>ML795596.1:78345-89527 GCA_009831015.1 Picea engelmannii | reverse complement strand
TATGAGCTTGTTGTTGCAGGTGGGGAGGAAGATTTCATAGCTTCCAACCCTTCCATTCAAAAATATCATGCAATAAAGATATTTTCTTTGATAACATCCATTCTTTTAATTCTTCAATCTTTGTGTTATTGTAAAAGGGGGGGTAGCCCATCATTAATTCTTTCCAAAGGAAAATTGATTTTCCATTTCCTTTAACCCATCATACTTTTTCCTTGAAAAAGGAAATGGATGTCCAAAGAAGTTTCTATATGGGACACAGAGAGTGACAGACTAGTTCTAGGTCTAGAAAACACTTTCTATTTCCCATTTTTTATTTCTTGACAATAATTGATTTCCACCATTATTTAATTATTGTTACTAATTTCCAAATCAGCTTGGCACCGAAATCAATGTTGACCAACTATGGATCCCTAATGTCCAAACCCCCATGCTCCTTAGAATATGAGACTATATACCAATTCACAAGATGGAAGTTTTTTGAGTTCGACTTGCATCCTTGCCATATGAATTTTTGGATGATCTAGGCCATATCTTTTTTTACTCTCACGGGCACCAGAAGAGATGAAAACTAAAAAAAAGGTAGGGAGGAAAGAATTTATTTGATTATCACCGATTTACCTATAGGTTTGAGCCAAGTTTCCCCCAAGGGTTCCATTTCTCTCTAGCTTTTTGAATAATTACATATCAATATTCTCCAGGGAAGGACTTTAGGCATATTGGAAACCCAAGGTATTTAAAGGATTTCCATTCATTTGAGACATGAAAGATGAGGAGTTTAGAAATGACCACTACGCATTGAACCTTGATATTCCTATATGCAGAGCTCATGAATTCTTAAAAATCCACATAGAAATATTTTATTTATGGTTCACATTGAAATTATTTTTTACTTATTAATATATTTTTAAATGCCACATGTTAACTCCATATTAAGCATTGAAGTAATTATGCATCTCCCTCAAGGAAAGTAGAAAGCACCACTTTTAGTTGCTATGTCACCTTATTTCTATATATCGAGTTGATATAGAATTATTTTACTTAAAATGCATTTTGAAATATTTTATTTATGACCGAAATTGAAATATTTTTTGTTATAATTTTTTTTTTGAAATGCTGTGTGCCAACTCCATGTCTATCATGGAAGGAACTATGCATCTTCATCATAGTGGAATGTAGAAAGGGTCTTTCGATGCAATGACCATTGTTGAACATAGCTAAAACCTTGTCAGCATGACTCAATTGATCTCACAAGAAAAGACCGAAATATTGGGTGATGATTCGAGCCTCCCTAGGGGAGGATTGAAGAGGAAATTTTTTCTGACAATGCTAGGAAGGAGATACTAATTAAGAAATGATCCAGCCTGGCAACAATGTGGTCAGGGCCTGCTCTTTTATTGTTCCAAGAAAATGATCCGTTGTCTGGGGGAACATCATATATAGGTCCAAATTCAATATGAGATCATATATTTTTTCCCTAAATTGGTATCTCACTATGGATCCCCCTCATTTTTCTTTAAGGCTTATTCTAACGTTAAAATATCTCGCAATGATAATGTTCTGGAGAGGGTTTACTTTTGCTAGATCTAAAATAGAACCCCAACATTCCATTTTTCCCAATAATTGTTTGGAATATAGACATTAATAATGGAGAGATTCATACACGTGGTAATCATGGAAAGAGTTACCATCAACCAACATTGAGATTGTCAACACTCCACCAGTTTCAAAACTTGTGTATTCCACATTGTGCATAAGCCGCCCATTGCACCTCTGGAACTTATGGATTTACCATTTCCTACTTTCCAAATTAATTGCATGTCCTAGAGAGATTCCTTCTCCCTCATCTTAGTCTCTTGGAGTAGAAGGATTAGGGGATTTTCTACTCTTATTAATTTTCTGACTTCTTCATTTTTTTTCCTTGCTCCTTAGACCTATAGAGTTCCAAGAGACTACTTTCATTATTTACCTATGGTTTTTTGTGTCCCACCTTTAGAGGGATGAGAGGATACATCATTAGTGTTATGGGTTTTCTTGACAAGACCTCTTTTCTAAGGGCTTCCCCCATGGTAGTTTTAATTCCTAGTTCTTTTTCCTGATCTCCTTCCTTTTCCCTTCAGTTTGTATTACTATTTTGTATGACTTTCCTTTTTGTAGTTGGATGGGTAATTTCGGGTTCTGAGTCACTTTCATAGTTTCCTTGATGCTCTTCCTCATAGTTTAATGGGATCCCTGCCAAAGGATGGGAGGGAACAACTATCAGATGAGACTCACATCCACTCAAGGGTTGAGATTCCTTTGCTTTTCCTTTTCAGTCCTCTTTATTTGCATATTCTTTATTTGTCATTTCATTTCCCTCCTGGGCTTCAATAGTTTTTTTAACAATTTCTTCAAGAATTATAAGACTCTCATACCTATTTTCGCTAGCCTCCCCTCTCTAGGTTGTGCTTTGGGTTCAAGTGTGGGGAGCAGATGATTTTTCTTCTTTTCCATGAGCATGGGGAGTTGTTTTTGTATTTCCTATGGTTTTTGTAATGCCCCTAAACTGATAAATGATTAAAGATTATTAAGCAAGATTTACAGTTAATAAAATAACATTGATTACAGACTGCATTCAATGATCTGATAAACCAATTTAAAAGACAGTCAATAAGAATAGAGATGGGAAGAGTGTTGCATATGCACAGGGTTGTGTATGCAGGGTGCGGGAGCCCATAAATCCCGAGGCAATAAAATTTATTGGGGGACGCAGTTCGAAGGACGCGTGGAGGGGGTTGGTGGTAGAGTTACTGCGTGAGGCGGTAGGGAGGGATAAGGGACGGGAAGAGGGGGATGTGCAGGCCATTCAGCGGGGATGGATGCTGCGGGGCTGTGAGCTCAGGACCACTGTAATTGCCAGAAGCAGAGAGATTCTGCGTACTGTGATATTTGGCTGTGAACTATTGTGTTGGGTGAGCAGAGGGCCTCTGGAATATGTGTTTTGTGATGAACTATTGTATCCTGTGGTGAGCAGAGAGTTCTGCACCACGGTATCTTCTGTGAGTAGAAACTTTCTGTACACTACTGTATTGGCTGTGAGCCTATGGTATTTTGTGGACTGTTGGCTTGCTGTAAGAAAGGAAGAGAGTGTTCTGAACTGTGGCTTGATCTAGGGAGACACCGAGTTGCTGAAGGTTTTGGGCACGGAGGGCCAGGATATCCGTAGATATCCTGGAGCTAGGTAGTTTTCCTAGTTGGCAGGGAGGACAGTAGTTTTGGGTAGTTATTTGCTTGTTTGTGGTAGGGTTAATTTGTGCATCAGCAGGAGCAGAGGCAGCAAGGCAGCAGAAATTAGCATCAGTATCAGGTATTGGTCAAGTTATGCATTTATCTCATTTTTACCAGAAAGTTATTACCCTGTGATAAATCTAAATCATTGAAATTGTTGTTGAGAAAATAAATATATGCTGTGAAATCGTTATCTCCATTTAGAAAATGAATTGTTATGAAATTAAATTAATGCCTAGAATGATATGGGCATTACATATGGTATCAGAGCGTCTTAGTTCGAAATCTGGGGCCTAAGGGCCGAAACCTGGAGTGTTAGCTCTAGCCATGCTTAACCTGTAAGAGATACATGTTCAGTGGACTAATGGTGACTAATGCATGATACAGTAGGGTATCCAAGCTATTGAGCATGGAAAAGAGAAGTCATAACTTAATTTTATTGAGAAATGTTGTTAATGAAGTTTCGGGTAGAGTAGATACCTGGAACCAATGAAAATGTCAAGGGAAATTTAGCAGACTTGTATCGCATAGGAACAGTGTAAACTAGTTGCCTTTGTTAAGCCTCGATGATTGTAATAATGTTAAAAAAAAAAAAACCTTCAAAGAACTATAAACCCATGTAAATTTCAACTGTACCAAGAAAGAAATTTGTACACTGCATGAAGTTTCATGCAATTCATCATTATCCCAAAGGGAGCTATCTATTACACGAGAGAACAGATCTGCACCGTCAGATCTAGGGTGAAATCTTGTCAGCCGTTAGATCTAGAAAAGTTGCATGGGGTTTAAGCCCTAGCGTGCACAGGAGGAGTCATCGGGAAAATCTGAGTCATCGAAGTTTTGGGAAAGTCAGAGAATCGAGACCTTGTCGTTCTTGAAATCCCGAGAACGGATCCTGGCCATTGATCTCGGCAGGACATGTGTCAGCGTCTAGGGAGGCGTCGGGATTTTACCCATTGGGAATTTCAGGAGTGTAGAGTCATTGTATCTGGAAATCGCGATCCGCGATTTCCCGACGGGATCAGAGCCGTCCAAACGAAAAGAACACGTGTCAGTAGATCCCGCAGAGTCAGAAATTGGCATATTGGGGTTTCCAGAGTCATGAAACTCTTGCGCAATGAAATCGCAATTCGTGATTTCTCGATACGATCGGAGCCGTTCGATTTAAGGGACGCGTGTCGCAAATCCGGAGAAAGTCAGAAATCGGGAATCCCGTGGACGTAGGCACATTAGTATCGGAAACTCCGAAACAACGATAAGCGATCTGGACCGTCTAGTGGGTGAGGACACGCGGCAGAGATCGCATGAGAGTCAGGATATTGGTCATCGGGAAATCAGAGTTCTCGAGGTCGTGAGAACTGGGACCTCGAAGGTCCCGAAATCTCGATAGTCAATCAAGACCGTCCATCTGCAAGGACAGGTGGCAAAGGATCGGGCACCGTCGGAGTTTTTCTCATCGGAGATTCCGGATACGTAAGACTTGTGTAGGTTGAAATCGCGATACGCGATTTCCCGATCGGATCTGGACCGTCCATTGTGCGTGACAAGTGGCAGAGGATCCTGAAGAGTCATGGATCAGGAAATCAGGGTTTTCAAAGATAAGGAAACCGCTTCGCTGGGAATCGTGATCGACGATATCTCGATAGTGACGTAAGCAGAGTAGGGACCACCAGGGTTAAAGTGGTGGACAGGTGTCCGTCATCTGAGAAGGGTCGGGAAATACGTAGGGAAAATCCAACACAATCACAATTGTCCATCTATGGGACAGGTGGCAGCCATCGAGAACCATCGACGTTTGGCCCTATCGGGAAATTGGCATTTCCATGGACAAGAAATCGGGAAATATCGGTTGAAAAGCTCGACGAGATCTGAGTCGTCCATCACACGGGACAGGTGTCAGGGATTGGGCGAAAGTCGCAGATCGACATATCGGAGTTTTCGAGGGTAAAGAAATGGTGCAACAGTAAATCGCGATCCACGATTTCTCGATGAGATCCGAGCCGTTCATCTCATGGACGCGTGTCAGAGGATCCCAAGGAGTCAGGGTTCGGCATATCGGAGTTTCCGGAGTCGAGAAACTCATACATAATGAAATCGTGATTCGCGATTTCCCGACACGGTCGGAGCCGTTCGATCGGAGGACGCGTGTCGATGGATCTGAAAGCGTCAGGATTTCGGGGTTTTTGCATACATTGGAATTGTTGTGTTGGAAATTGCTATTTTGCGATACCTGATAGAGCCCACACGTACCATCGGGAATCGGGATATCGGAGGTCCCGAGAGCGAGAGTTTTATACTTTGCAAAATCGCGAAATGCGATTTCCCCGATGAGCAAAGGGACAAGGGGGCCCACAGTAGGGTCAACATAAGACAGGTAGCAGATTACATCACATATCGAGATATCGCGAGTTTCGTGGACAAGGAGTCCATGCGCTACGAAATCACGAACCCCGAAAACCCGATGTAATTAACATAACTCTTAACCCTCATTAAATGAACTAATCAAGGAATGTTTAATTAAGACTTAATTGTATCGGGGATTGCGGATCCCGTGGATGGAGGTACCCAGGTGTTGAAAATGCTGAAATTCCGAAGGGAATAGGACTACGGTCATATAGGCACTGGACATATGGATCTCGGTACAATTGAAAGGGGCTAATACGCAAGGAAGAGGCGTATCGGGTATCGACATATCGGGAAATCGGGAATCCTGAGGACTTGCGCGCGTTGACGCCGCAAACGCCGAAATCCTGATAAGGTGACTAATACCACAGTCTTGTGAGCGCAGTCATATAAACCAAGATGTAGCCAGTGGGGGCTAGGCCATAGAAATGGAGCCATCGTGAATCGGGGATTGGAGAGGTAAGGGGATCGTGACAGCAAAAAGTCTGAAACTCCGAACTCCGATATAGGGTCGGGGATAAGTCACGGTAGGTGCAGAGGTCGTGACGAGCACGTGGAGCCTATGCATGCCCGAATCCTTGGGTGCTCGTTTAGTCATTTTATCTTATTTGTAAATTGTTAAGAAATATTATAAAATAGATTAAATTATTTAACATAAATAAATTATATATATATAGGAATGAGTTAGTATAAAGTTAAAATGGATTAAGTTAATGTAAATAATAATTTTAATTCAACTATGTTATTAAAGTGTAAGGTTATCTTACCTTAAAGTTTGATGTTGACCAAGCTTAGATGCTTAATCCTAACCCAAAACTGAGCCAATTCCCCTGATGGAGTAACATCTGTTTACAGACAAGCAAAGAAAACTTACGCCGAAACCTGTTTCTAAGTTTGAGTAGCACCAATTTGAAACGTCCTGGAACTCACCCTGATAACTTTGGGTGATGCAGGTTAAGCCATACTAAATGGCCAGGACTCGAAGGGGTCGTGGTAGGGGAGCGTCATCACGAGCGCCACTAACCCCACCACCACCAACGCCGCCGACACCACCACCACCCTCGCCCGAACTAGCTCTCATACTATGCTCGTTAGAAGCTATTAACGAGACTCTAAAGGGGCGCCAACTAGCAGGGAATGAAGGGGAACACCCACCATCTGGAATGGGTAATCCAGAAGCATCAAGGAGTTCAGGGGGAGGACTTCCACCTGAAGACATCACACGAGAATTGCAGAAAATCAAACTTCCGGAGTTTGCCGGGGGTCGCGCCAGTGAACGCGTGGAAGCATGGTTGGAAGGCATGACCAGGTGTTTTTCATTAAGGGACTATGCGTCTAATTCAAAAGCAAAGATTGCAATTTTCCAGTTAAGATATAGCGCTTTGAACTGGTGGGGAAACTTAGAAAGACAACTGCACCTTACCCCAGACACGGTGTCTTGGGAACTCTTCGAGGAAAGGTTCCAAAGGAAGTATCTACCAGCATACTACGAGGAACAACAAGTAGGGGCATTTCATGCCTTAATACAAGGGAACAGAACTGTGGAAGAATATGAGATCAAGTTTATGGAACTGGTTAAATACGTTTCGTATTTGGACACTGACCAACAACAAGCAGAGCGCTTTGTTTATGGATTGAACCCGAAGATAAGAGCTATGGTGCGAATGTGGAAACTGTCTTCTATGGCGGAGGCGGTAGAGAGTGCGCGTTACGCGGAAGAACACATCAACCTAACAGGGGGTACAAGATCAACATTTTCGCATTGCCCTGGATTCATAGGAAAGACTCCGAGGAAATTTTCTAGGGGAGGGGGCTCAAGGCCGCCACCTTATAGTAACAAATATGTGCCAAGGACAATAGCTACAGGGGTTTCGATGGTAGCTAGTGCAACATCTCGTTCATTGCCAACGGTGCAGACAGGTCCACGACCATCTCGGGGAGCAACTAGTAGAGGCAGAGGTTCCAGGGGAAGGAACTCATTTCAAGGACAGACACGTAGAAATACACCGGTTCCACCTGGTGTCACCTGTTGGGGGTGCAGGGGACCCCATTACCAGCGTGACTGCCCAGAGTTTCAACCAAGGTTCGTACATAATGAAGGAAAGGCACCGATGGGGAAAGAAAGTAGCAGCCACCACATTTACGTAGCGGTTGATAACCGCCAGGATGAACATCAATCCACCGTAGTGGAGTCGTCAGGTAAGCTTAATTATGATACTGTTAAGATTTTTTTTTGATTCTGGTGCGACAGATAGTTTCATTTCACCATCTGCATTAGAAAAGAGTGGGCTGGCAGCATATGAGCACGATGACTTTAAGCAAGTCGATATGGCTTCAGGAAGGAAACAAGCTGTAGGACCTAGTGTCGATAATTGTATAGTATACCTAGGAGTGTGCACTACTAAGTTGAAAGTATATGTCACTGCTCTTGGGGCATATGACTTAATCATTGGAATGGATTGGTTATCAGCTCATCGAGCTTTGATAGATTGTTTTGCAAAGAAGGTGCTATGTGTCAATGATGAAGGAAAGTCGATAGAAATTTAGGGTGTACAGAGAAAAGTGTCATTACGCTTTATATCAACTATGAAGGTCAAGAGATGCTTGAGACAAGGGTGTCAACTTTATGTAGTGGAAGCAGTAAAAGAGAGGAAGGGACCCTCATTGGATCAGTACCCAGTATTGTCAGAATTTCGGGATGTTTTTCCAGCCGAATTACCAGGATTACCTCCTGAGAGGGAGTTTGATTTTACCATTGAGCTGAAACTTGGTGCAGAACCAATATCCAAGACTCCGTATCGCATGACAGTGCCAGAACTTTGTGAATTGAAAATACAGCTGAAGGATTTACTAGACTTAGGGCTAGTAAGGCCCAGTGTCTCACCTTGGGGCGCACCAATAATTTTTGTAAGAAAGAAGGATGGATCCCTATGACTGTGTATAGACTACAGGGACTTGAACCGGGCTACAGTGAATAATAGGTACCCAATGCCACGGATAGATGACCTCTTCGATCAGATGAAAGGAGCAGCGGTATTCTCAAAGATCGATTTGTGATCCGGGTATCATCAGTTAAGGATTAAGGAAGGTGATATCCCAAAAACTGCCTTTCGAACTCGGTTTGGACATTACGAGTTTGTTGTAGTACCTTTCGGATTGACTAACGTGCCAACAGTGTTCATGAGTCTCATGAACGACGTATTCCGGAAGTACTTAGATCGATTTGTACAAGTTTTTCTAGATGACATTCTCATCTATTCCAGGAATGAAAGAGAACATGAGGAGCACTTGCGAATAATGTTGTCTTGCCTGAGAAAGAACAAATTGTATGGAAAGTTGTCGAAGTGTTCCTTCTTCCAGAAAGAGATCCACTACTTAGGCCATATCATTTCAGGCAAAGGAATCTTGGTGGACCCAGAAAAGGTAAAGGCCATTCTGGAATGGCCAGTGCCGAAAAATGCACATGAGGTGAGGAGCTTCATGGGGCTAGCGGGTTATTACCGGAGATTTGTGGAAGGATTCTCAAAAATAGTGAAACCCATTACCACCTTGCAATGCAAGGGGGTCAAGTATGAATGGATAGAAGAATGTGCTAGTGCATTCATTGAGCTTAAGAGGTTACTAACTAGTGCGCCAGTTCTACGAGTGCCAGATATGGAAAAGGACTTCATGGTCTGCACAGATGCCTCGAAACAAGGGTTGGGGGCCGTGTTGATGCAGGACAGAGGAGTGATAGCTTATGCGTCAAGAAAGTTGAAGAAGCACGAAGAGTTATATGCGACTCATGACTTAGAGTTGGCAGCTGTAATGCTAGCTCTGAAACTTTGGAGGCACTATCTTGTGGGGTGAAATTTCGAACTCAAAACGAACCATCAAAGCTTAAAACAT
Organism: Picea engelmannii; assembly: GCA_009831015.1. Classification (NCBI taxonomy): domain Eukaryota; kingdom Viridiplantae; phylum Streptophyta; class Pinopsida; order Pinales; family Pinaceae; genus Picea; species Picea engelmannii. Next base: position 79,972 of record ML795596.1, on the reverse strand, counting down.
CTCTTCACTCAAAGAGATCTGAATGCCAGGCAAAGGCGATGGAGTGAGTTTATGAGTGAGTATGATTTTGGTATTTCATATATAAAGGGGAAGGAAAATGTGGTCGCAGATGCCTTGAGTAAGAGACCACGTATCTTCTCCTTGGTGACCTTAAAGGTCAGTCAGAGGGAACATGTGTCGGCACAACTACAAGGAGATATTTGGTATTTAAAGGTTATTTCAAACCTCCAGAGCGGGAGGCAATTAGACCCAAAGTATGAAGGATATAATATAGAAACAGATGGATTGTTAAGATATCGAGAAAGGATGTACATTCCTGAGAATGGGGATATTTGAAGTATCATACTGAAGGAAGCCCATAGATCACTTTACTGTGCGCATCCAGGTGTGAAGAAGATGTACGCAGATATGAAGAAGCTCTTCTTTTGGGTAGGAATGAAATGCGATGTGGTCCATTTCATCGCCAAATGCCTAGAGTGTCAATAGGTGAAAGCCGACCACCATCACCCAGCAGGCCTCTTACAACCACATGATGTTTCGATGTCCAAATGGGAAGTTATCTCAATGGATTTTGTTGTAGGGTTGCCACTCACATCTCATAGACACAATGCCATTCTTGTGATAGTGGATAAGTTAACCAAGAGTGCTCATTTCATTCTAGTTAGAGACACATACGATGTTACTGATGTAGCATGAGTGTTTGTGAGTGAGGTTATCCGTTTGCACGGGATACCTAAGAAGATTATTTCAGATAGGGACTTTATATTCGCTTCTAGATTTTGGACAAGCTTACAGTCAGCATTGGGGACTCAGTTGAACTTAAGCACAGCTTATCACCCTGAAACAGATGGGAAAACTGAAAGAGTAAATCAAGTCATGGAAGACATGCTTAGGATGTACGTAATGGATAATCAAACCCAGTGGGAGAAGTACCTACCTTTAGTGGAGTTTGCCTACAATAACAGTCATCATAGTTCCATCGGAATGCCTCCATACGAAGCTTTGTATGGAAGGTCGTGCAAAAAAACATTGAGTTGGGATAGGATAGAAGACTGAATAACAGTTGTGCTAGAACTGATTCAGGAAATGGAAGAACAAGTGATTCAGATCAGGCAGAGACTAAAGGAAGCACAGGATAGACAGAAAAGTTATGCTGATGCACACAGGACTGACCGAAATTATGAGGTGGGGGACCAAGTTTTTATTCGTATCAGGCCAAATAAGAGTACTATACGGTTCGGGAAGGGGACAAAGTTGTCGCCACGGTTTATAGGGCCATTTAGGGTCCAAGAGAAAATTGGAACCGTTTCCTATCGTCTCATACTGCCACCCCACTTGCATAAAACTCATAATGTATTTCATGTATCTGTTTTACATCATTATGTAGCTGATGAATCACATAAACTAAATTGGAAGGAATTGCAGGTATCGGACGTAGGAACCCTCACGGTCGAACCGTTACACATATTGGACCGTAGAGTCCAACAGCTCAGAAACCGTTTGGTAGACCAAGTTAAGGTCCAGTGGGACAAGTATAGTCCAGGATCTGCTACTTGGGAGGACGCCGAGATACTACGGCGAGACTATCCGTCACTATTTTGACCACTTCGAGAACAAGTTTCTCGAA
>ML795596.1:64780-77057 GCA_009831015.1 Picea engelmannii | reverse complement strand
CACTTCCACTTACGGGTTCTATTTGGAGTTAGGCCAATATAGTTGGCGCTCCAAGATAGTCTAGCAGAGGACGGATAGGATGGGAGACGGAAGTAGGTTAGGAAGGAAGGATGAGTAGATAGTTGAGACATATGGGGATCTGTGTTGTGGTGGGGGATCTGTTCTGTGGTGGAATTTGATGGAAGAAAAATGTGTATATATGAATATTCTGTTATGAAATCAAAACACAGCTGTTTAAAACAAATTACTGAATTGGACAATTGTAATAAAAGGATTTCTCACACATAAATTGATTATTGTCTTTTACAAAAGACTAGCCTTGCTGACTGGATGGAATGCTTGCCTACATTATTAAAGAATGACAATTCGATTATTAGTACATGTATGAGATTTGCATGTACTAGATACACATGCATTCCTCGTACATGTACACTAGTATGTATGAACCATGCTCTTTTCCTTGTACCATCTGATACCCTAACTTCAGGACGAAGTTTCTTGAAGGGTAGGTGTATGTAATGCCCCTAAACTGATAAATGATTAAAGATTATTAAGCAAGATTTAATTAAGGAAGAATTACAGTTAATAAAATAACATTGATTACAGACTACATTCAATGATCTGATAAACCAATTTAAAAGACGGTCAGTAAGAATAGAGATGGGAAGAGAGTTGCGTATGCACAGGGTTGCGTATGCAGGGTGTCGGAGCCCATAAATCCCGAGGCAATAAAATTTATTGGGGGATGCAGGTCGGAGGACGCGTGGAGGGGGTTGGTGGTAGAGTTACTGTGTGAGGCGGCAGGGAGGGATAAGGGACGGGAAGAGGGGGATGTGCAGGCCATTCAGCGGGGATGGATGCTGTGGGGTTGTGAGCTCATGACCATTGTAATTGCCCGAAGCAGAGAGATTCTGCGTACTATGATATTTGGCTGTGAACTATTGTGTTGGGTGAGCAGAGGGCCTCTGGACTCTGTGTTTTGTGATGAACTGTTGTATCCTGTGGTGAGCAGAGAGTTCTGCACCATGGTATCTTCTGTGAGTAGCAACTTTCTGTACACTACTGTATTGGTTGTGAGCCTGTGGTATTTTGTGGACTATTGGCTTGCTGTAAGCAAGGAACAGAGTGTTCTGAACTGTGGCTTGATCTAGGGAGGCACTGAGTTGCTGAAGTTTTTGGGCACGGAGGGCCAGGATATCCATAGATATCCTGGAGCTAGGTAGTTTTCCTAGTTGGCAGGGAGGACAGTAGTTTTGGGTAGTTATTTGCTTGTTTGTGGTTGGGTTAATCTGTACATCAGCAGGAGCAGAGGCAGCAAGGCAGCAAAAATTAGCATCAGTATCAGGTATTGGTCAAGTTATGCATTTATCTCATTTTTACCAGAAATTTATTACCCTGTGATAAATCTAAATCACCGAAATTGTTGTTGAGAAAATAAATATATGCTGTGAAATCGTTATCTCCGTTTAGAAAATGAATTGTTATGAAATTAAATTAATGCCTAGAATGATATGGGCATTACAGTTTTCTTTATTTTTTGTTGCTTCCATTGTTCTTGATTTTGCTCCTCTGGTTGGGATGATTTCACTTGCAAACATCTTTTAGAAAAATGTCCATATTTATGGTAGGCCTTGCACTTAAACAAAATTTGTTCGTAGTCCACTTATTGATTGTATGACCAACTATCCAAGGTGATGCAGTCCCCCTACTTCAGCAGGGTTCTGCAACCTCCCAGTCTCTGGATCATTCTCTTCCTTGAGCCTAAATGGCCCTTTGGCTCTTGCTGGAATCCTTTGGATGGATCCACAGGTCCCTTAATCCTCTGGTACAGGTCTTGAGAAAACCTACGTGCGCCTCCTTTTTGCATTTCAGGGTTTCGCGATTTTGTGAGCCGGGAATCCATGTCTCTTGACTCATGGTATCTTGAACACCTAACCCCTGAAATGTTGAAATCTACCGATGACCACGTTTTGCCTTTTGGGATTTTAGGATTCACGATTTTGCGATTCCGATGGTAGACGGTTCTTGGTCCTTCAACCTTTCGTGTCTCGAAATGTCGAAAAGGGCTTAATGGGATTTGGCTCCTCCCTTAGCCTTCGTCCACATGACCATAGATCTGTTCCCATGCACTTAACGCCAAAGTGCTATTGATTTTCGTGATTCAGGGAATCACGATGCAACAACTCCCCTGTTCTATGTCTTTCGAAATCCCAATTCATGAAATGCCGAACTGGCTTGGCATTTTCTCCTTCAGGGTTTCACGATTCAGGGAATCACGATGCAAGGGTCCCTCCATTCCCCTTTCTAACCCCCAATGGCCGAAATACCGAAATGTCCCAACACCTTATCCTCTGGGTTTTTGTGAATCACAACTTCAGGTTTTGCAATTTCGAGAAATATGATTGCAAGGGATATCTCTACCCCTGGGAACCCCCGGTGGTAGAAATGTCAAAATGTCAAAAGGGATGATTGGGACTTTTACCGAAAAGGAATTTCATATTTCACGACTTCGCGGATCCCGATGCAAGTTCTTCGACTCTTCAATTCTCGAAGCCCGAAATGTTGAAATACCGGGGACTAGGACTTCACAAGTCAAGCATCCCATCCCTTCACTCTTCGAGCCTCCGATTTCTGAAACACCCAAATGCCAAAATATCTTGGCGTTCAATCAATGGCTCACAACGATCCTTAGGGTCGACGGTTCCGGTCGAATCACGATTTCGTGGTTCGAGATTCTGAAAGACAAGAGTCTTTGTCTTTCCAACTCCCGGTACCCAAAATCCCAAAATGGGCATCGAGAAACTCTCGTCGCTAACCCCCTCATAGCTCCACCTGATTCAATGGCTTGCATGGTTTCAATGTTCCTCCTCGAGGACTCTCCACCTTCCATTTAGATCTTTGAACTCCCCTCACCTGGATCTACGCAGTGTTAAAGTCTGTGCTCCTTCTTCCAATCAGACTATCCACAGGAATTTCCACAGTGATCCAACGCTCGACGATGTTCCTCCTCCTTAGATTTTACTCGATTCTGACTTAGAATATTTTCTAAGTCTACGATGACTCAACCTTCATTCCTTCTAGGGAATGAATTCCTGGTCTCGACAACACCTTCCGAAGTGTTATTCCTCCTGATCTTTGTCTAGTTCAGACTTCGACCTCCCACGCACTCCTTCCGTCTGAGGGATTTCGATAAATAAGATCCACGGTGTTCCTCTCTGGCTTGATGCACACCTTGCATAGCTTCCAATGAAGAGAAATAATTGAAACTAGGAAAATTCATAGTTCCATCCACTTATTTATGAAAAGAGAAAATGACAGGAAAATGCACACAGTCCAAACACCACACATTTGGATCAATTTTCCATTTTGTTATATTCACAAGTGCCCAGTGGCTACAGATTACCTTCAAAATTAAAGAAACTCAAAAACATTTAGATCTCATGTTACTTCACAGTTCTCTCCTACAACTAAGTTCTCTCTATATTCCATCTCTCTTTAAATGGGTGTACAAACTTCTACATAACTCAAAAATGTTTCTAGGGTTTTCCCCTGGCTACTTGCCTACTCTAAACCTTATCCTATGATATCTTAGTCTAGTCATATTCCAGAGCCGAAGTGGAAACTTTAGCTCTGTTTACAATTTCAAAAAGATTCTTCGAAGGGAAAAATCCAACACCCGTTCAAGTGTGCCTCTAAAGGTGAATTTCAGGGCTGAGTGGAGGCGTATTCCAAAATCGGTTGTAAATTTCGACATTGAAGTTTTGAAGAACTCTCACGTGTTGCCAACGATGCTCCTGCATCATACTCCCCTTGACAAAAATTCATGGACTCCTGTCCATGAGCTCCTCTACTGACTTTCCCTGCTTCTAGATAGCATCTTCATTTTCCCAAATGGAATATTCTATTGGGTGTCCTTTCCATTTCACCATATATTCAAAATAATTCATCCTCCTGGTCTTCTTTCCAATCCTCTAATCAACAATTTTCTCCATCTACGGCTTTTCTGCCACAGACATCTGTTTCTCCCACTGAATCTTTCCTTGACCTTCTGACCCTTCTATGTCCTCTTTCCTGTAAGGGTACAGGTCTGAAACATTGAATATGGGTGAAATTCCAACACCATCTGGAAGATCAATCCCATAGTCATTTTCATCAAACTTCCTCAAGATCTTACAGGGTCCTATCTTCTTCATCTTCAATTTGTTATATGTTCCCCTAGGGAACCTTTCCTTTCTGAGATGTACTAAAACCTAATCTCCTACTTCAAATTGAAGTTCCCTGTGATGTTGATCAACTCTGTGTTTGTATTTCTGATTAGAACTCTATAATTGTTCTTTGATCCGATCATGGAGTCTGTACATCTCAACAGAAAAATCCTCTGCTCTAGCGCTTTTGATCTCTCCCTGTTCCAAGTCCCTTAACTTAGACACTTCCCTGGGTTGCATTCCATAGAGTATTTGGAACATGCTCCTTCCAGTTCTTCTATTTGGTGAGGCATTGTTTGCAAATTCTGCTTGTGGAAGAATCTGATCCCATTGGTTATGGTATCCAGTAACTAGGCTTCTTAATAAGTTTCCCAAACTTCTATTTACCACCTCAGTATGCCCATATGTCTGAGGGTGATAAGGTGAGTTGAAGGACAAATATATCCCCATCCTCTTCCACAACGTCCTTCAAAAGTGACCAACAAATTTTATGTATCTGTCTAAGATAGTGCTCCTAGGTAGGCCATGAAGTCTCACAACTTCTCTGAGAAACAGATTTGAAACATGTGTTGCATCACTGGTCTTCTGGCATGGGATGAAATGTGCCATATTTGAAAATCTATCCACCACCACAAATATGGAATCAAACCCTCTTTGTATTCTTGGCAATCCCAACACAAAATCCATGCTTATTGCATTCCAAGGCCTCTCTGGTATTGGCAATGGTTGATACAATCCAGTGTTCTGTCTTTTCCCCTTTGCATGTTGGCAGATTCTACATCTGTTCACAAAATTTATCACCTCTATTCTCATACCTAGCCAATAGTATGAACTACTCAATTGTTCAAACATTTTATTGTGGTTGAAATGTCCAGCCAGTCCTCCACTATGCTTTTCCTTCAAAAGATTGTCCCTCATTGAGCATCTTGGTATGCACAATTGATTTCCTTTGAACATCAATCCTTCCTGAACCATATACTATGTCCTCTGACTTCTATCTCTCAGTACAGGGCTTGTACATGCTTCGTAGGCCTCCTTGAAATCTGAATCATCACAATACATATCCTTAAGGTGTTCAAACCCCAAGGTCTTCACCTGGAATTCCTGCAGAATTAAACATCTCCTGCTTAATGCATCGACAACTTTGTTAGTATTCCCAGCAATATGTTTTATGAAAAAAGTAAAATTTTGCATAAATTCAACCCATTTTGCATGCCTCTGGTCCAGTTTTTCTTGTCGAGTTATGAATTGTAAATCTTGGTTATCGTTGTACAAGACAAACTCTTGCAGGATAAGAAAATGACTCCATTTCTTCAAAGCTTGAATTATGGAATAAAACGCTTTTTTGTATGTGGATTATTTCCTCTTAGTCTCATTCATCTTCTCACTAAAATAGGCAACATGTTGATTGTCTTGACTCAGAACTGCTCCTATTGCAACTCCACTTGCGTCACATCTTACCTGGAATGTCTTTTCGAAATTTAGCAAGACTAGAGCTGGTCATTCTTTTATCTTCTCCTTCAATATATTGAAGCTCTTTTCAGCTTCCTCTGTCAATTTAAAAGACTTGTGCCACTTCTTCACTGTATCCATCATTGGTGCACAAATCCCACTTAAGTCTCTAATGAACTTTCTATAAAACTTGCTAAACCATGAAATCTCCTTACCTCGAACATGTTCCTTGGCGACGACCATTCTCTGATCGCTTTCACCTTCTCTGGATCCATCTTCAGTTCATTCGATGAGATCATGAAGACCAAATAAATGAGTTTTTTATTCATAAAAGAGGATTTCTTCAAATTGATGAACAACTTCTCATGTTGTAGTCTTCTCATTACTAGCATTAGGTGCCTCAAATGCTCCTCTTTAGTCCTGCTAAAGACCAGTATATCGTCCAAATATACAACCACAAACTTGCCATTGAAATCTTTCAGAATTTCATTCATCAACCTCATAAAAGTAATTTTGGAATTCGTTAGGCCAAATGGCATAACCAACCACTCATATAGACCTTCATTCATCTTAAAGTATGCTTTCCATTCATCACCTTCTCTCATCTTGATCTGGTGATTTCCACTTTTCAGATCTATCTTAGAAAATAAATTTGCTCCACTTAAGCAATCCATTAAGTCATCCATTCTCGGTAAATAAAATTTGTACCTGATGGTGATCTTGTTGATGGCTCTCGAGTCTATGCACATTCTCCATCCTCCATCGTTCTTTGGGCTTAACACAGTTGGTACTGTGCATGGGCTCAAACTTTCTCTGACTAAGCCCTTATCTAGCAACTCTTGGACTTGGTTCTTGACCTGCTCATTTTCTCGAGGTGTTAATCTTTATGCTTCCTTGCTTGGTAGGCTTTATCCTGGTATCAAGTTGATATGATGAATGATACTCCTTATGGGTGGAAATGAGTTTGGCAGCTCGTCCCCCACTATATCAGCAAAATTATCCAGCAGCTCCTGAACTTCTTCAGGTAGATCATTCACTGATGTAGTTGTAAGTTTGACTCTGGGCTTCCTCACCACAACGAACTGCATCTCCTCTTCTTCCTTGACTTCTTTCAAGAGTTCCTTCCCACTCATGAGAAGTATTCTTGTGTTGGCTTCTTTCTTCACTCTCTTCTCCTCCATTGGCAGTAACATATGCATCCTACTATTCTTCTCCAATGTATATGTATTCTTCCTTCCATCATGAATGGACTGCGTTGTGTCGATAAACCCACCCGACTATGGTGATAACCCCACCCGGAGAGAGGAAATCACACCACCAAATAATTTTGGAAAGAAGTCACTTAGTACATATAGAGAAATTTGCAAGGGGACAAAGGCGAGAGGCCTCGAGATTTATAAAAATTCATGGGATAAATTCAGCAATAACTTTTCATGATGTCAATGTAGACCCTAAGGAAATCCAAGTATGAGGATAATTGACAGGAGAAATGAAACATGTATTTGGATACTACCTTGTTAGATTGGAAGAAGTTTTTCCAAGGCATTTCTATGGGTGATGAAGCTCATGGGTTGATACCTTCTAATATAACCATCCCCATTTGATCACTTATCTTCGTTCTATCATTTGTTGTACCTGATACCTCCCTACTGAAACACACAAGAGCATATGTGGGAGTAGGAACTCCTCTTATCCTTAATATGGTTCTTTGGTACTTCCCATAGCCAGTGCAATTAACGACCTTCCCTAAAAGCTCTCAACATCCTGTCCAGTTTCACGTGTTGGAGAACATGTGTTGCAATGGCGAGCCATGCATCACCCACCAAAGATCATGGGCCCGATGAATCACTCTAGGGTCTGGTTTCATGGAAAGGGGGATGAAGTTTCTTGATCACCAACCCCCAAGTGACCTGGGGCCTTTTCTATGGCCTTATTGATCATTTTATCTGCCTTTTCATTGTTGTTTTGGAGGATGTGGAAACAATTCATTTGCATGGATCCTGTGAGCATGAGAATTATGTTTATTAAAATTATTAGGATCGTGTTATGAGGAGAGGAACCCCATATTATTTTCCTTATTATCGTCTTCCAGTCTCACACTACATTCAAAATTTGAATTTCTCTTTTCTTTTCCAAATCTATCCCTTGGATCAGGGTGTAAGCCTCCACTTTGTTGTTTTTGTTTTTCCCCAAATTCCATAATGAGTCGAAGACTCTATTTCCTTCAGGCGACAAAATAACCCCCCCTGCCCCGCATCTGCCTCCCCTAGGTTTCCTTTGGATGATCAATCAAAACAGAGTCTGCGCCCAGATTAAGAAGAATTCCATTGCTCAAAACTGAAAGAAGAAGAATGAAGTTGTGAACATGATTGTTGTGAAGACTTGGAACACGAAGAGTGTTGAAGGTTAAATTTCGAAATCCAATATTTTTCATCTCTACTCCACCTAGATTGATCATGTAAGCCCAACCTTTTTGATTTTAAAAGCTCTGTCATTTGGGCAGTTTCCTTGATTACTATATATTGTCAGTGGATCCTTTCATTATGAAAAAAAATTCTATTTCAGGACAACTAGATCTGGAAACTCACGAATTTATGAGAATATTTCCACATTGTTTTAAATACATCTTTCCCTTTGAAGGATCATTGATATTAATTTTCCTATTTTCCCATTTAGGTTTTAAATTTAGAAGGTTGTCTTACCCGATGATACAATTCTTGATAAATTGATCAGACAAATATTGCTACATTGTACCCCAAGTTTTCTTAGAGAAGGGACACTCCCAAAAAATATGTTTTATTGTTTCATGGGTTCTTTGGTAAAGAGAACAGAGGAAAGGGCCAATGAACCCTATTTTCATCAGGTTTTTCCCTGTTAGGATCTTTCCATGTGCTAATGTCCAACAAAATAAGGTTATTTTGGAAAGTGCATCTGAATTCCAAATATTTTTCCACCAGGTTGTTTCAATAAAGGTTCTTTGAGTTGGCTAAGAGTGTTTTATGTCCTTCTCTCACTATGTATCCTCATAAACCCCATCCTTTGTTGTCCTAGATGTTCTAATGAAGTAGGGAATTTCCCTTAAGGGACTTGAACAAGACTTGAGCTTGTTTTTATAGGTGGGGAGGAATGTTTCCAAGTTTTCAACCTTTCCAGAGCCGTCCTCATTCCATTCAGAAATATCATGCAACGAAGATATTTTATTTGATAACATCCATCCTTTTAATTCTTCAATCTTTCTGTTATTGTACAAGGGGGAAGCCCATGATTAAGTCTTTCCGTAGGAGAATTGATTTTCCATTTCCTAGAACACATGATATTTTTTCCTTGAAAAAGGGAATGGAGGTCTGAAGAAGTTTCTACATGGGAGACCCAAAGTGACACAGTAGTTCTAGGTCTACAAAACACTTTCTATTTCCCATATTTTATTTCTTGACAATAGATGATTTCCACCACTGTTTACTTCTTGTTACAAATGTATGAAGTAGTTTGGCACCAGAAGTGATGTTGACCAACTATGGATCCCTAATTCCCAGATTCCCATGCTCCTTAGAAGATGAGACTATATTCCAATTCACAAGATGGAATTTTTTTGAGTTGGAATTGCCTCCTTGTCATAGGAATTTTCAGATGAGATAGACCATATATTTTTGTACTCCCACAGGCACCATAAGAGATGAAAACTGAAAAAGAGGTAGGGAGGAAACAAATTATTTGATTAACACCAATTTCCCTACAGGGTTGATCCAAATCTCCTCCAAGGGTTCCATTTTCTCTCTAAATTTCAGAATAATTACATGCCAATATACTCTAGGGAAGGACTTCATGCATATTGGAAACTCGAGGTATTTAAAGGATTTCCATTCATTTGAGACATGAAAGCCAAGGTTTTGTGAAATCCCTACTAGGCATTGATCCTTGATGTTCCACACATAGATTTGAATTTTGTGGTTGTTTATGTTTCCTCCTGAAACCATGATGAAGTTGTCTAAGACTTTTTTTATTCTCCTTGCGATGACTTTAGATGCTCCACTGAGTAAAAGAGTGTCATATGTGAATTGGGAGTGATTGATTATCTTGAATCCTCTTGTAATACAGATCTTGGGGATTGAACCATTTTTGCATTCCCAATCTATTTTTTTGTTAAGGGATCCATGCACGGGAACATAAAAAATGGGGGAAATGGGACATCCCTATCTTAAACCTCTGGAGTATTTGAAGAAAGGGGTTGGTATGCCATTTATCATGGGAACGATCCAGGGACTACTTATACAAGAACCAAACTAGGAGATGAATGTTTGATCGAATCCAAATTTTTGCATCACTTCCTTGAGAAAATCATGACTTACTATATCAAAGGCGTTGGCCATGTCCATCTTGATAACCATACCTACTTCCCCCCTACTAAAACTGTAGTGGATTTCTTTCTCGACTAGGATGAATTTGTCCCATATTTGTCTTCCTACAATAAACCACCTTTATTGGGGAGGATCAATGGATTAGGAAATGGTTTAAATCTATTAAAAATTATCTTAGATATGATTTTATAAGAAACATTATAGAGAGATATTGGGTGGAATCTATCAAAGGAAGCAACCCCTTTTTCTTTCAAGATTAACACCAATAATGAGGATTTTGTAGCTCCTCCCATTCTATTTGATTTTTGGACATACCTGAGCATTATGATGAAATCAAATTTTATTATAGACCAAAATATTTTATAAAAATCTAGTGGAAACCCATAAGGACCTAGACCTTTATCTTGATGAAACTGTTGAATAACTTTGAATATTTCATCTTCTTTAATTGGCATGTTTAGCTTGAGATTATCCATTTGTGTAATCATATGCGGGGTATGGGAAAGAAAGTGATTACTTAGAACTTTGTCTATGTCACCCTCTAAGGAGTAAAACTCAATGAAGTGCTTTGTAGCTTGATTTTTTATTTTTTCAAGGTCACTTATAATTTCACCAGACAACATTTTTATTTTTGTTATCTAGTTCATCCATTCCCTTGCTTTAGTCTGTCTGTGGAAGAAAGCAGTGTTTTTATGTCCCACTTGTGACCAAAAAAGTTATAGAATTTAGTCCCCACATGGATTCTTCTTCTAATAAGGCATGGATGTATTCTCTATGTGCCTCATTCTCTAGTTTTAGATCATTTTTTTGAACTTCAATTGTTTCTACTTCCTCTTCCACTTCTTCTAGATTCAGTTTTTTTTCCATTACTTTGAGGTGAATAGGGCGTGAGAAAATTTTAGCCCAATATTTGAGGGAGATTTGGTGAGATTTAGGTTTTGTTCCTATATGTGCATTGGGATTCATAAATCCATTGGTACCGAGTACGAGCGACTAGGGGGGAAATATTAGGATGGTCCATCCATAAAGGGTTGAGATTGAAGGGAATGGATACCCAATTGTTCTCATGAGCAAAGGCTAAGGATATTGGGTGGTGATTCGAGCCTGCCTAAGGGATGATTGAAGAGGAATTGTTTTCCAACAATGGTAGGAAGGAGTTGCTAATTAAGAAATGATCTAGCCTGGTAGCAATGTGGTCAAGGATTTCCCTTTTGTTGTTCCAAGTAAATGATCCCTTGTCCGGGGGAACATCATCTATATGTCCAGATTCTATATGAGATCATAAATTTTCTCCTTAAATTGGTTTCTCACTATTGATCCCCCTGGTTTTTCTTTAAGGATTATTGTGATGTTAAAATCTCCCGCAATGATAAGGTTATGGAGAGGGTTTACCTTTGCTAGATCTAAAATAGAATCCCAACATTAAATTTTTTCCCAATAATTGTTTGGAATATAGACATTGATAATGGAGAGATTCATACGGGTCGTAATAATTGAGAGAGTTACCATCAACGAACTTTGAGATTGTTGACATTCCACCAGTTTCAAAACTTTTGTATTCCACATTATACATAAGTCGCCCGATGCACCTCTGGAACTTATGGCTTTACCATTTCCTACTTTCCAAATTAGTTGCCTGTCCTAGAGAGCTTCCTTCTCCCTCATCTTAGTTTACTGGAGTAGAAGGATTAGGAGCTTTTCTACTCTTATTAATTTTCCAACTTCTTTTCTTTTTTCCTTGCTCCTTAGACCTCTAGAGTTCCATGAATCTACGTTCATTATTTACCTATTCTTTTGTGTGCCCCCCCTTTAAAGGGATGGGAGGATACACCGTTAATGTTATGGGATTTTCTTGACTTGACCTCATTTCTAAGGGCTTCCCCCATGGTAGTTTGAATTCCTAGTTCTTTTAACAGATCTGCTTCCTTTTCCCTTTTTGTTTCTGTTAGTATTTCGTGTGAATTTCCTTGTTCTAGTGGGATGGGTAATTTCAGGGTTCAAGTAACTTTCAGGGTTTCTTTGATGCTCTTCCTCATAGTTTAATGCGATCCCTGTCGAAGGATGGGAGGGCACAATTGTCAGATGAGACTCACCTCTACTCGAGGGTTGAGATTCCTTTGCTTTTCCATTTCAGTCCTCTTTATTTGGAGCTTTTGATTTGTCATTTCATTTCCCTTTTGGGCTTCCATAGTTTTTAACACAATTTCTTTAAGAACTACACAACTCTCATACCTATTTTGACTGGCTTGGGGTTTGAGTGTTGGG
>ML795596.1:34884-53613 GCA_009831015.1 Picea engelmannii | reverse complement strand
CACTATTATTTTAGTTTTAGTTTGAGAGAATTTTTCTCACAGCCAATTATCTAACAATCTCTTAAACTGTGAGATCAAACCACTCTCTTAAAGATTGTTCTCATACAAATTTAATACAAATAAGAATTACATATTCTAACATGCAATGCATCCCTAAGAAGTGTGCACTTCCCTATTACAGTGAATGAACCACACAAATGTAAACCAAGAATATTTCAGATTATTTGCAAGCACAAAGAGTATAAAATTATCGACTACAAAGTTTTAAAAATAATTTACCCAGATTATCATCTTTGAACCTCAAAGCTTCTCAACTGCCTTTAGGTATACCGAGTATATTATACATAGTTGGATAGGCGAGATTAAACGAAGAATGATCTGTATTGGGGTTGTAGTTTCCAAATCCTCGACAGACAAGAAGAAATTGTAGCCATGGATGTGAATGGGATGATTTTTGAATCCGATAATGCCTTTGTCTATAATGCCTGTTTCCTGCAAAATCAGCTTCATGTTTGCGTTGTAAGGAATGCAGTTGAAAAAATGATTCATGTTGATGGAGATATTTTTAGCCGTGTCGTTGAACTCCAAAGCTGGTTTGCTGGGAAAATACTGGGAAAAAACTCGTTGAACTTCAGAATATGTCGGAAGAACCACAGTTTTATTGACAACTTGTGGTCAACATTTCAGATCCATAACAGGATCCATCATCAGGACAAAAAAGTCTGAGGCAGCTTAGAAAAGCGCAAGTTGGGGAAGAATAAAGGACTGGTTGTTTACGGATGCAACATATCTTCCCCCATAGTATCCTTTACACATCTCACCCGGTGGACAATATTGTATATTGAGTCCCACCGTGAAGAACAAAAGGGTGTTCATCTTCTTGGTGACTATGGAAGCACATTGGTGAGAATTCAAAATTCTCAAGTTGTCTGTGAACTTTATGGCATTGTCTGTGTCTCTCATGTTGGGTAGATTTGGCGTGATTTGGAGATTTTCCGAACTAGACCTTGATGATCCTGAGTACTGTAAAATTTGTGGAAAAATGAGGCTGATCATGGAATGGCGAAATGTGAACGAGCTGTGGGCCCCAACACTTCGATTTTGGCTTTTGGTAAAACAAAAGAACTCCGCGCACATTTAATACCCAACTCAGATACAAAACAAAACTATAAGTGTCAAATTGCAAAAAAAGTGAATAAGCTTTGGGCCCACCACTTAGGGTTCGGGGTTTTGAGACTAAAGAACTTCACTCACTTTTAAAGAAGTAAACTTGGAATAAAAGTGGGACCAGGTTTGCAATAGGTAAAACCAAATAATTACTGTCTTTACTCAAATTAAAAGAAATATAACTAATTTCATCAATGAATGAAATGAGTTTACAAACTCAATAATATATATATATATATATATATATATATATATAAACGGAGACAATACCTCTAAATGCATAATAGAGAATTCTATTCAAAAATGTTTTCAAGATCTAAGGATTACAATTTGTTTATGGTATTTAAACACAAAAGAATGTCCCTTTGGTATTTAAGTTTCTAATAAAGGTGGTGCTCGTATGTGGTTGCCTTTAAAGGTCAAGGCGGCCACCGTTTAAGAAATGCAAGACAAAATTGGTGATCGGTGCTTAAACCTTGAGTCTTGAAGGGTCAGGACAACCATCGATGCACCGTTTACACACTGAAATGATTACATACTGACATACTCCCTCTTAATCATTTCAGAGAAAAACAAATTAAAATATGTAAAACAAAATTTGTTGTAAACAATGCATTATAGCTTACAGACCCCAATATTATTTCGATGAGTTTTAAACAATTCATTTCCCAAAGGTTTCGTAAATATGTCTGCAAATTGTTCTTCAAATCTGCAGAACTGAACAAAAATTGATTTACCATTTACGATCTCTCGAATGAAATGATACCTCATATCAATGTGCTTACTTTTCTTGTGAAAATCATGATTCTTTGACAGTGCAATGGTAGATTTATTATCACAGACAATCTGAGTTGTACCATTCTTCTCATGCATTAATTCATTCAAGATTCTTCTCATCCATACAACTTGACATGCAGTTGCTGCTGTTGCAACATACTTTGCCTCAGTAGAAGATAAAGTCACTATGGGTTGTTTCTTTGATGGCCATGCCAGTGCTCCAGATCCAAGACTGAACACATAACCAGATGTGCTCTTCCTATCATCAATGGAACCTGGAAAATCACTATCAGTATATCCGATCAACTTAAAGTTCAAGCTTGATGTGTATCGGATACCAAAATCAATTGTTCCAGCAATGTATCTCGGGATCCTCTTTCCTGCTTGCCAATGAATCTTCAAGCTCATTGTCCTGAAGATGGATCCTGATTTGGATCCGAAACGTCGACACTCTATTGACAAAACTGTGGCTTTTCCGACCAATCTTGAAAACTCCAACCACAGAAGTATTTTTAATCAACAAACATAATATCATGTCTTGTTTTTGTTAAATATATAAGGCTTCCAACCAATTTCTTATACAGAGTTCGATCAACATATGATCCCTCATCATATTTGTTAAGTTTGGTACGAGTTTCCATTGGTGTTGTAGCTGGTTTACAATTGAGCATTTTAAACCTTTTCAATACTTCATTTGCTTAATTAGTTTAACAAATGAAAATGACATCATCAGATTGATCCACTTCAATTCCAAGGAAGTATTTCATCAATCCTAAATCAAGCATCTCAAACTCTATTTTCATGTCATTTTTAAAATCATATATAGATAGATCTCTCGTAAAAATTAGGTCATCAACATACAAACATACAATCAAAATTTTACCTCCCTGGTTTATCTTTGTATACATGATTGGCTCACTTGGACTTCTGTTGAATCCAACACTAATCAAGTATTCATCAATCCTGCTATACCATACATTGGATGCCTGCTGCAATCCATATAAAGCTTTCCTTAACTTGTAAACTTTATCCCTATGCTTATCAATCTCATAACCCAGAGGCTGTCTTATATAAACATCTTCTTCCAAACATTTATTCAAGAATGGAGACTTAATGTCCATATTATGTATGATCCATATATTCTGAGCTGAAATAGCTAAGACCATCCTCATTGTGTCAATTCTTGCTACAGGAGCAAAGGTTTCAATGTAATCAATGCCAGGTTGCTGACTAAACCCCTGAGCTACAAGTCTTTCCTTGTACTTTTCAAATTCACCTTTTGCATTCAGTTTAGTCTTATAAACCCACTTAACACCAATTCTCTTTTTACCTTCAAGTAAATCAACAAGATCCCAAGTGTTATTTCTTTCAATCGAATCAATCTCCTCATCCATTGCTTTTATCCAAATATCCTCTTTAGCAGCTTCATTAAAACTTACAGGATCACATGCCATTAATGCAAAATTTGAAATATGATCTGCTTCTTCATTCTGATCATATAATTCGCTTAAGCTTCTAGTCTTCTGAACTTTAAATCTATTTTTCAATGAAGCTAAAGTAGGATTTGAATCACTACTTACATGTGAATTTGTTTGATGTCCACCATGTCCAGATGGCTCACCACGCTCATGAGTTCTTGGCATTCTAAATTGATATGGGCTGAAATATGGTGCTTCCCTTGTACGACTTCTTGCTACAGGCGTATGTGCATGTGGAACCATCTGTCCATCTCCTTCATCCTTCTCACCTTCACCATCATCTTCACGGGGTAACACAACTCCCTCTGAAATTGATTTGTCAATGCTTCCATTCCAAGCTTCATCTCTGTTGATTACATATTTATGGGTGATGGGATTGTAGAGTTTATATGCCTTAGACTCTTCACTATATCCAATAAAGATACATATCTCGCTTCTGTCATCCAACTTCCTCCTCATTTCTGCATGTACATGGGAAAATGCAACACATCCAAAAATTCTGAAATAAGAAACATTGTGAAGCTTACCATCCCAGGCTTCTTGAGGTACACGATCCCTCATGGTCTTGGTCGGGCTTCTATTCAAGATAAAAACAAAGAAAAGAACCAAATCTACCCAATATTCATTTGAAAGATGCTTCTCTTTCAACATTCTTCGAGCCATATCCATGATGGTCTGATTCTTCATTTCAGCCACTCCATTTTGCTGTGGAGTATATCGAGCATTAAACTATCTTTTAATTCCATGAATATGAGAGAATTCAATGAATTCATTTAGTTTATACTCGCCTCCTTTGTCAGACCTAAGGATCTTAATGGTATGACCACTCTCATTCTCAACCATAGACTTAAGCCTCTTGAAAACTTCAAAGGCTTCAAATTTTTGCTTCAACAAATACAACGAAGTCTTCCTACTAAAATAATCAATAAAAGTCATAAAATAAACACTACCATTCAAATAAGTTGTTCGCATAGGTCCACACAAATCCGTGTGGACAATTTCTAATGGAGCTTTTTCTCTGTACAAAACACTTGAAACAAATTTCTCTCTGTGATGTTTTCCAAGTATGCAGCTCCCACAAGAGCTTGTAGGTTGCAGAATACAAGGTAACCCCCTTACGATATGTTTCTTCTATAATAGATCTAAGCCACCAAAATGTAAATGACCATATCTCAAATGCCATAAACAATATTCATCTAAACTTCCAGCTTTATAAGCATTCAAAGAACTAGTCAAATCATTTTTCATAACAAGTGGAAACATTCTATTCTTGGTCATGTCTACTCTTTCAATCAATTCCTTGTTGGGTAATTTATCATAGATTGTACATACCTTGTTCTTGAAGAACACTCTGTACTTTTTCTCCATCATCTGTCCAACACTAATAAGATTTCATTTTAAACCAGGCACGGAATAAACATCATCAATATTTCTTCTCTGATTATTCTTAGTGTAGACTGGAACTACACCTTTACCATTAACTATAACCTTACAATCATTTCCCAGTTTTACTTTACACTGAATACTAGTATCAATAGAAGAAAATAAATCCTTATTACTACTCATGTGGTTACTACAACCACTAGCCAAAAACCAAATATCATTTTCACTTTCCTAAGTGACATTACAGGTCAAAAACACAGGATTTTGATGATCCTCAGACTCATTTGTGATATGTGCAGACTTATTTCCAGCATCTTCTTGCTTCTTGCAACATTTGCTAGGAAAATGCCCAAAATTCTTACAATAATAACATTGTACTTTAGTTTTATCAAACCTTTGATTTTCTTGCTTCCAGGGCTTGTTGTTGTTCCCTCTTAAAGTAGGAGGATTCTTTTGGGACTTCTACTCAGAATCTGATTCATCTTTGTTGTCCCTTTGACTAGAAAATCGACCTCCTCTTCCATGAGTATAAAACATTCCCCTACCTCTGCCTCTAGTAAAATGCAGTTGGGATTTGAAAGCATGCTCCAATGATCCTTATTCATATCTAGATATCCTAGATTCATGAGCAACAAGAGAACCACTTAATTCATCAATTTGCATTTGACTTAAATCCTTAAACTTCTTGGGTAAACTTCTCAGCACTTTCTCAATAACTTTCTTATTCTCAATACCATCTCCATACTCCTTAAGCTAGTTCACAACACTCATTACTTGATTCATGTGTAATGAACCTCATAATACCATACAAAAAAAAACTTTTGTTTACACAATTTACTTGGCAGAAAGAAATCCATTAGCGATAAGAATTTTACTATACAACTGTGATATAGAACTTTATCATAGAATTTATTTTACCATATAACTCCTAAATTATCCTTACCCCATGTTGTTCGAAGTATGTCATCATGTCTTACCTTGAGTGGGAATATTATAATGGAAAGCCCCAAGGATTTAGAAAAAAAGAGCTAAAACCTTTAGGCGTAGGGACTAAAAGATTAAAGTAAACTTTATGCAATCCATACTATACTCACCCTATTTTGCATAAGGTCTCCATACTATAATCACACCCAAGTGTTCTCGAAATTTTTCTCCTAGGGAGATATCTTTGGTTCCTAACAACTTGGCCAAGGGTCGGGTTAAGGACCGATGAATGTCACAAGCCTCTAGGTACTGGTCATTTAAAGGCTCATAACTCAAATATTGGTCGAATTGAAAGCTCGATGTCATGTCACTAGTGTTCCTACAACAACGAGAATCCAACCATTACCTAAGACCTATCGGAGGGGGTATAGAAGCGACATTCTTCAAATGGGAAAGGAATTCCCTGTCAAGGTATTAAAAGCTCTGCAGCCATCATTAAGTCAGTCTACTAGTCATACTAAAATTGCTTGTCTCTATACTCGAAGTGTCACGCCAACCTTTCCCTAGTCACGTGGATCACCTGTCCTTCATACTATCGATAATTAATTCGAGGCGACAAGGCATCGTTTAGGTTTTGAGGGGGTTCAGGGTTTGTCATTCCAAGTTCTTTCTTTTCTTTTGGAGAGTCTTTGTGTGTCAAGGGGTTTTAGAGGTGACGATTGTGGCCCTGGTGGTTGCCTCCATCCGGTTGCAGATGACATGTCTTACATTCTGAGTAAGTTCTTCTCTAAACTTCAAACATTAATACCCTGGTTATTTCAATAGGAAGATTATAATTTTTTTGCAACAATTTGTCTGTGCCAAGTTATCATTCTGTGTTCTCCCTCATTTTCTTCCAGTGGAATTCCTCTTTTGTCAAACTTCCTTGCATTACACTCAGAGCCATCCTTAACCCTGTTGCAATGGCCTTTTCCTTGAGGTTGTCAATGATTGTTTTCTATTTACTGCGAAGGATAGTTAGCCCTACCTATCTAGGTTCGGGATATAGGGATTTGTAACTCTTTGTTGTGAACCAAAATTCATATTTGAGTATTCATGAATCTGAGGGAAGTATTTATTCTGGGGTTGATTACCAAAATCTTGGCCGAAGCATTCTCTGCATTTACATTATTGACCTAAGTGATTCTGTGAAAAAGGGGTTCAGGTAGCCCAGACTCACAGTCAGGGTACTCCTAGTTTGAATGGGTGGATTAAGCTCTATTCTGGCTAAAAATACACATTCTTGTTGTTCACCTACACAATGAAATTATGATTTGGTCGATTACTGTATTTCCGTTACTAAAGAATATTGTGTATAGAATTTTATTCTACCACAACTATATCATTCATTTTAAGAGTTGAAACATATCATTAATGATGGGCCCTATTTTGATGCGAGGGTACCCATCAGTATGTATTGTCGCCTTCACCCACGGCCCTAGACAACTATCCAGATGGAAAACGTCAAGGAAAGGATCATGTGCCACGAGTTTAGAAGTTAAGTAAAGTGTTGGTATGATGTATTTATAGACATTTGTACTTAAATCTTGTTCTGCTTACATTGTCTTTGTATAACAATTTACTAATCATCCTATATGGTGGTTTCCTCTAGGTTGTCATCTATCTGAAGGTCTTTGCTACTCACTTGCATACTCGGAGTTAAAATGTATATGATTTCCCTTTCGTAACCCTTCAGGAGTTAGAACTGTCCATGTTACTACTAAGATGTGGTCAACAAGATCGTTTCCCTTAGTTTTCCTATCAGCTTGGGAGGGGAAAGAATTTCCAAAGTAACTTAAACCTTTGGGAAACAATTATTATAATACAATACTTTATGTACAGGTTTTTTTCTCGCTCTTTTGTTCAAATTAAATGACTGTTTTAATCATTCACCATGCAGATCTCACCATACCCTGAAATCTAATTATCTAGGCTATCTTGTTCGAAATGTTGTTATGATTTATAGTAGACCATATTGTTTTGTTTCCTTTTGACCTTTCCTATGTTTAATGTCAATATGCCCTACTGGAAAGGAAATGGCGATATTCGTTTGGAATCAGCATGAATAGACATAATGATTTGGATTATATTACGATTCTATATTTATTCTAGAACACTATATATATACATCCTTGTGTATCGTTTGATGTTTATGCTATTTTTTGTTTGCCTAATTCCAAACCATCCACTGTCACGATCTCCGAGTGGACAGTTTCGCATATGTGCTCATATTTAATGGGTTTTTTGTAATTTACTCCATACTGTGTATATTCCTTCAATTGGGGTCCTTTTTATTCTGTACGAAAGGAGCGCAAACATTAAAAGTTCCATCAGCCTGTGATTTATGTTCGTTGTAATTCGTCTTCAAGTTCTCATTCTTATGGAGTTACTATTGTATTATCTTATAATGGAACAACGAATTATTCAGTTTAATTTTGTACTGTAATAAATTTTACAGAGGGTTTTTCAAGACCTTTCGATTTAGAAGTTCCTTTATATGAGAGACAATTGATCTCCTAGCGACATAGTTGTTTGCTCAAAATCTTGACAACAACTTTTTGTAACTATATCTATATTGATTACATATCGAGATATAACTTGATGGAAATTACGTGTAAAGAATTGCTCAAATTTCCACTTAATTATAGATAGACTTCCTTACTATTTCAACTACAGAAGTAAAAGTATGCATGTGATTAGATCTAATTCTTCCTAGCTCATTTGTACATAAATAGTTATGTCCAGAATTTCAATTACAGGGATAAGCTTACACCTGTAAGTAGATCTATTCTTTCTTCAAGTTCATTCATATTTAAATACTTCTGCCCAATATTTTTAACCAAAGAATTAGATATACACCAAATCTTTCAAGTTATTTTGCATAGATCATTTTGCCTAGAATTCTAGTCCAGAATGGCCCATTCTAGAAATTTTGGTCTTTGATTATAAACTCCATACAACAAATAGATGTCCTACATGGGAATTATTTCAGCTTAACCCAAACATAGAATCATATTAGATATACAAAATCGTTCAAAACAAAGAAGGGTAAGATTTAACATATCTGAATCCAATATGCGGAAAGACAAATGGAACAACCACGTTCCTCCCAACCATATAATAGGGTAGCCAAAATCACTTTCTTGATTCATCCCCTAGCTTGACCATGAATCCATGAAGGTCTACTTGGAAAACTCCTCCTTAGCAATGTCCTTCAACTCCAGCAGATTCCTCTTGCCTCACACTTGATTAGTAGTGTTCGTAACAACAAGAAAAAAATCAATAGTCTCATCTTCCCCAACATACTAGGCAACGTCCTGCCTCCTCACATATGTTATTTAACAAAATAATGTTTTTTCCTAGGTCTTTCTTCCCCCATTGTGAATTTTCGCAGCTTCTAGATCCCTGATTTTCATGGGTTGCTCGTGGCCAAATATCTGATTTTCCACTTGTAATAGTCATCCCAGAGGTACTTCCAACATGTTCCCCACTCATGGAGTCATGGTCAACTGATTTTAGCATGGTTGTTCCATTTGTCCTCCTGCAATCAATATAAAATATTCTGTTTTCATACAAGTTTCAAGTAAAATAGTTGGCTAGATCAAATCAGATGTCTACCCAATAGTCATAATAATTAATTACAATTGTCAAATTCGAAATTTGGAATTGCTATAAATGGAAAAAAAATTCCAAATTCGAATTTACTTAAAGAAAAATAATTTCAAACAAATTTTAAATCTCAAAAATACTTTATTTTGGGGGATGTCACATCCTTTTCCCCTTCAATAAAACATTGTCCTCAGTGTTCGTTCCTTTCTTGGAATAAGAATGGATGATATTTCTGCAAATCTCCCTCCAACTCCCAAGTGGCCTCCTTAGGACTAATGTGCTTCCATTGCACCTTTACCTGAGTGACTGCTCTGTTCCGATGTGTTATTTCTCTCTAGTCCAAAATACGTAGGGGTTCCACCTGGAACTCGCCTTCAAGTTCCACTTGCACAAAGTTCCAATCAATCATATGAGTAGGGTTATGAACATAATTTTTCAACAAAAAAACATGAAACACATTATGAATTCTTAAATTAGTTGGAAGTGCAAGTTGGTATGCTACGGGTCTACTTCGAGTTAGTATCTCGAAGGGCCCACAAAACTTGGGTTCCATCTTGGCACAGTTTTCTAACTTCAATGAGCTTTTTCAGGCTTTTACCTTCAAATAAACATGGTATCCCACTTGAAATTCCAAATGTCTCCTTTTCTGATCTACATAGCTCTTATGTCTATCCTGTGTTTCTTTTAAGTTTTGTTCTACCTTCCTTACCATGTTCTCCATTTCTTGGAGCATCTTTGGTCCATCCATGAGTTTGTCTACTGGGTTATCCCAACTAATTGGAGTCGTACACTTTTTTTCGTACAATACCTCGAAAGGGCTTAACTTAGCCGATGTTTGGTACCCATTGTTATATGCAAATTCTACTAAGTGTAGATAGTCTTCCCACTTGTTTGGTTTTGTTCTTACATACATGTCGAGCATATCCTCTATGATTTGGTTTGTCCTTTTGGCCTGTCCATCCATTTGTGGGTGATAACTCGTTCTGAAATTCAAATTAGTATTTAGCCCTGCAAACAATTCCTTGCAAAAAGAGGATGTGAATTTTAAGTCTCTATCTGAAATCACCATTTTAGGAATACCATGCAGTCTAAAAATTTCTTTCATAAATATTTCAGTAATGTTTATAGCTTTAAAAGTAGACTTAATGAGTTTATCGATTACAACCATAATAGAATCATTATGTTTCTGATTTTTTGGAAAACCTATTATAAAGTCCAGTGATATGGTCTCCCATTTCCATTCTAGTACTGGTAATGGCTGTAATAGGCCAGCTGGATGCTGGTGTTCGGCCTTAACCTGCTGACAATCTTGGCACATAGCCAAGTATTCTATTGTTTTTCCCTTCATATTAGGCCAGTAAAATAGTCTTCTAAGTGTCGTTATCATTTTCTGGTATCCTGGATGGCCAGAATATAGTTTCTTATGCACTTCGACCAAAACTATTAACTTTAATTCTATTGAATCTGGTATGTAATGTCTGTTTTTAAATCATAGTAGTTCCTCCTTGTCGATACTTAGATCTAGTTTCTATGAGTTTGTGGTACTTTTTTGTAATTCTGCCATTATCTTAGTGTAATTTCCGTCGTTAATACCTGTCGTCCTTATTATTTGTTCTAGATAACTATCTTCCCTCCTAATAGTTATTTAAAATAACCCATGGACTCTTCTACTTAGAGTGTCTGCTACCTTATTTTCCTTACCCTTGATATGTTTGACTTCGAAGTCGAATTCTCTCAAGAATGCTAGCCATCTTGCTTGTCGTGCATTAAGATATGGTTGGCTAATAGATATTTCACGCCGCTATTATCTGTGAATAGTAGAAATTTTTGGCCCATTATGTAATGTTGCCACATTTCTAAGGCGTGTATTACCGCTGCCAATTCCAAGTCATGAGTAACATAATTTAATTCATGTTCTTTTAATTTTCGGGACTCATAACAAATCACGTGTCCTTCTTGAGTTAGGACACCACCTAGTCCTTCTTTACTTTCATCAACACATACGGTAAAATCTTTATCTGGGTCTGCTACCTTCAATATGGGTGTCGTTGTCAATAATTCCTTCATCTTGTTAAAACTGTCTTGACATTTCTCTGACCAGTTAAACTTGGTCCCTTTCTTTTGTAATGATGTGATAGCCTATCACTGATAGGGTAAGCTATTTTGGAAAATCATTTTATGAATTTGTGATAGTATCTGAGGATTCCCATGATTGACTGGATGTCTGTTACGTCCTTAGGTACCGACCATTCTATAATGACTCCTACTTTCTCAGGGTCAACTACAATGCCTTCTGCAGATATTATGTGTCCTAGGTACTGTATCTTCTTCTGGTAAAAATTGGACTTATCAAATTTAACATATAGTTGGTGCTTCCTTAAAGTTTGCAGAATGGTTCTGAAGTGTTCTTCATGTTCTTCCTCTATTTTAGAATACACCATAATATCGTTGATAAATACTAGTACTGACTGAAAATAATGTTCGTCATGCACATAAATGTGGTTGGTGAGTTAGTGAGTCCAAAAGGTATGACTACAAATTCGTAGTGTGCATATCTTGTTCGAAAGAATGTTTTGCTTATGTCCTCATGTTTTATCCTGACTTGATGGTAATCGGATCGTAAATCCAATTTTGAAAATATTTTGGCCCTGCCTACTTGATCGAAGAGGTCATTTATCCTAGGTAAGGGGTACTTGTTCTTAATAGTCATTTTATTCAATAGTCTACAGTCGATACATAGTCTTAGAGTACCATATTTCCTTTTCACAAAAAGGACTGGTGGTCCCCATAGTGAAACATTGGGGCTGATATACTTTTTGTCCAAGAATTCTTGTAGTTGTATCTTTAGTTTTGTCAATTTAGGTAAACTCATTCGGTAAGGTGCTTTCGAGATAGGGGCTGATCTAGACATTATTTCTATGGAGAAGTCTATTTCCCTTCTAGAAGGTAATTCTGGTATCTCATCAACAAACATGTCTCTAAAATCACATAGGACAACAAAATCTTCTAGTTTTGGCTTATCTTCTTTTTGTAACAGATTCGTTATTTGGGTGGCGTAAACTTGACACCCCTTTATCATACATTTCCTGAATTGCATTTCTATGACTTGTCTAGCTAATATTGGTTTCGATATACCTTGGGTTGTTCTAGTAGTGTAACAATCATCTTTATAGTTAAGTGTCTTTATATAACAATCTAGAACTGCTTTGTGCCTTTCCAACCAATCCATTCTGATTATCATATCATAGGATCATAGTGGTAGAATATTTAGATTTGTTTTTATGTTTTGACCATCTAATTTAAATTCAAAATCAGAAACAAAGTCAAACACTTGCCTTTTAGTTCTTGTTGCTAGCTTTACCAACCATGATTTTGCGTGTTTCATCTTCTTAAGTTTATTTGTCTCTACTACTTTAAAAGTGATATAAATTAACCTAGCTCCAAGATCAATTAAAACAAAAATTTGGGTGTTATTGATTTTACCTTCGATTTCCACCACAAATGATTGGTGGTTAGCTTGTCGATCATCAATGGCTGCATTAATCCGATGCAGGATTCTTCCTACATCACCCACCATCGAAGCTTTGTGTAGATTATGAACATCATTTCTGTTTGTCTTGCTTAAACGTGGGCAGTTCCTCCTAAGATGAGGTTCCCCACATTCCCAACACTCTAATGGTTCTTGAGGATTATCTCTAAATTTCTTTGTTCCCAGGTTTACCAGTTTACCGCCTCCTTGTGTGCTTGGATGATTTGCGTGAAAATCTTTCCTCGGGAAGCTTTTTTCTGAATTCCGATAGGGAGATGGCTAGTATCCCTTCTTTCATTGATTCATTTGTTCTTGTTTCTTATCCTTCCAGGCTTTGGGAAACTCTTCCCATTGTTTCTATTGATCGTAGCACATTTGTGCTTTCCTGAACACTTCACTCAATGATTTGGGGTTGTCAAATTCAATTTTGTCCCTGTAGGACTACAGTAAACAGCTTAAGAATCACTGGATTTTTACCTTATTTTCTCGGATGTAAGGTACGAACCTTAATAGTTCCAGGAATTTATTTATAATGTCTTCCATTGTCATTTTTCCAATTCTTAGTTCGTAAATTTCTTTTGTTTTCCTTTCGTAGTAGCTTTTAGAAAGGTACTATTTCTTGAAATACTTCTTAAACTCGGACCATTCCAATTTTTTCTCCTTTAGGCCCTTGGCCAATTTCAGGTCTTGCCACCAAATGTTGGCCTTCCCTTTCAGATTTTAGATGGCCATTCTGACCTTCATATTACTGGAGTAGTGGTAGATCTAGAAGTATTTATTGATGTCCAGCAACCATGCCTCAACTTCTTCCCCTGTCTTGTATTCTCCATTGAAGGTAGCTGGTTTGATATTTTTAAATTCTCCTTAAAGGTGGTGTTCTCCTTTCCTTTTTCTATCTGTTTTAGTTTTGTCTTCAACTGAAGGTGTACCTTCAGACGAACTGTCTCCTTTTTCTATTTCCAGTCCTGAGTTCTTGGAAGCCCTCTTCCTGACTTCTTCATCACTATTATCATCCTTCAGGATTTTCTTGGTCACTATACTGCATAGTAGGACTTCATTTATCTTTTGATGTTCCTGCTGTGCTTTCCTCAGTTTCTCATTATCGTCTTTGAAAATATGCAGTTCAACAATAAGATTCCTCGTTGTTTCCAACACTTTTGTGGGTGATCTTCTGTCACCATTCTGTCTTGGATCTCCAGGAGGTCTCTGCTCTAGATTTCCTTCCATCCTAATTTCTGCATCGTTCTGAGCTGCCATAATTAACAAAAAATAGAAAGCGATTTCCACTTGTAATAGTAAGGTTGATTAGTTTTGCATAATTCACAATATATCCTTAATCAACTAATGTGGCCCTGTTCAGGCCCAATGTTGTAACTTTCTCTCTGATACCATATGTAATGAACCTCATAATACCATACAAAAAAAAACTTTTGTTTACACAATTTACTTGGCAGAAAAAAATCCATTAGAGATAAGAATTCTACTATACAACTATGATATACAACTTTATCATAGAATTTATTTTACTATATAACTCCTAAATTCTCCTTACCCCATGTTGTTCAAAGTATTTCATCGTGTCTTACCTTGAGTGGGAAGGTTATAATGGAAATCCCTAAGGCTTTAGCAAAAAAAAATTAAAACCTTTAGGCATAGGGACTAAAAGATTAAAGTAAACTTTATGTAATCCATACTATACTCACCCTATTTGGCATAAGATCTCCATACTATACTCGGGCCCAAGTGTTAAATACTGGTCGAATTGAAAGCTCGATGTCATGTCACTAGTGGTGCTATGAAAATGAGAATCCAACCACTACCTAAGACCTATTGCAGGGGGTATGGAAGTGACATTCCTCAAATGGGAAAGGAATTCCCTGTCAGGGTATTAAAATCTCTGCAACCATCACTAAGGGAGTCTATTGGTCATACAGAAATCACTTGGATCTATAGTCAAAGTGTCACACTGATCTTTCCCTCATCACGTGGCTCACTTGTCCTTCACACTATCCATAATTAATTCGAGGCAACAAGGCATCATTTAGGTTTTGAGAGGGTGTAGAATTTGTCATTCCGAGTTCTTTCTTTTCTTTTGAAGACACTTTGTGTGTCAAGGGGGTTTAGAGGTGACGATTGTGGCCCTGGTGGTTGCCTCTATCCAGTTGCAGATGACATGTCTTACATTCTGGGTAAGTTCTTCTCTAAACTTCAAACATTAATACACTGGTTATTTTAATAGGAAGATTATAATTTTTTTGCAACAATTTTTCGTGCCAAGTTATCATTCTGTGTTCTCCCTCATTTTCTTCCTGTTGAATTCTTCTTTTGTCAAACTTCCTTGCATTACATTCAAAGCCATCCTTAAACCTTTTGCAATGGCCTTTTCCTTGAGGTTGTCAATGATTCTCTTCTATTTACTGCAAAAGACAGTTAGCCCTACCTATCGAGGTTTGAGATATAGGGTTTTGTAACTCTTTGTTGTGAACCAGAATTCATACCTGAGTATTTGTCAATCTAAGGGAAGTATTTATTCCAGTGTTAATTACCAAAATATTGGTCGGAGCATTCTCTGTGTTTAATTTATTGACCTAAGAGATTATGTGAAAAATGGGTTCGGGTATACCAGACTCACAGTAAGGGTACTCTTGGTTTGAATGGGTGGATTAAGCTCTATTCTACCTAAAAATACACATTATTATTGTTCACCAACACAATGAAATTCCAATTTGGTCGATTACTATATTTCCATTATCAAAGAATATTGTGTAAAGAATATTATTTTACTATATCTATATCATTCATTTTAAGAGCTGAAACATATCATTAATGATGGGCCCTGTTTTGATGGGAGGGTACCCATCAGTATGTATTGTCTCCTTCACCCATGGCCCTGTACGACTATCCATATGGAAAATGTCAAGGAAAGGATCTTGTGCCACGAGTTCAGAAGTTAAGTAAAGTGTTGGTATGATGTATTTATAGACATTTGCACTTAAATCGTTTTCTTCTTACATTGTCTTTGTATAAAAGTTTACTAATCATCGTAGATGGTGGTTTCCTCCAGGTTTTTGTCTATCTGAATATCTTGGCTACTCACCTGCGTACTCAACATAAAAAGGTACACAAGTTCCCTTTAGTAACCCTTCAGGAGTTAGAACTATCTGTGTTGCAACTCATATGTAGTCAACAACATCATTTCCCTCAGTTTTCTTATCGGTTTGGGAAGGGAAAGCATTTACAAAGTAACTTAAACCTTTGGGCTATAATTATTACAATACAATAATTTATGTATAGGTTTTTTTCTCAATCTTTTGTTCAAAGTAAATGATTGTTTTAATCATTCACCATGCCGATCTCACCCTACCCTGAAATCTGATTACTAGGGCTATCTTGTTTGGAATGTTTGTACGAGTTATAATAGACCATATCATTTTGTTTCCTTTCGACCTTTCCTATGTTTAATGTCAATATTCCCTACTGGAAAGGAAATGGTGATATTTGTTTGGACTCAACATGAATAGACATAATGATTTTTATTATATTACAATTCTGTCTTTATTCTAGAACACTATATATATACATGCTTGTGAATCGTTTGATGTTTATGCTATGTTGCGTTTGCCTAATTCCAAACCATCCACTGTCACGATCTTCGAGTGAACAATTTCACATATGTGCTCATATTTAATGGTTTTCTTGTAATTTACTCCATACTGTGTATATTCCTTCAATTGGGGTCCTTTTATTCTATACGAAAGGAACACAAAGATTAAAATTTCTATCAGCCTCTGATTTATGTTCGTTGTAATTTGTCTTCGAGTTCTCATTCTTATGGAGTAATTTACTATTGTATTATATTATAATGGAACCGTGAATTATTCATTTTAATTTGGTACTGTAATAAATTTTATAGAGGTTTTTTCAAGACCTTTCGATTTAGAGGTTCCTTTATACGAGAGGCAGTTGATCTCCTAGTGGCATAGTTGTTTGTTCAAAATATTGACAATAACTTTCTGTATAACTGGGATTGTTGTTGCAGTCATTAAATCCTTTTCTAACAAAAGTTGCATATTGTAACTGTATCTATATTCATTACATATCGAGATATAACTTGATGGAAATTATGTGTACAGACTTGCTCAGATTTCCACTTAAGTATAGATAGGTTTGCTTACTATTTTGACTACAAAAGTAAAAGTACACCTATGATTAGATCTAATTCTTCCTAGCTCATTCACACATAAATAGTTATGTCTAGAATTTCAATTACAGCGATAAGATTACACCTATAGGTAGATCTATTCTCTCTTCAAGTTCATTCATATTTAAATACTTCTGCCCAATAATTTTAACCACAAAATTAGACATACACCAAATCTTTCAAGTTATTTTGCATAGATAATTCTGCCTAGAATTCTAGTCTAGAATGCCCCATTCTAGAAAATTTGGCCTTTGATTATAAACTCCATACAGCAGACAGATTTCCTACGTGGGAATTATTTCAGCTTAACCCAAATAGAGCATCATATTTGATATACAAAATCATTCAAAACAAATAAGGGTAATATTTAACATATTTGAATCCAATCCACAGAAATACAAAGGGAACAACCATGTTCCTCCCAACCATAGAATAGGGCAGCCATAATCACTTGCCTCATTCACCCCCTAGCATGACCATGAATCCATGAGGGTGAACTTGGGAAACTCCTCCTCAACAATGTCCTTCAACTCTAGCAGATTCCTCTTGCCTCACACTCGATCAGTAGTGTTCATAACAACAAGAAAAAAATCAATAGTCTCATTTTCCCCAGCATACTAGGAAATGTCTTGCCTCCTCACATATGTTATTTAACAAAAGAATGCTTTTTCCTAGGTCTTTCTTACCCCCTTGGGAATTTTTGGAGCTTCTAAATCCCTTATTTTTATGGGCTACCCATGGCCAAATCTTTGATTTTCCCCTTGTAATAGTCAACCCAGAGGTAGTTCCAACATGTTCCCCACTCATGGAGTCATGGTCAGTTGATTTTAACATGGTTGTTCCATTTGTCCTCCTGTAATCAATACAAAATGTTATTTTTTCATACAAGTGTCAAGTCAAATAGTTGGTTGGGTCAAATCATATCTTTGCCCAATAGTCATAATAATTAATTACAATTGTCAAATTCGAAATTCGGAATTTCCATAAATGACAAAATTTTTCTAAATTCAAATTTACTAAAAATAGAATAATTTCAAACAAATTTTAAATCTCAAAAATACTTTATTTTTGGGGATGTCACATCATGAAAGTATCAACACTTTCATTATCCTTCATCTTCATATTTTTGAAATCCCTTCTCAAGTTCTTCAACTTGAGTGTCTTCACCTTGGACACACCTTGATAATAGGCTTCAAGAATGTCCCAAGCCATCTTCGAAGATGCAGCACTAGAAATATTCGTAAAAATGGATTTATTTAATCCTTGCTGGATTAATCCAAGAGCCTTGTTATCCTTCTTCCTGTTTTCCTTCAGAAAAACACAGTCAACATTAGAGAGAGCCAAATCTGTCGCTACATTAGTTGGCCAAGCATAACCATCAATAACATAGGTCCATAAATCCTGAGAACGTAAACTCGTCCTCATTCGAATATACCAAGAGTCATGTGACTTCTCGTTGAGGACATGAACCTGAACCTAAACCTGAGAAGAGCTACTACCAGACATAGCCATTGATAAAACAATTGAAATAAATCAAATAATCATTCGCACAGGAAAATAAGAGGGTAAAATTTGGCACCAACAGGAACAATCTGCAATGAACTAAGCACTTGGAGGATGGG
>ML795596.1:14444-29420 GCA_009831015.1 Picea engelmannii | reverse complement strand
AAATAAATTATCCGGGTGGACATTTTTTTATAAAAATAAATTATCTAGGTGGACATTTCAAAATTCGAACAATACGAAATTCGAATAGGATTTATCCTATTACCAAATTCAATATATTTAGCGGAAAAAACCTACCTCGGCTCCTATGCACAATGTTCCTGGAAGAACAAACATGTGTGTCTCTTTTATTAAGCCCGGGTTTGACAAAGGTGGGCTCTCAAACCTCTGCGAAATCACGAATGACAAAACATTGACTGATGTTCCTCTCCTATACAACGACAATTTCAAGGTTGATTCCTCTTCTCTTGACGGGAGCTACTTCGATATCGCTAAGTCCATGGCCCTCTAGTGATGGAGAAAGGCCTTTGATATCATGCAAAAGATTAAGAAAGGCCTTTGATATCATGCAAAATATTAATAAGAGACAAAATTGATGCAACACAACACATTGATGTGCTATCGATATTAATATTAAATGTATAATTACAATATGCATACAAATACATTATGGAGGTTTAAACACGCTAATTAACTAGCGATGCAGCGGTAAACACACTAATTAAATAGTGATGTAACTAATTCATTTTAATTAAAATAGGGAACCAACACTTGGACTGGCTAGATCCTTCTCCACGAAGGGAATTCCTCCTCCAGAACATCCAAAATATCTTGATAAACACACTAATTAACTACCAATGTAACTAATTCATTTTAATTAAAGCAGGGCACCAACACTTGGACTGGCTAGATCCTCCTCCATGAAGGGAATTCCTCATCCAGAACAACCAAAATATCTTGATTGTCTAAGGGTGGAATAACTACTCCCTATTGACCAAATCAAAACACCCCACCTCACTCGGGCCAATTCCATTGGAAAGGAGTCATTCTAATTTTGACCTCATTGATCAACGATTCGTTATCAGCCTTACCTTCTCAGGAAGGGATTTGTTCTCCGACTGAAGCAGAAGCATCGCCTATATCAAGCAAGCTAGCGTGGAAGCAGTTGGACAGTTGGACAAGCCAACAAAAATTTTGAAATTTCCTTGAAGATGATGCGCGATCTTAAATGTAACAATTTAATGCAGCGCACTTTGTATATTGTAAATGGACCTTGAGAAGATAGCTCTCATCCTTAGTAGGTAGAGGCATTTAAGGTAGTTAATGTAAAGTAGATAGAATTTAATTCTAGACTAGACAGTTTGAGAGCGCAAGAGGGAAACGGGATATAGACACCCTCATTGTGCATTTGTAACATTATTGAAGTAGGAGAAGAGCAAGAGCAAGCAGAGTGTTGTGTAAGAACACCCATGTACAAGATATTTGAATTAATAGAAAGAATTGGTTCAAATTCATGGTTTTGTGTTGTTCTCTATATATTGATGTGGATATGCTCATGAATGTTTTCTTCCTGTTACACATTTTCTTTATATGTTGTGTATATGATTTCATGGTTAAGTTGAAGTCAGAGAGGAAGTAGGAATGAGTTTCAATAGTTTCTCTATTTGAGCTAGAGAATTCCTGCAAGGAGTGAAGTTGAAGTGTCCGCAAGGAGTGCATTGACAGAGGGTTCAGATAGAGATAGATTTTGTTCTCATTCACCTAGAAGTGCAGTTGAGTACAGGAGCCATGCAAGGAGTGCGCAGGCCAAGAAAAGTTTTAGAGTTGTGAATCTGAGTAGAGAGTTGAAGAACTGTTGTTGCAGGTGTGTGCAGAGTCGAAGTATTCAGACACTTGAAAGTATTCCAAGGTTGTCGCAAGGAGTACGAGCAAGGAATTTCTTTTTGAGAACTTAAAACTGTGGGAAAAGCTTAGGAAGGATAGGCCTTTGAGTTTGTTGAACAACAACGCAGACAAGTTGTGCCTTGAAGGTTCAAGAGGACTCGTAAATATGTGAGCAAGTGGACGGGTGTAGGAGGAGGAACACTTAGTCATTTCGTAGGAACCACCAAAGAAGGAACGGACGGTCGGTATTCTCTGAGGAGAATCCATGAATCTCCATGAGTCAGTAGATCTCAAGGAGGTGTAGGGGAGATATTGCAAGTATCCCCGAGAGGTTAAAAACTCAGGAGGGGCAGGACTGTTGCTCCGAGTCATAAAAGGACCACTGGATCTGCTCGTGGATTTGCATATCGAGGTTTTAGGGATTGAAACTCCGTAATATTGCAAAGGGAATCACAATATTACAATACGAGATATCCCCATGACTAAAAGAATTGTATGGGGCCATAGGAGTCGGCAAGCGGATAGGTGGCACATCGTATGTTGGGATTTCGTGAGTAGAAGGGCTGAGAACTTGGTGTCAGAAGTTGCGAAGTGCCTAGAGTCGAGGCTCATGTGGACATGTGGTAGAGCCATAAGGTGAGACCCGTATGGTTGATGGGTGGACACGCATTTCCTGGAGAAAGGAGTCAACACTCCGTTGAATTGTCGCATCTCAGGGATTTGCTAGATAAGAGTGTATAGGCTTGGTGCTTCAACCTGCGAGGTTACGAGTAGCAAAAATCATCAAGGGAGGAGTCAACCGGACGTTGACCTATCATGTCTCGAGAGATTGTAACAGGAGGGCACGAGAGTTCAACTCACGAACTCACGAAGGTGCGAGTTGCGAGAGGCGCTGACATTTAAGCCCTAGCCTATGGTTACCTGTGGGGAGGGCGCTGACAAGGAAAACAGCCATAACCATATCGCCGCTTCGGGTATCACAAGATTGAGAAGGAAGAATCAGAAGCTTCGACTCACGAACTAGCGAAATCACGAGAATTAGTCCGATCTCCCAATTGTAAAGAGGATATCCTGTGGAGAGGTTGTTGTGGGTACATATTTCCCGATAGGGAAAAAGAGGGACTGGTTAGTGTTCTTCGGGTCAAAGGAAGAGAAGATCATGTGAGATGACGTGGAACTTCCTACCTGTGGTTTTGAGGAAGGGGCATTGGCGTCAATTGGTATCAGAACTCATAAAGGTTCTTTTCTTTCTATAGCAGAGAAGAGGAGAATTCACCATGCCACCGAGAAGAGATAGACAGTCACCCGATCCAGAGGATAGGGAGATGTCGTGAAGAAGAGGTCGATAGATGGCAGATCCATCCATAGAGATACAAATGTATGATCTCCGAGCTAAACTCAAAGACATGGAGACAGCGCAAAGATGCACAGCCAATGCGGGGGATCTAAGTGATTTCGAAAGCGAAGTAGAGGTTGAACATGAGGAAGAATTTGTAGCCGATGATGCAGCAAATGAACGTTTGATCAAAGCTATTGCAAGAATGGGTGCAAGAGCAAAGATGGACATTCCAGTTTATGAGGGAAACTTGGATGCAGAGGAGCTTCTAGACTGGATCAGAGCTCTAGACACATACTTCGACTATGAATATGTCGAAGAGGACAAGAAAGTCAGGCATGATGTCACTAGATTAAAGGGACATGCAGCATTGTGGTGGGATGAACTACAAGATGACAGACACTGGAAGGGCAAGAAGAAGATCAAAAGCTGGGACAAAATGATCGTGAAGATGAAGGCGAAATTCATCCACAGGGACTATCAAATTTCTCTGTTCAAGAGAATGCAGAACCTGAGACAGAAGCTGATGACAGTGAAAGAATACACTGAGGAATTCTATAAACTAAACATCAGAGCAGGTCATCGGGAGAGAGATGATGAAAAATTTTCCAGATATATGAATGGCCTAAGATATGATATCCAGGATGAGATGAGCATGGTTACCATCCGAACGGTGGAAGATGCTTATCAGATGGCTCTGGAAGTTGAGGAGAAGATGAATCGAAAGCAGAGTCAGAGGGGCCGAGGTAGGATCCAGCCCAGAGGCAAGTCAGTTGCCCACGAAAGAAACCAGAATCCCAAAGATGATTGGAAGAAACCTCACAGAGAGGAGAAACCTCACAGAGAGGGACATATCTTGAATAATGAGGGAAGCATAATGAGCAGAGAGGAGATTATGCTGACAATAACACTTTTCCTTGTACTAGAGGTAGAGGAAGTGGAAGAGGTGGAGTAATAACATGCTTCACATGTGGAAAAAGTGGGCACAAGTCATTCGAGTGTCCAGAGAAAAAGAAGGACATTGGAGAAGCTCACATCACCGAAGCATAGAGGCAGGATGTTGAAGCAGAAGACGCTGAAGGCAGAAGATCGCTCATGATGCGAAAAGTCCTTTTGATACCCAAGAAAGAGGTGGAAAGTTCGGTCCAAAGGACCAGACCTTTTATGACTACTTGCAAGACCAAGGATAGGGTATGAAAGGTCATTGTAGACAGTGGTAGCATAGACAATCTCGTATCTACAGAGATGGTAGAGAAGCTGGAGCTGGAGATGACTAATCATCCAAGCCCATACAGAGTTTCGTGGCTACAGAAAGGAAACCAAGTAACTGTCACTAAACAATGCTTGGTTGAATTCAAGATAGGAGGATATAATGATAAGATCTTATGTGATGTCATTCCTATGGATGTTTGTCATCTATTGCTGGGTAGACCATGGAAATATGACAGAAATGTGATTCATGATGGGAGAATGAACACATACACCCTAGAGAAGAATGGGAGGACACACACGTTTTTTC
Organism: Picea engelmannii; assembly: GCA_009831015.1. Lineage (NCBI taxonomy): Eukaryota > Viridiplantae > Streptophyta > Pinopsida > Pinales > Pinaceae > Picea > Picea engelmannii. The sequence goes on along the minus strand of ML795596.1, from coordinate 24,843 downwards.
CAATAAAGGATAAGGAGGTGAAGCCAGAAGTAAGAAACACAGTACTTCTCATGAGTGGGAAGGAAATTATTACAAAGGTTAAGAAGAAGGAGGATCCACAGTTCATTGTGGTTAGGAAGCCAAGGATTGTTTTGACTAGCACAAGAGTGGATGATTTACCAGAAGAAATTCAGGAACTGTTGGGAGAGTTCGCTGATATAATTGTGGACGAATTACCTCATTCGTTACCGCCGATCAGGAGTGTGAGTCATCATATTGACCTCATACCAGGGGATAGTTTTCCAAGCAAAGCCACGTACAGATTGACGCCGTAGGAGAATGAAGAAGTTAAAAGGCAAGTCGAGGAGTTATTGGACAAAGGATTAGTGAGGGAAAGATTGAGTCCATGTGCTGTTCCAACAGTACTTAGTCCAAAGAAATACATAGGTTGGAGGATGTGTACTGACTCAAGGGCGATCAACAAAATAACCGTCAGGTACAGATTTCCATTGCCGAGGATGGATGATCTGATGGATTGTTTAAGTGGAGCCAAATTTTTTTCGAAGATTGAATTGAAGAGTGGATATCACCAGATTCGCATGAGAGAAGGCGATGAATGGAAGACATCATTCAAAACAAACGAAGGATTGTATGAATGGTTTGTTGTGCCATTTGGCTTAACAAATGTGCCAAGTACCTTCATGAGGTTGATGAACAAAGTCCTGAAGGAGTTCATCGGAAAATTTGTCATCGTGTATTTGGATGACATACTGATATTTAGTAAAACAATGGCTGAACATTTGAGGCATTTGGCTATTGTGATGAAGAAGCTACAGTAGGAGAAGCTGTTGATTAACATGAAGAAGTCCTCATTCATGAAGACAAAGGTCATTTACTTGGGTTTTGTTATTTCTGCAAATGAGTTGAGGATGGATCCAGGTAAGGTGAAGGTAATCAAGAATTGGCCATCACCAAAGAACATATTTGAAGTGAGAAGTTTTCACGGATTGGCTAGTTTCTGTCAGAAGTTCATTAGGAATTTCAGTGGAATTAGCGCAACAATGATGGATACAGTGAAGAAGTGGCATAAGTATTTTCACTATACTGAAGAGGCCGAAAAGAGTTTCAACCTGTTGAAAAGGAAGATTACAGAACAACCAGTTTTGGTGTTGCCGGATTTCCAGAAGACATTTAAGGTGAAATGCGATGCAAGTGGGTTTGCAATTGGGGCAGTCTTAAGTCAAGAAGACAGGCCAATAGTGTATTTTAGTGAAAAGCTAAATGAGTCGAAATTAAAGTATTCCACTTATGATAAGAAATTATATGCTATCATATAGGCATTGAAGAAATGGAGGCATTACTTGATCCCGAAAGAATTTGTCTTGTATAGTCACAATCATGCACTGCAGTTTGTGACTCAACAGGAAAAGTTGAATCAGAAACATGTCAAATGGGTTGAGAATATGCAAAATTTCACATTTGTGATCAAACATATTTCTGGTACTGCTAACAAAGTTGTTGATGCTTTGAGCAGGAAGTGTTTGCTGTTGCAGGAGTTCCAAGTCAAAACATTGGGTTTTGATGATCTCAGGGACATGTACGGAGATGATCAGGATTTTGGGGAGGCGTATGAAGTAGCTGAGAATCTAGTTCTTAGAGATAGAAACAAATGGGCCGAATACATCATCCAGGAAGCATTGCTCCATGAGGCAGAACTTGCTGAAAGAGAAACACAGTGGAGGATTGGACGGACATTTCGTTCATGCAAAGACGTTTGCAAAGATGAGCGAGTCATAATTTTGGCCAGGGATGCGAGCAGACGTCAAGATATTCATCGACAGATGCAAAATTTGCCAGCATTCGAAGGGGAGGAAGAAGAATGCAGGTTTTTATCAACCATTGCCCATACCAGAGAGGCTGTGGGATGAAATTAGCATGGATTTTGTGTTGGGGTTGCCAAGGACACAAAGAGGATTTGATTCAATCTTTGTGGTGGTGGATAGATTTTCAAAGATGGAACATTTTATCCCATGTCAGAAAACAAGTGACGCGACTCACATCGCAAATCTGTTTTTCAAAGAGGTCATTCGACTTCATGGTTTGGCAAGGAGCATAGTTTCAGATCGAGATACGAAGTTCATAGGGAATTTTTGGAGGACCTTATGGAAGAATCTTGGAACTAAATTGTTGTTTAGTTCATATTATCATCCCCAAATGGATGGATAGACGGAAGTAGTAAACAAAAGTCTGGGAGATTTGCTGAGAAGCTTGGTGACAGAGCACCAGAGCAGTTGGGACAATATATTGCCGCAGGCAGAGTTTGCGTATAACGACTCAGTGAATCGGAGCAGAGGGAAGAGTTCATTTCATATTTTCTATGGCATACAGCCGAGAGGAGTTTCTGAACTAAGGGATTCAAAACAGACTGTGACTAGAAGAGCTAGTGCAGAAGAATTTGTCGAGGCGATGAAGGAACTTCACTGCCATGTGTAGGAACAGTTGCAGAATTCAAGTCAGGAGTACAAGCGCAGAGCAGATCAGCATAGAAGACAACTTCAGTTCAAGGTTGGTGATCTACTTCTGGCACATTTGAGAAAGGAAAGGTTCCCAAGGGGAACATACAACAAATTGAAGATGAATAAAATCGGGCCATGGAAGGTCTTGAGAAAATTTGGAACAAATGCTTATGAGATTGAATTACCTGATGGAATCGAAATTTATTTGATATTCAATGTCTGATATTTGTACCCATGTAAAGCTGAAGGAACAGGGACTCGAGATGAGTAGCCAGTGATCCAATGGACAAAGAAGATGCCAGTTGCAGATAAGCCGCAGATAGAATGCATACTGGACAAGAGAGTGAGCAAGAAGACCAGAAGGAAATAATACTTTGAGTATCTATTTAAATGGAAGAACCATCCATTTGAAGATGTCAACTGGGAGACTGAAGCAGGAATACAAAAGCATGGACATATCATGCAAGAGCTCATGGAAAGGATCCCATGAAAGTTTTCAAGCGAGGGAGTATGATGCAGGAGCATCGCCTATATCAAGCGAGCCAGTGTGGAAGCAGTTGGACAGTTGGACAAGCCAACACACATTTTGAAATTTCCTTGAAGATGATGCACGATCTTAAATCTAACAATTTAATGCAACGCACTTTGTATATTGTAAATGGACCTTGAGCGGATAGCTCTCGTCCTTAGTAGGTAGAGGCATTTAAGGTAGTTAATGTAAAGTAGATAGAATTTAATTCTAGACTAGACAATTTGAGAGTGCAAGAGGGAAACGGGATATAGACACCCTCATTGTGAATTTGTAACATTATTGAAGCAGGAGAAGAGCAAGAGAAAGCATAGAGCTATGTAAGAACACCCATGTACAAGATATTTGAATTAATAGAAAGAATTGGTTCAAATTCATGGTTTTGTGTTGTTCTCTGTATATTGATGTTGATATGCTCATGAATGTTTGCTTCCTATTACACATTTTCTTTATATGTTGTATATGTGATTTCATGGTTGAGTTGAAGTCTGAGAGGAAGTAGGAATGAGTTTCAATAGTTTCTCTATTTGAGACAGAGAATTCCTGCAAGGAGTGTAGTTGAAGTGTCCGCAAGGAGTGCATTGATAGAGGGTTCCGAGAGAGATAGATTTTGTTCTCATTCACCTAGAAGTGAAGTTGAGTACAGGAGCCGTGCAAGGAGTGTGCAGGCCAAGAAAAGTCTCAGAGTTGCGAATCTGAGTAGAGAGTTGAAGGACTGCTGCTGCAGGTGTGCGGAGAGTCGAAGTATTCAAACACTTGAAAGTATTTGAAGGTTGCCGCAAGGAGTGCGAGAAAGGAGTTTCTTTCTGAGAACTTAAAACCATGGGAAAAGCTGAGGAAGGATAGGCCTTTGAGTTTGTTGAAAAACAACGTAGACAAGTTGTGCCTTGAAGGTTCAAGACGACTCGTAAATTTGCAAGCAAGTGGACAAGTGTTGGAGGAGGAACACTTAGTCATTTCGTAGGAACCACTAGAGAAGGAATGGACGGTCGGTATTCTCTGAGGAGAATCCGTGAATCTCTGTGATTTGGTAGATCTCAAGGAGGTGCAGGGGAGATACTGCAAGTATCCCCGAGAGGTTAAAAACTCAGGAGGGGTAGGACCGTTGATCCGAGTCATAAAAGGACCGCCGGATTTGCTCGTGGATTCGCATATCAGGGTTTTGGGGATTGAAACTCCATAATATTGCAAAGGGAATCGTGATATTTCGATACACGATATCCCCATGACTATGAGAATGATGTGGGGCCATAGGGGTCGGCAAGTGGACAGGTGGCACATCATATGTCGGGATTTCGTGAGTAGAAGGGCTGAGAACTTGGTGTCAGAAGTCGCAAAGTGTCGAGAGTCGAGGCTCGTGTGGATGCATGGAAGATCCATAAGGTGAGACCCGCGTGGTTGATGGCTGGACACACGTTGCATGGAGAAAGGAGTCAAAACTCCGTTGAATTATCGCATCTCGGGGATTCACGAGATAAGAGCGTGGAGGCTCGACGCTTCAACCTGTGAGGTTGCGAGTAGCGAAAAGCATCAAGGGAGGAGTCAACCGGTCATTGACCTATCGTATCTCGGGAGATTGTAACAGGAGGGCACGAGAGATTGTAAGGTGCGAGTTGTGAGAGGCATTGACATTTAAGCCCTAGCCTATGGTTGCATGTGGGGAGGATGCTGACAAGGAGAAGATCCATAACCGTATCGCCGGTTCGGGTATCGCAAGATTGGGAAGGAAGAATCAGAAGCTTCGACTCATGAACTAGCGAAATCGCAAGAATTAGTCTGATATCTTGATTGTAAAGAGGAGATCCCGTGGAGAGGTTGTTGTGGGTACGTATTTCCCTATAGGGAAAAATAAGGATCGGTTAGTGTTCTTCGAGTCAAAGGAAGAGAAGATCCTGTGAGTTGACGTGGACCTTCCGACCTGCGGTTGTGAGGAAGGGGCGTTGGCGTCACAGACTTACCTTATTAATCAAGGAGTCAAAATATAGGGAAAATGATTGAATGCAAAGGGGCTATCCTTAGCATTTGTTTCCTTACTATTAGGTATTTTTTCAACCTTGTTTCATGGATAGATTGATTTGACTCTCAGTCCGGGTGGGTGGATATACAACCGGGTTAGCTTTATTGGAAAACGAACTTAGTAGATTCAGGAGATCACCTTTTCCTTTTTCTTTTCTTTTCGATTAGAAGATAAATATTAGTGTATCCTCTAAATCGGATAACTTTTGAGATGATAAACCCTCTCGAGTAAGAAACCGACTAGATGGTCACTTACCATATTTATATGGCCAATCAATCTAATATATATGCTTAGTGAGTATATATGTTCAGTTGAGGAAAGTTATGGTGAGTGACCCTATACGATCAATTGTTATATTATATTATCTTATTGGCATTTCTTATGAATATATTTCCTTCTTAGCTTATCTTCTTGGCTAGCTTTTCTTAATTCAAAGTGGTCAATAAAACAATACGATCAATGAAAAGTAGTTAATTCTTGTCTTTTGTTTTCTAGCAGGAGAGGAAAGGTGGAGATGGAACTGGATGTATTGATTGGGACTGGGTTTTGTAAGTGTAAGGCCTTGTGGGCACGATAAAGGTAATTGAATATGTCATGAGGTCGGGGATAGATTTATTGGGATTGGTGTGGAAATGAGAAAGTATTTTATTTTCATTTCTAGTAACAATGATCAATATGTTCCTTGTATTTATTTTTGGATCAATCAATAAATCACCTTCAGTAGATCACCTATAACCATAAACATTCACCCTCTCCTATCACAAGATAGAATAATATATCCCTCAACCATACTATACATTCCATCCATCTTTCCACTCGTCAAATCAGACCATCCTTCCTAACCTTTACACTAGTAAAGGAAGTCCACCCTTCTTCCCACTCGTATAGGTCTAGGGATGGATTGAAGTGAAATTGGTTTTAGTGTAATCCTCCTACCGTAATCTTTGGGCCTCCTTTACATTTTGTATACTACCTCTTTTAGAATCATTTTTGACTACCCCACAATAATGGCCGAAGTGTCCTCAGACACACAATTTTATTAATAGGAAAAGAAATTACATAAGATACATTGCAAGAGTTTATATCCCAACAACTCAATACTCTTGCAATGAGCAATATATAAGCTAAAAGTCCTAACAAACTCAAGATATGGATCACTTATTAAATAAACAAGTGTCCATTTACAATAAATGCTATCTTAACAATCTTAAAACAAATCTCCTAATTTAGAGCCTAAGATACGACACCTCTCTAGAGTAATATCTTTTACAACAATAATGTATCTCTAAAAGTCTACATTTATTTATCAAATATTCTAGATTATTAATTTAGTATTCTAAATTAATAATCAATTTATTCTAATTTTATAAACTATGATAATTGTATTTTGGATTATCTAACACCTATCAAGAAATTCAATTGCTTAAACTGCTTGACATTAAATTATCAACCAGAGAGCTTGAAATCTTGTGAGACACTGGCAAAATATATGGAATATTACGCAAATAATCCTAAGCTAAGCAATCTGAATAGAGTAAAGAAATTTTAATAGTATGATCACAGTGATGATTTTAATCACTCCTTAATATTTAACCCTTAGTTCCACATATTTTATCATTCTGATTCCATGGCCCACAGATTTCACCATTTGGTTTTGTCTGTCAATGATTGGGTGATTAAACTTTAATGTCCCAAATGGAATCACTGGATTGAAATAACTCACACAACTAAAATAAATTCCCTTTAGTCCCATAGATTTTACAATTCGGGTTCTATAGCACAACTAAAATAAATGAAATCACACAATTGAAATAAAATTAATTGGGCAGCGTATACTACAAAGAGGGGGTGCTTCCTCTCTTGGCATATACTATGAAAGGAAGACTACAATAGAGAACTCTTGATGTGCAACAAGAAGCTCTTTATTCCAACATCAAAATAATTTCAATGATCCATCTCTTCAATATGAAACTCTATGCTCTCACTCCTTAACTTCTGAACTATGAAGCTATGATATCCTCTGATATTTACACATATCGAGATGAAATAAGATCTTAAACAACTTGATCTCATAACCAACAAATCCTATATTCTAAAAATGTATATCTCCTCCACCAAATCTTTTATTTGAGCTAAGATAATTTGAATAGGATAATAACAAATATTTCATGAGATCCATATGTCGAAATTCATGGGTATGGGCAACTTGGTCAAAACCACTTAGCCTTAGAATTTTGAGCTAGAATTACTAGTCTTTTGAAATATCGACCATACACTCTTTGTTTTGTACTTTTGGCATATTTTTCTCGTGATTCACATAAATACCCCATTATGCGCAAAACCCACATTTTATATTTTTGAGATTCCTTTTCATATGGTCATACATGATGTAGAAATTTTGATTATCAAAACTGCCAATCAGCTCCAAAATTGTGAACATTTTGCAAAACTACCAAGAACTACAGAATTTCACAAGTAAGTTAGGAAACACAATATCTACTCTAACTGATCATCTAAACATGAGAAATTTACCATTTTATATACATATGTTATTTGAATGTAGTGTAGGGTGAAAATGGACAGTTACAAGAATATGGTTAATGAAGTGAACGAAGATGGAAGGGAAAAGTAGGTGAAATAATGGTTGATGGCATCATAAAACATGTCAATTATGAATCCGAGCATCTCCCCCACACTTAAGTCATTGCATTTCCTCATGCAAAAAATATACATAGGAAGTAGTGTCAAGTGGAAATAATTTGTTTAGCTTCTAAGGTCGTGAATGCTACAGAGAAATGGATGATGATGGATAGTAAATAAAATAGGAATTGTGGAGATGAAGTGTAAGGAAGTGAATACATAAAGCTTATAAGAGTTTTCTCATGCAGGAATTTCCAAGTTACATAACTACCTAGAGAAATAAATTGCTTACCCAACTTTACCTCTTTGGATGTATGATGACAATCTAAAGGGCATTTGTTGAATTCTTGCTCACTTGATTTGTGTTGATAGGAGAGGAAAATACTTTGGCTGCATATTCTGAAAGAAATTTCTCATGCTTGATGAGAATATTGATTTTTGATGATGCTAAGGAATATTTGATGAGAAATATCAACATGACCTAAAGAACACAAATACAACTGAATACATATTGATGTTGTTGCAACAAACTATAAGAGCTTACCCAAATCTATTAGTTATTGTTGAACTGTAGCTACATAAATGTTTGAAAACTTGAAAACTTGAAAAATTTTGAAAATGGATTCCGATAGGTGGATAAGAATCTCGTGTTGATTTAAAATCATATCAATGCTAAGATATAGTCTTGAAATGTGTGCAACCATTCAAAGCTACAAATTAGCTACAAAGAGATGAAAATTTCAAAAATGTCAAAAATCATGGTTGATAGGTGGATAAGCATCTTATAATGATTTTCAATTGTCTCCAAGTCAAAATTTAGTCTTGTGATGCTTTCAACCACTCAAAACTACAAATCAACCACAGAAAATTGGTTGTATCTTTTACAAACATTTTGACATTTTTTATAAAATCAGTTTGAAAACCTACCGATATATCTCTTTTCATATATTTTCAACAAATTTTGTTCGCATTTAACTCAATTTGTTGTGTGAGGAACAAAACCAATTGTTACATAATTGTTTTATTCATTTCCATTTTTTCACAAATGAAGGTGCAAAACTTTCTCTGCAAATAGTCACTTACATGAAATTATGAAAATTACATTAAAAAAAAGTGCTTCAAAAATGTACCTGTAAATGCGTTTTCCGGATATTCCACTTACACATTACTCAACTTTCTACATGGGGCACACAACAAGTGTCTGAGAATATTTTATTTCATCCCTTGCAATCTCTACACAAAAAGTTCGTCTAGGAAAAAAACAATTGGTTGTAACATCCTTGTTGTAGGTGCAAAAGCACTTGAATTTGAATAATGTTTTTCGAGAATATGATGGATCAAAGAACCGCTCCTCCACACTCAATACTTTGCATGTCCTCGTGCATGTGAAGTAGGGGAAAGAGTATCTTTCATGAATGTTTACAAAGATGAGTTGCAATAATTTTGGACAAATTAAACCAATCCTCATATGTAATCAAATTTGCAGCAAGTATGAGATGACTAAATCTTCCATCAGACCTCGGATGGTGTTGAATTTCCTCTAACCTCTTCAACCATTTCCAAGGGTGTACTATCAATACTTTTCATTTTCATGGTAGAGAACCAATAAGGAAGCATTACCCCAACAATTAAACTGATGAACACTTTTGGAGTAAAAAAAATCCACACTTTGAATTGCAACACGGTTGAAAAAATGAAAGCTACAAGAAATGCAAATGATACCAATGTAGCTGAACCAATAGCAAATCTCTTGCCAATGGAAGTAGTAGTGTTTCCATCTGCATTAAGGCATCGATCCTTTCATGGATCGTGTGATTCATATGGGCCATCTCAACAATTCCACCATCATTGTCATTGATAGGTCCATATGCAGATTCAATGGCCAATCTAGTTGCAATTGTAAAGAGAATGTCTAAGGTAGCCATTGCAACACCATATATGGAAGCCAAACTAAAAATTCTTAGTATAACTGCTAAAATGAAAAAAATAACAAATAGCTTGAGGTCCCGCTCACAGACTAAGCCATGCACGCGTGCCTATAAGTTTTAGTAAACCCTAGATTGCAGAGTTGACAAGTGATTAAAATCCATATAGAAATACTTTATTTATGGTTCATATTGAAATTATTTTTTTCTTATTAATATATTTTTAAATGTCACATGTAAACTCCATATTAAATATTGAAGGAATTAGGCATCTCCCTTAAATAAAATAAAACACCACTTTTAGTTACTATGTAACTTTCTCTATATATCTTTTGATATAAAATTAATTTACATAAAATACATTTTGAAATATTTTACTTATAATTGACATTGAAATTTTTTTTGTTATTAATTTTTTTTAAATGCTATATGCAACTCCATGTAGATCATGAAAAGAATTACAAATCTTCTTCATAGTGAAATGTAGAAAAAGTCTTTCTATACAATGACCACTGTTAAACATAGCTAAAACCTTGCCAAAGCTACTCAAATCTGGGCCCTCCCTACATTTAAATCGTACAAGTTGAACTAAAGAGAATATGGATGAATGGTTGCTATTGAACCAAGTTCATTCATTGAATGTAGTGAGATAAACAGACTTTCGTCCAAGTGCAATGAATGAATATGTGTTATTTAGAGTTTCAACCGTCCTTCCTTGAGTTATCAGAACGACAAAGAGAGAATAGTATTTAAGAAGATGATCATCCCTCCTGTTATCTATCCATCATGACCA
>ML795595.1:143978-198486 GCA_009831015.1 Picea engelmannii | reverse complement strand
GGTTGATCACCATGGAAAGGGGTCAAGGAAATAGGCCCCAACATAGGCCAAATGACAAATGGCCTAAGAAATCTCCTCCCCAAGATCAAAGACCACCAAATCCATTTGAATCCACTAATTGGGTTGACCGCCAGGTTGTTCATTATTGCAGACCTTGTGAGCAATTCCATGATGAATCAACTTGCCAAGTCTTCCTTCACCTTTATGATGAGAAGGGACCTTGTGGATCTTCGAATGAACAAGTTAATATGTTTGGTCATAAGTATAATGATGGCATGTATGATTGGATGGATTCAGATGAACATAACGAGGGGGTGAGAAATATGAATTGCATGAATGATGTTGTGGTGGATAAGGTGAGAGAAATGTTTGGTCCTAAGCCTACTTCACAACAAGTAGTCGAGATGGCTAAGTTTAGAGGCATTTCCTACCAAAGGAATGGAAATAAGAGTCAAAATAAAAATCAAGCAAACATTCCCAAGGTAACCCCAGCTCCCCCTAAGTCAGATGTGCATGCAAACTCAAAATTAAATATTGACTTAGGAGGATGGTTAAGTAATGCAAATATGTTGGTTCCAGTGTCGGAATTAATGAAGATTCCTTCTCAGAGGGAGAATCTACTCAGAGCCATAGAAAACCCTTCTCATAAAAGTGTTGACATTCCACCAACAAGAACTTATCAGGATGCGCCGATTATTCTGCAAAATATGGATAGGGGGAACGAAAAGAATAGACCATTTTTCCTATCCTTGCTCGTGAATGATTTTATTCTTCATAATTGTATGCTAGATTCAGGAGCTACCTCAAGTGTTATGACTAAGAAAGTAATGGAACAATTAAACTTAAGAATATCTAGGCCTTATCATAACATTTGTGCTATGGATAACAGAACCATAGCGGTGCATGGTTTGATTAAGGGATTACAAGTACACTTGGCTGCATTCTCAGATATCATAATTGAAATGGACATTGTTGTAATTGATGTGCCAGATACTTGGGGTATGTTGCTAAACAGAAAAACAGCTGCAGATTTAGGTGGAAATTTGCAAATGGACTTAACTTATGCCATCATTCCAACTCCAAATGGTTTAGAGTTCAGATTGAATAGAGAGTTGGAAATAAAGTATCATGTGGAAGATCCTAGGAGGAAAAATAATGAGATTGTGTATCGGGAAGTAGAAATGGGATGTTATGAGATAGAGTTTACCAAGATGGAACTAAATAGTAAATCCCCAAGCATTTGTAATGTTTGGGACCCCATGGATTCTTTTGATGGATTTTTTCTTGAGGAAGATTCGGATGAAATAAATAATGGTTTTCCTCTTTCAGAGTTAAAGTCAGAGTTGGATGTGTCAGTTGAAAATTTGTTATCAACTCAGCCTTCATAAAATAAGTCAGTTAGATGTCATCACAAGTCGGATGGAATTCTTGGGCCACACCCTCCTAATTTTGTAGAAATTAGGAAAATTAAAGATAGTTTCAATGATGAAAATCTGATGGAGTTTACTAAGGATGATAAGGTTAATATTGATAAAGTAAAGTATACCATCCCTAATAAAAGATATGCCAAGCCTTTTAAGGAAAAACTAAGTTCACAAACTTCGCACTTGGCACCTATGAAAAAGCATCAAAAATTCTTTAAGGGGAACTGCCCCAAATGGCCTAAGGTTAGAAACTGGGATTCACATGAAAGAATAAGAAGTCAACATAAAGTGTATTAGTCTTCTAGTCATCCAGTGGGACGACATAAAGTCAGACATGCTAGCGAGCGGACCCCTCCTTGAAGTGTTCTTCATATGGCAACTTGGTGTCCATTTGGACACCCTTTGTAACGTATCTCTAACCTTTCTCCTTGTATTTTAGTTTTGTATTATTTTATTCATTATGTTGATATATACTTAAGAATTATTTTTGTATCATAGATTCATTTTGTAGTCATATATATTGTATTTTTGTTATTTCATAAATGTAAATGTTGATTATAGCATTTTATTTATTCGTTTGATATATATGTATGCTTATGTTGGATATTGGTGAGCACCTTTTTGTAGATGCTGGATTCTCGTATGCTCTCCATCCCATGTGAGAAGATCGAACACACGTCCCCATGTGGAGCCAGATGTTGATCACCTATTCAACAAGGGGGTCAAATTCATGTACCATGAAGATATGCATCAACAGATGCAAACATGTCAAAGACTATTTGGTTCTACATGGTTTTTTTTTGCTCCAGCACACAGTTTTGTAAGCGGAATTACCGCACCCCTGCGTGGGTTAATATTGTAATAGGTATACATGGATCATGGTTAGGTCAGTTTCCTTAGGATTTATTCATTAGGAGAGTTCCTTTCATCGAGTGTTTTTTTTATCCCGAGGAGGTTAATGTGGCCTAACCAGCCGAGCTAATCTCCCTTGAGTTTTTCACTCTCACTAGCAATAAATCCTCCAAAGTGGCGAAAGACACTCTAATGAATTCATTATTGGGTAGATAGTGTTTATGAATGAGGTAAATGACCATGTAAGACAACACGCAAAATTTCGCGGAATTCCCTCGAGTCTAGCTAGGATTTTTTTAAAGTTGGGAATTAATTAATTAATTAATTATGGATAATTAATGTAAAACATAGGTCCCGATATTTTTGATAAGGGTATTTGTATTCAAAAGAAAGATAAAGAGACCCCCTACACCCGTGGACCAAGTTTCAACTCAGTCGGACAAGTTTTGTTAGGGTTTTTGTCCACTTATGAGTTTTTTCGAAAAACAACAATTTTAATTGTTGAACCCAGGACATGGGAAAATGTTAGATTTTGTAATAAAGACAAATAAGGTAAATTTATTGTGGTAATTAATGAGGAGAGACCCCACCTAACCTACCCACACCTTTCCTAATCTTTAATTACCCTTTCTACCCACACTTTAATTATTTCCAACTTAAAGCTTGTGTCCCCCATTTGGGTAATACGTTCCCACTCCATGCATCTATTTGGTAATACTTTGGTTATTGGTTGAGGACCCCTCTTCATGAGGTGCACCCTTCCTTTCCTTTCCATGTCACTTAAGAGTGTGGTATCCACACTCCAACTCAAAGCTCACGCTTTTCCCTCACTAAACCTCACACATTCCTCTTTACTCACGCTTTCTCTTTTGAATAAATTGGAAAGGGCACATGTAAAAGTGGAAACATCCAACTTCAAAGAGGAATATTACCTTCAGGATTCACGTGGGTCTTCCCTTTGACCAATACGTTTCCCATTGGTGGCCACCTCACCTCTCACTTATCCTTTCTTACTAAATTCGCCTCCTCCCATAAGCCTACGCCATCCTCCTTGAATCCTCACTCTTTTCTTGATAGAATACGCTTTCCTTATGAAATAAAGTGGAAACATCAAGCATAAAATTGGAGTTTGCTTTCAAGGAAAGCGTGGACCTCCCCTCTTAGCCAATACGTCTCCCTCAAGTGGCCACCTCACCTTCCATCTCTCCCTACATGCTAATTTCGCCCCTACCCTCAAAGCTCACGCCACCTTCACTTGAGTTGTCAGTGGAGTTTGATCTTGACATTTGTCAAAGATCCAAAGGAGGTCTCTTGGTCTATAAATTAGACTCTCTCTCACTCATTACCTTTCATTATTGTACTGTTATGCTACTATTTTCTCATCATCCCACTCTCTCTCTCTCTCATTACTGTTCACATTGCTTCACTAGTTTTGGTTCTTGAAGAGCTTGAAGCAACTTTGTTGTTGCAACCTCTTCCCATTTGATAATAAAGAAACTGTTTTTTAGGACTTGGGGATTTCAAGATCTGTCTGGATGATCCATGTATTCATGAGGTGAAACTGTTCTTTGCTTTTAGTATTTTTTGATCATTGAATAGCATAGCTAAGATATAACTTTGTTTTCTTGGCTGGGTGGAGTAAAACTTTGTTTGTTTGCCTATATGCGTTATATTCATGTTTAATACTAACTTTATTGTATTATCCATGCATGCAATCCATTTATCTATTTGATCTCACGGTTTATTGAAGCTTGCAGCTTGCCTTGAAAAGAAGTTGTTGGGATAGCTTCAAGGACGAATCTACCCTCATTTTAACTTACACTTCACAAGCAACTTTCTGTTCTTCTCCCTCATTCTCTCATATTAATATTTTAGTGGCTAACGTGCTTAGATAGGTCAATTTAATCATATAAAATTATGTTTTCTATATGTACGAAATTTCTGTTGAAAGATAGGAATTTCATTACTTCTTTTGAGTGTGTTGCAACACAAATCAGCAAGCAATAGCTTGTTGATTTTTGCAGATTCTTACCAGGACAAGAGAGCATGCTGCCCAAATTCGAGTACAACACACCTTTCCGGTACTCCTTCCAAGAGTGGTAACAATTTCTCTTCTTTCTCCTTCATTCTAAACATTGTACGCAAGCCTAAAGGAGTTGTACCCAAGAGGCTTGTATTCTTTCCCTTTCAGTCTTATTTCTACAAGTTAGTTAGATTTATTTTCTGTCTTTCAGTTCATAGCTTAGCTAGTTTAATCGTTGATATCTACATGCATGCTTAAAGGAAAATTATCTAGAGTAGATCCAACATAACATATGCTAGCTTAAAGCCCGTGGGGGCTTAGTTAAAATTTCATTTTCGGTTGCATGCTTATCTTTAATTTCTTGAATCTTCACCCAACACACATGCATGAATTAATTGGTTAATTAATCTTTTAGATTCTATCTTCTACTTTATATGCAAGCAATTGTTTCTTAAGTCTTCTCTCTTATGTACATGCATGCAAGTATCATTATCTTAAGGGCTTAATCAATCATTTTACTTTCCACAAGTTGTTTACTTTGCTTTATATTTCACATGCAATAATCACATTAAAGCTTTCAACTTGCAATCTTATGTTTCAAAGGCTTCAACCTTCACATTTAGCTTTGTCATTTATTAAAATTTATATGCAATAACTCAACCACTTAAGAACTTACAATTTTGTGCTTTAAGAGTTCACACTTGTTTTCAGTACTTTGGCATTTTTTAGCAAGCTACAAACACTCAAACACACATTGCAATACTTAACTCATAGGTCTAAAATAAATTAATTAGACTTAATATGACACCATAACTCACCATCTTCGCCATTTAAAATGGGATCGGAGGAAGACAATGGAAGGTGTTAGGCCGGGGACGGTCTCACGATGCGCGACGTCCTTTCCGGGAGTACTCTGATCTTAGGGATGACCTGTGAAGCTAGGGTAGGCCTCGTTGCCTCACTTCTTAAGCATCCAACAGTCACTTGGTAACTGGGGGAGGAGAGTTTTTGGGTTGACAACTAAATAGGGCTAAAATTAATCACACTTAATCACTTAACTCAATCCTTAGTCTACAACATCGTCAATTTACATTTCACACTTGCAAGCATTCATATCTCATATTTACATTCATATGCAAGTCTCTTATATGTTGTAGAATAATTGCTTAAGTGGTTATATCTCTTATCTAGAATACTTCATTTTTCAAGCATTTCATCTATCTTGTATCCTTGTATTTGTGGTGTGATCCTTTAGGAAGTGCGCATCCATCTAAAGGCATTCTCTTGACAGGGTCTTGAGTGCTTTGCATCTTTTGGCCATTGGAAAGTAGTCCAACATAATTCTATCTGTTGTGAGCATGCTTGGCTTGATGTGTTGATTATCTTTTTATCTTTGAATATCTTCTTTTCCTGCACATTTCAAACACTTGTTAATATCTGGTATCTATTGTATCTAGCTTAGCCTTAATCTATATATCTTAGGCTTTCTTTCTGTGTATCTTGTATCTAATCTTGTTTAGCTTGTATATCTCATATATTCTTTTGTATCTATCTGTATCTATGTTGTTATAATTTTGTAATCTTTGTAACTCGTAATTATCTTGTAACGAACATCCCCTTAACTTGGTTGACCCCTTGCCCAATCTTAGGCACTAGTCTTAGTTGCCATAGGAAAAGGTTTGACTTTCACACTTAGTTAATTGCATCTTGCACTTGTTGTTTAACATCATAGGCTAGATTCCCCCTGGCCATTTAACAAATTAAAACCAACTCCTAGAACATTAAACTCTTAATCTTATCTAGTAATTAGGGTCTACCCCCCTTGGTTTCCCTAGGAGTTAGCCTAGACGAAAGAGGTTCAAGTCAAAGTGACAGTGTGGACTTTGAACCTAGGCATTATGCCTTCGAGGACACACTAAGTGAGCAGGACTTAGCTCACGTTTGCAAGTGTGTATAAGGACGACAACAATACAGATACCAAATCATCTTGCAGAAAGACAAGAGGGAGTGCATGCTCAGAAACCGGTGTCCATATATATAAGCAATAAATTTTCACAACTGTTGTCCATATCTATAAGCAATAAATTTTCACAATTGTTGTCCATATATATAAGCAATAATTTTTTAGTAAGTGTTTGGATGCTTTCATTTTTATTCTTTTGTTCATCAATAACATTTATTCATTACTATGTCATTTTTCAACATTCCGATCTCTATTTTGGTTGGGTTTAGAGAAATAAATTGTGTTTTCTACCTTGTATTATATTGTACATCAGAGGACTAATAGATCTCTAACACAATATTATTTTAGGGATTAAAATACTATAGATGTTCACTATGAAATTCCCTCAAAGCATTTTTTCATTTTGAAACTTTCTCTTCTCAACAAGAATCTCTCTAGCAAATCCCCAACATACATACAATGAACTTTACTTTGAATTGTGTCTAGCCTATGCATCTCAAAAGTAATGATTTCAACAGTTTCTTTTTATTGGTATAACATGGGAATTGCTCTTAGCTCCTAGTGAACTTGTCCCCAAAGTTCCCCTATTCCAAGGATCTTAGGGATGGGAATGAAACATCCCCAATCTAGTAGGAATGTCATTGGAAACATTGGGAACGTTGTGGAATAGATCCCTAGATTTATTTATTTATTTTTATTTTTTCCAGGTTACATTGCTCGGGGAAAACACTCAAGTATTTTCCCTCATTTTGAGGATGGTACCCAGGGTAAATCCTAAAATCTTTAGGGCACAAGGTTAATCAACAACATGTATGAAGCCATTACAACAATATACTTGTTACGAGCTCAACATGTCACTTGTGGGAATTGAACCTGGGTGGGGAGGATAACAAATTCCTTGAAATATCCCAAATCTGGATCTGGATATCTACTGCTGAATTAGTGCTCTGACTCTCGGATTTGATACTCTGGGTGTTTCTGGATGCGTTTTAATTAATTGTTTAACATGCTTGGTGATTTTCGCATGTGTGTGTCATACAAATAAGGTTTTGACATATACATGAATCATGCAAAGTAATGAACCAACACAGTCTCAATAGCATGTATTATATGGAAAAAGTAGGAAATACAACTGAAATGCGGAAAGCAGAGAAATAATCATCAGTTAGATCTCATGGATCATCACTGGAATACAATGCGATAAATACAAAATACCTGTGAACAAAATATATGGATATATCTTCACAAGCACGGATAGATCGCCAAAATGCAGTTCCGGAAACCCACGACAACTGATGCAAAACTCGCCCTGGTGGCTATACTCAACATATCTGCATGGAAACTATCCCAAACTGAGCGCCCTAGTCCCTAAGCACCTCCTGATAACTGTCGGACTGAAGATATGATCCTTGAAGCTCCGAATGTCATCCCCTGGGGGATTGCGCACCTCCTAGGCTCTGTGAGTGCGCCTGGTGATTCCACCAACGAAATCCAACGATATCTTTCTCAAAATGTGCGCCCTGGCCTCATCTATAATGGGTCGGAAGGGTTTCCTCTGATCTGATCCGAGAAGCCTCCTGGAACCCCAAACATCCCTTCTCAAGAGTTGCGCACTTTTTGGTTGGCTGATGTGCCCTGGTAGATTCCACCGTCATAATATTATGTCTGGTGGCTCAAAAGAAGAGCCCTGGCTAATCCTCAACTGGGTCAGAAGGAATCAATGAGATAAACTATGGTTTCATGCACCTACACAAAACCCTCTCTAACCCTTACGCTCTCATTGACTGAGCTGCGCAATCACTGCAATAGATCTGAATACTCCTGAACTGACACGGTGAAATACCTGGATGGTATCTCCAATAGGCTAGGGTGTGTCTTCCAACACCGAAACCAATCTAAGTGGTGTTTTCCTCCGGAAATCCACAAAACAACAACAAAGAGGTCGATTTCCTCCTTTGGAACTCTTCTCAACATCAAATCATAATATAATGATGAATTAGGTTGAATTCCTCCTTTTATACCTTTCCCGATCTAATTCTTCGTTGACATCACTTAATCTAGGAGATTTTCCTCCTAAGGTGAATGATTAATTAATTAAGTGACTTTTCCTATGCTTTTTGGCTTAATTCATCGTTTAACCATTAATTTACCCTTATTTCTCCTCTTGTTCCATGTTTGTGCCTGACTATAGTCTACGGGAACAAATAGATTACTAAGTCACTCCCTACTCGCCTACTCTTGGGAACGAGACATCACAGTCCTCCCTTCCCGAGATTGCTTGTCCTCAAGCAACATCAATCCTAGGTGCTGCAATACATGCTCTCCCTCCCATGTGGTGTCCTCCACTGAAACTCCCCTCCATCTAACCAAGAACTCCCTGATGACCCTGCTCCTCAATCTGCGCTCTCTCTGCTCAAGCACCTCCTCCGACACTAGCTCCAACTGACCCTCCTCATCCAAGGGTGGAAACTCCTCTAAAATGATAACTTCTTGTCCCACTTCCTTTTTAAGGAAAGAAACGTGAAAGAAGTTGTGAATCTCGCCTACTTTCCGGTAGCTCTAGCTCATATGCCATCTCGCCTACCCTCCTGATGACTCTGTACGATCCATAAAATATGGGCTTCAGCTTCTCTGCCCCGCTCCTTTTCAAGGAGGATTGTTTGTATGGCTATAAACGAAGAAAAACTAAGTCCCCTACCTCGAAACTGCGCTCTATCATCTACCTTTTTTCATAGATCCTCTGTTAGTTTCGAGCTTCCTGTAAATTCTCCTTTATTTCCTGTAGAATCTTCTGACACTCCTCAACCCAATATTTGGCCCCCAAGACCCTACTATCCCCAAACATAGTCTCCACAAAAGAGGGTGCATCGTATCCATACAATGCTCTAAATAGTGACATCTTGATAGACATATGGTAAGTCATGTTGTAACACTACTCACCCATGTGCAACCATCTCACCCATGTGCGTTGTTGTCCCCCCACATAGTTTCTCAGATACCCCTCCACCCATTTGTTGAAAATATTTGTTTGTCTATCTGTTTGTGGGTGGTAGATAATACTTGTGGCTAGCTCTGTGCCCACCAACCGAAAGAGCTTCTGCCAAAACACGATGATGAAGCACCCATCTCTATCACTGACTATCTTCCTGGCTAAATTGTGTAACCTGAAAACCTCTTTGAAAAATTGCTCCGCTACCTGTATGGCCTTGTAGTCTGTGGGTATGGCAAAGAAATGTGCAAATTTGGTCAGCCTGTCGACCACCACAAATATACAATCCCTTCCCTACACTCGAGTAAGACCTGTAATGAATTCCATAGAAATGCTCTCCCATTTCTGCTCTAGAATGGGTAAGGGATGAAGTAACCCCGTGAGGTGTGTCTGCTCGGACTTGTTCTGCTGACAAGTCGTGCACTCCCGAATGTGTTTCAGTACATCATCCTTGAGACTCTTCCATGGGAATCTCTCCCTAATCTTCCTGTAAGTTTTGAAGTACCCCTGCTGCCTGGCTGTAGGCGAATCATGACACACCTTCAGAATCTTCCCTTTCAAGGTAGATTCTGGAACCAAGTAGATCTGGTCCTTGTAGAAAATGACATCGTCTAGCACCCGATATCTATCATCAACTACCTATCGATCCAATATCTCATAAGCAAATTTGTTTTTGGAGTACTCCGCCAACAAATGTGCCTTCTGGTCTGTGTAAATATCCATCATCGAACACCCTGCTGGCCTCCTGGACAAAGCATCCTCTATGGCGTTCCTTTTTCCTTTAACATACTCAATGTCAAAGTCAAAGGCTTGGATCTTCGAAACCCACTTTTGTTGTCTCTCATTGAGGTCTTTCTAATCCAAGAAATACTTGAGACTATTGTGATTAGTCTTCACTGCAAATCTGCTACCCACTAGATACTGCCTGAATTTGTTTAAGGCATGCATGATTGCCAACATCTCCTTGTCATAAATCGAGTAGAGTCTCTCTGACTCGTTGAGCTTCCTACTCTCAAACACAATGGGATGGCCTCCTTGCATCAAAACTGCTACAATCCCAACCCTTGATGCGTCGCACTCCAAGAAAAACGACCGAGAGAAATACAGAAGGGCTAGAATAGGGCATGTGCTCATAACCTCCTTCATTTTCTCAAATGTTTGATGTGACTCCTCCATCCAATGAAAAGCACCCTTCTTGGTCATATCTGTGAGCAGTGCTCCCAACTGTGAAAATCCTCTGACAAAGCACCTGTAGTAACTGTTATCGCACAGTTTGTAGCTAGGAGGAAAGGCTATAAGAAAGAAGGCCAAACTGGAGTAACAGGAACCTATCCCACCCAATGTCACCACGATGGAGAGGTTCTTTCTCTTTAGGGAGGTGATGCCCAGGGGAGACGTCCCCGGTGACTTGGGGCTTTGAGGAGGCTAAAGGATATTAAGACAAGGGTAAAGAATCCCCTCTCACAGATCACCACCAAACATATAGTCCTGGCTAAACAACCAATAATAAAGTAAATCCCCAATGCATAACACTTTCCTGGAACAAAACAATAGCAAACTGATATACGCAAGCTATATTTCAATGGGTTAGTACTTCAATAGACTATCTGATGAATATATATAAGCAATTAGCAATAAATGTTGACGAAATCAATGTTTATCAATATAGCAATAAAAATAATGTCACTTCACTAATAAATATTGGAACGATGTAGCATTTAATACAACCAATCAACACTTTATTTCATTCAATGCCTAAATCACCATTGAATTGCTTATAAAACAAAACGTTGTTGTATTAAAGATGAAATAACCAATGATGATGTCAACAACTTAGGGTTAGTAGGTTAGGGTTTAAAATTTAAAGTATTTAGAGAGTTGTTTGATCAGCTTCACTTTAACATTAGAGGACTTTCAAATTAGTGCCTTAGGGTTTAATGTAGTCACAAGTGAAGGACGCAAGAGTTGAAGGAGGCAAGATTTCAAGGACTAGAGGGAAGAGTTTTGAGGTGTTGCAAAGGCAAGGCCTCAAAATCAAAACCCTAGGGGAGAGAGGCTCACTCCGGTGTTGCTAAAGCAAGCCCTCGTGCTCTCTCCTCCTTCCTGACAAAACGGCTAGCTCAAGAATAAAAATATAACCAAAACAAGAGGGTTTGATGAGGTGCGGTGTTGCTACAGCAAGGCCTTTCAACAAACCTTAGAAAGAGTACGACCCTAGTGTAGTAGACCTAGGCCAGGGACGTCTCACTCTTCTTGGATTTCAATTGGTGCGGCTAGCAAAGAGGAAGAAGAAAATAGGAATGTAGCTACGGCTAGGCTCTTTCTTCCTTCTTCAATGGATGAAAGTTTCTCTATCAGGGGACATGAGACAAGGACCTACTTGTGTGCTTGTCACCTAGGGTTTTGATTCAACAAAATTCATAAACACATGGAAGAAATTAATTATGCAATAGGATAGGTTTTTTTTTAGTTTTTAAAAGGGTTGGTAGGACAAACAAGAGAAAGGGAAACATTGGGCAAATGGGTCAAATCCTGAAATATACTATGAATATTAATACAACTAATGTACTCCTGAGGGAATACAGGAAAAGTAAGCATATCCTTCAACAATAAATAATATTCAGATGATGGCAAGACAGAAAAGAGAAAAGACCATTACGAATGAGAGCATCGAACAAAGATGAATTCTCAATTGTAACTTTAGAAGAAATAACATAAGGCTGATTACAATGAACATAACACTTAACAAAGAGTGAATTCTGGATGTGTAATCATTTAACACGACAACTGCATTAACCGTATGAAAGGAGCATCTATCAAGGATGGATTCCAATAATGTACTCTTAGCTATGCTTAGAATAAATAACAGAAATGAAATGAATGTGAACTAGAGGAAAACACACTAAATAATACACCATGATGAATTTCGGCTATCAGAGAGCACTGTACTCCTGTATTAATTCATAAGAACATTTTGAGAAATTTACACACAGTCCCTTCGCCTTCCTGGCTAAAAGTCCCCCCCTTCTCTACTCTTTTACAATGAAATATACAACACTAAAGGCCCCTTCCATCTCACAACTTCGAACTCCAACCCCTTTCCCAAAATAGAAACAATTACAAATAGAACATGACACGTTTTAACCGATCTCTTGTTTTTCAGGAGAAAAAATAGGCTTCAAAATGCCACTTGTAATTCTCAAACCGTAATATCTGTGTAAAATCTGAGAATGGTTTTTGTATATGATCTCATTATGAAGAAACACCTCTCTCATTTTCTTGAAATTCATCTCCAGCTGGCCAGAATACGTGTCACAAAAACATGTCTCGAACAAGAAATAATGAAACTGAAAAATAGGGCTCCAAGATTCCTTTGAATCTCCCAATCCATGACACCTGTGTAAAAAATGAACAAGACTAATGTTGTTGGGTCCATGCTTGACAATAACCTCCTTTGAATTTTAAAAATTCATTCTGGTTCACCCGAAAATCGTCTTGTAAATCTGCTTTTCTCCTCAAGTGTTGCGGAAACTCACTGCCACATTCTCTTTGAAATGCCAGTTGTGCTTTTTCAAATCTAATTTTGTTTATCCATATTCTCCTTAAATATTTGGGAGCAATATATTTGAATAAAAGTAATTCCCAAATATTTTTTATCCCGTAATATTAAATTTCCATATTTTAATTCATGCTCGTGGTTTTGAAAACCCATTTATTGCTTGCTTCCCGTGGTTTTTAAAACCATGTCTTGTTTTGCCCAAGTTACCATTTCACTGTGAAAACTATTTACTAGTTTGTTTCCTGTGGTTTTGAAAACCATGTCTTGGAAACCATCTTGGTAAACTGTGAAAATATCCCTTGATCTTCCCCTTTGACTTCTGTAAAAACTTTGGATAAACAATTGTCCAAATCTTCCGTTCACGTACATTTTATTCTTTATGATTATTTTCCATAGCAATAAACATTAATTTCTTTGCTCTATAAAAGTTAGATCTAACCTCTGTAAAACTTTTTCACTGTGAGGAGGAAATTTTTTATGGCATTGGAAACTCCATGATTTGTTTTGAAAACATCAAATCATACCTTAATAAAACCGAACCAATATATCAAATGGCTTGCAATAGTGTTTTTGAACTTGGGAAGAGTGGTTTTAATCCACACCACCCTTACCTCCAAAATGCATCATTTAAGGACACATACTCCAACATAAAACCTGGTGGTTTGGATTTCAGGACCACCTTAAAAAATTAACCCTCGTTTACTTTCAACCCCCGAAATGTATATGTGCCCTCCATCCACCCTTTGACTTTTCCACTTAATTTGAGATTCGTGCCCATGATTGGACATGAAGTCATGAATTAAATATTGGATTAAATATTAATAGAAATATTTTAATATAGAAATATTTATATTAATAATTATAAACCTTTTTCCATTTTTCTAAGGACTTTGGGCATATGAGGCTCATCACATGACTTTGTGGATAGGATAAGGGAGCTTAAAGAAATATTTTTAATTTTCAACGGGAATATGATAATAATGGTAAAAATGAATGAAGTGATGGGACCGAGGAATTTAGATAAGCATTGTGACTAGATATAGATTTGGGATATTTTTCAATTTTGACTCATAGAGGACATGACTATTTTGGATGATTAGTCGAGTGAAAGATTTAGGTGATGGGATCTTGACAGAGCCGGTGAAAACGTTTTAAAACCTGAGTGGAAAGATAGCACAAGGACAAGATGCTTTGGAAAAATTAATACAAATTAGCATGTGATAACACCATCTGTAAAGGAAAGGTTCAAATTTTTTTTCAAAGTATCAGATGAGCCAATGGACCCTCCTATCATGTTACAAGCAGACCATTTTAGGGTTTAGTATGATGGACATCCACCTTTTTTCATGACATTGTTAGTTAATAACAAATTTCTTAACAATTGTATGCTTGATTCAGGAGCAAGTGCTAGCATGATGTCCTTGAAGGTCATGGAGAAACTAGGCCTAAAGGCCATACAACCTTATAGGAATGTGTGTGGTTTTGAATCCAAGGCCATAACGACTCATGGGGTAGTCGAAAATGTTGAAGTACGCCTTGGTAAATATCACGAGAGAGTGATCCACATGGATATTGTGGTCGTGGATGTCTCTGATGTATGGGGAATGCTTTTGTCCAGGAAGTTTGTTGCAATGTTGGGAGGTACCTTAGAAATGGATCTAACTTACATCAATGTGCCTATGAATGATGGGTCAATAGAACGCCTCCCAAATGTGCCAATGGCCAAGGTCCATGTGCAATAAATTGACAATGATGTTGAAACTAGTGAAACACATGAGCCAATCAAGGAAAATCTTCATGTATTTTCTCCAGATGATTTTCATTTCTCTTCAGAGGAAGATTTTGATAAAATACAATGGCCAAAGAAGGAAGAATATCAACAACTCCTAGACAAATACAAGGACACAAAATTTGGGACTGTCAAGCTATTAAAGAAAGGGGATGATGATATACTGATCAGACCAACCCAACATCAAGTCTTCATAGTTGAATCCCACCCTCCTCCCTAAAAACAATATACTAGAGCTATACAAGAAACAACCAAGTTCAAAGCAAAGGATTATAAAGAGGGAGATATGGACTGGATGTGGGATACAAAAAAGGGAGAGCCTAATAATGTTAATGGGAATGTGCGGTTTTGGCTTGGACTTGTATCCACCTAGATCAATTGTTTCTAAGTTGGTAGTATATTTAGGTGGCCTTTGTATCCACCTAGATCAATTTTCCCCCTTTATGAAGAAATGGTCTCTATTGTGTCAACTTCCTCAATTAGATGGGGAAATTTCTACTAAATATAGTTGTTGGTGAATCACTTGCTTTGGTGAAGAAGTTTCCCCACTTTGACAACCCAATAGAGCTATATGTTCTGTTGCTAGGTGCCCTTCATCTTAGTGTCCATGATATAATGAATTTTACCCTAGTCAATTTAATCGGGATTGAGTTATGTGGGGGCCAAGTTCTTTACCACACTTGAGCTGGAAAATATGATTAAAGAAAATCAACATTGAATACAAGGTATAATCCAAGGAATGACGATGTTATCGCACAAGTTGTAGGTTGGGAAAATCCTAACCCAACCACCAAATGGAGACAACTAAGATAACACCTACCCACTGTCACCTTAGACAGGTATTCCTGTCACTTTAGAGATGAAAGAATCAACTCAATGGGGGAATCCCGGGTGACCCTAGGGGGAAATGAGACAAAAAGTGGAATGATGGAAGTGTAGCCCCTATAGGTCAATATACTAATCATGAAAATGATTGAGAAAGAGTCTTGGTGGTAGCCAAAGGTTTCCAAGAGGTAAGAGTACCTGTAAAGAGTGATGTACCTACCCGAGATACAACAACAATCCAAGTATATGCTATATGCGTATAATGTTAGGTGAACAAGAAATTTAATCTTAATGTCCCTAATTGAAATGATAAAAAATAATGTATATCTGCAACGAAATTATAATGATAGCTGCAAAATAATTTTGCTCAAAGCTTAATGATGTTGATGTTTTAGTAGCTGCGGGAGGTATTAATCTCTATGTGTAACCTATGGCTTAAAATAGAATATTTTGGAAAAGTGAACCATTAAACAGATGTGTGGAAACTCTAGAAGACAAGTCGGCCTAGTAGAATAAATAATATTGGAATATTATTTTCTAGAATTACAAGTCGACTCCACAGGAAAAAGATAAACAAAAAATATAATTACGAGAAAGTCAGGTCGACCCAACCATAAAAGTCACTGGATATATTAATATAAATAGAGGACGTTTTATCTCATTTGGATACCCAGTCAGAGCGCAAGTCTTGTGGAGAGCTGCAGTTGCAGCTGCAACTGTAGCTACAAGGAGGAATATGAGTGTATGGTCATCTCTTGATCTTGGTCTCTCTCTAGCGCTATTAAGTGATTCTCTTGGTGAAACTCTTGGTGATTCTTTTGGTGAAACTCTTGGTGATATTCTTGCTAAGTATGGCACAAGGTTGAGAGAGTAGTGCAGCTACAACTATTGAAGTTGTGTATGGCACTTATGCGCTACCATTGGAGAAGGAGACTCTCTCTCTTGTGTGTTACCATTGGAGAAGGAGCGCTCTACTTGTCTTGAGTTGTTGTTGCAGTTAACAACTATGGTTTTTCTGTTGGTTCTAGAGTAGGCTTGCAAAAATTATTCTAAGTAAAGGTTAGTATGCTTAGGGGTGGCATATGTGAATTCCTATGGTTGGGTGATAATGATGTGACATTGTCTATGGTTAAACGAGAATACCAAAATTTCAACATGGTATCCGAGCTCGTTTCCTTCATAACAGTCTAACCGCTGGAAGGAAGATCCTTAGTTTCCCCCATTGTCAATATCATTGAGAACTTACTGAACTCACTAAGAAGGTCACCTAATTAGGGAACATCTCTTCCCTAGATCAAATCTGCAAATTTTTTAAGTTGATAAATTAGGTTTTCCTCATAAAACCCTAGGTCTGCAATGCCAGTTGCAGTTGCAGTGCCACTTCCTTTGTGTCAATTTCTTCATTCTAGTTGCTTCGTGCCAGTTGTTGCACCAGTTACAGTGCCAATTGAGTACCAGTTGCAATTCCAGTTGCAGTGCCAACACTGATGGAGTTACTTCAAACACACCCAAGATTTATTTTTTCTAAGGTTTTTCCTTGTTTATTAGTCATTATCTAGTCTCCTATATTTTAGGAAGAATATTCTTCTAGGGAGAATATTCTTTTTAGTTTGACTTGTTGAGTTGAGTCTAGATGTTGCATTGGTTTTGTCACCATGCAACATTGGTATCATCACCATGTTAATGCACATTTGCCTTGGGATCGTCACCAGACTAGCGCATTACCCTTGATTCCTTGATCTACTCCTCACTACACTTTGTTCAGTTAGTTAACTGAAGACTGGTTGACTAGTTAACTCAGCTAGGTGGCAGTTCACTCCCGTAACTGCCTGAGAGACTAGACTAGGTGGCAGTTTACTCCCGTAACTATTGGTGTGTGTCCAGATCACTCTAGACCACCACTATGGCTCATTAGTTACTCATGTATCCTATATATACTGTAAATTATTCACTCTTTGAGTGTGGAATACGGTTAATGAAAATTCTTCCATTCTTTCTCTTGTGCTTCTTCTTTCTCAATTTCTCTCTACAAATGTGTGTATTATTGTTTATCTAGATCTATTATGTGCAGGTTCAACACATTTACATGGTATCAGAGATGACGGATTTCTAAGCAAAATCTACACCAAATTATTTTTGTAGGTATTGAAGATTGAAGACACAGAAAGATGGAATCTATGTTTTACTCATCGACAATACTTCTCACGCCTCATAACTATTTGGAATGGAAGCCAAAAATTCTGCTTCATCTCAGATGCAAAGGCTTGCACCAAATAACTATGGCAATGGAAGTAGAGCCTGATTCTGCCGATGAGAAAAATGACTTTCTCAATAGACAAGATATGGCCATAGGAAGCATCTGCACGTCTGTTTCTCCCAAACTTTTCCATCAAGTATATGAAGAATCACAAGAATCAAATCCAATTGAATTATGGACCAGATTGGAGGTTCTATTTGGGAATAAATAATATTGTGAAGATTTCATGCAGGTGGTTGAACAGATATAGCCAGAAGAGAAGTCATCGGAAGATCTAGCTTCTTATTATAAAGAGTCTTCTACAAAAGTATTTGCACAAATTTGTATTCCATTAATTGAATATGATGTCTACTCCATTTAAGATTTGTTTTTCTGAATTTGATGTGGAATATATATGGCATGCATCTCAGGGGTCACATGCAGAGACTTTTCCATGCGTAATGCATGCATCTCAGAAGACAAAAAGGGAGCTGTGCGCACATAAGACTCAATTATGATATTTTCTGAGATAAATTTAAAGAAAATAATTGGATAATTGAATTACTCTCGGGAAAATATCCAATTTCAAAAACAAAATCGTCCGAAACGGAGTCCGGGAAGTGAAGTTATGATCATTTTAAAATCAACAAAATTTCAACATTTTTCGGGAAACGACCGCATGGTTTTCAAAGTTTCATCCAAACTTTATTTGGATATTCTTCATTACAAGAAGATAAAGTGGATATGTTTGGACATATCAATGGTGCATATACTCCATCAAATCTGTGTAGACATCTACATATTCAACAAAATATTCAACGAGCACAAACTTGCACAGTTGCGAGGTCTTCTTGGAGTGAAGGACACAATTGCTTAGCAACTGTTTTTTGTTCCTTCTCATTTTTTATCTTTATTTTTATGCATTGTAATTTGAGGGGGGGGTTTTCCCATGAGGTTTTCCCTCTTTCCTCACTTTATTTCAGTGTATCTTTTGTATTTGGGTACCTAACATGGCCTCGTTGTCGGGACCCATTCTTTATTTTCATCATAGTGATGTTCAGGGGGGGTGTTGGAGTTACTTCACACACACCTAGGATTTATTTTTCCTAAGGTTTTTCCTTGTTTATTAGTCATTATCCAATCCCCTATATTTTAGGAAGAATATTCTTCTAGGGAGAATATTCTCTTCATTTTGATTAGTTGAGTTGAGTCTAGATGTTGCATTGGTTTTGTCACCATGCAACATTGGGATCATCACCATGCTAATGCGCACTTGCCTTGGGATCATCGCTAGAATGGAGAATTACCCTTGATTCCTTGATCTACTCCTCACTACACTTTGTTCGGTTAGTTAACTGAAGACTGGTTGACTAGTTAACTCATCTAGGTGGCAGTTCACTCCCGTAACTGCCTGAGAGACTAGACTAGGTGGCAGTTTACTCCTGTAACTATTGGTGTGTGTCCAAATCACTCTAGACCACCACTATGGCTCATTAGTTACGCATGTATCCTATATATAATGTAAATTATTCACTCTTTGAGTGTGGAATACGGTTAATGAGAATTCTTCCATTCTTTCTCTCGTGCTTCTTCTTTCTCAATTTCTCTTTGCAAATGTGTGTATTATTGTTTAGCTAGATATATTCTGTGTAGGTTCAACACATTTACAAGCACTAGTTGCAGTACCGGTTGCAAAGAAAGTTTCTGTGAAGTGTTGGGACTAATGTTTTGTTATCCTAGTGTACCTTACCCTAGAAAATCTCCAACTATTTTTAGATTACAAGTTGGAGCACCTTTGAAGTTTTAAGGTTCACCATTTCTTTCCGTTGTTGGATGGTTCCACTACCCGTCGATGTTGTCAAAGGTATGTACTTATATATATTTAAATTGTATCACTATTTTGAGTGTGATTGCAGGAGAAGGGATCTCCTACAATCATAGATCCAGAGGGATCTCATATCCAACATATTCAGAGGAACAATACAGTGTGAACACACTCCATTTTTTTATTGTTTTCATATGCCTTTAGCTATTATGGAATTATTGTAGTCTTATGAACATCTAGTTGTATTTTGATCTATTGAAGTTATAATAACCTCTGTTCAAAGTTAAAGTTATAAGTTGACTCTATTCAAAGTATTAGATTGATTAAGGTTGAGATTTTAGAGTTTATTTGCATTATATTCTCTAACTCAGATTTTTGTCAAGAAAGCATATTGTCTTAAATATAGGGGACAGGTTGAAGAGAATACTTGTCATATTGAGTGAAGGAGAATCATAAGAAAATCAACAACACTCGTTCTTGAAGATAAGACTCCATGTTGCAGGTTTGATTGATTAAAATAATAAGTTTCCAATTTCCACATATCAAGTTTGATAATTGCTACATTACTAGTTGTGACAACAATCCTTGAAAGGTTCTATCACTGCTAGATATAATGAATACTTGGAAACATGTGATTACTATTGATATAAATGCTTATTGTACTTAGTCACAAGATGAACTAACATCTCCTCTAGGAGATACTTCTTGTTTTTCTTCCAAGAAGGTCGCCTTAGTAATAATATGAGGATTACCATGAGATTGCCCTAGATATGTTCTTATGAAAATGCTATTATACTTTTTCTTTTTGTTTTCTTGTTCCAGGAAGGTTATCGTGGAGGAATGATTGATCACGACACTAGAAGTCTTATTTTTGTATTTTTATTTTGGTTCTTGTTCCAGGAAGGTCACAAGAAATAGCTCTAAGAAGGAGCTACTGTGATTATTGTTCTCATTCTTGTTTTTATTATTATAAGAGTATTATTCTTGTCTACTATTTTTCCCTTTATTGTCCTTGTTCTGGGAAGGTCACAGGTGATAAATCTGAGGGAAGCTATAGTGATGGTTGCAGGAGACAACATATTATATGGTCTCTATTTTGAGACATGGAGAAGACCATCCATATACAAATTGTATACACGACCATATACATCCATGTACCAAAGAAGAAGAAGACGAAGAAGGGTACTTTTGTGAGATACATAATATCTCATATGGAGATTGGTTGTAAGGAGAAAAAGGCTCCAAATATAACCAAAAAAATCCCTATAGTGCAGTTGATCACTCTTCAGATCACCAGGAAGAGTTAGCAGAGCTAGAAGGGCCTACCTAGAATCATTGTAGTAACCAAGAAGAGACTAGCGTGGTCCCATGAAACTTTGCAGGATGCAACATTGATGAGCCATATCATGAGGAACAGATGGCTCCAAAGAGTATATAGACTCATAGGGAGTAAATATTCATAGGGAGAATGGAGACTCAGAGACATTCATATTCATATGGAAGAGAGAGACATCTTCCAGAAATGACAAACATATGCCATGGGTTGAAAAGGATAGATCGAAGCTTCAGAGGCTTCAAGGAGATATTAGATCTTATGAAAGATTCCCTTGATTTAGTAGACTTTGTTACAGTGACCGAGGAGGAAGCCAGTTAGAAGGACAAGGATATATATCTTTTCCTTGGTTCTGAGACCAGAAGGGAAGTCAGTCGTGACTTCCAATTTGATCTACAAGATCAAGCATGTTGCAGATAAATAGCCTAAATATGTACAAATCCTTATTTGTGTCCATAGGATTCTCCGAGAAAGAGGGAGAAGACTATGACGAGACACTTACTCCAGTATATTTCTACTAAAAAACATGTAGCAGATATGTTTACCAAGCCTCTGCTAGGGACAAGCTTGGAATGTCCCAAATTCTTTTCTCCAGTAGTGAGAAGTGATGTTCTCCCTAGTAGCGGGAAGTGATGTGATCCTCAATAGTGGGAGCTACCCCAACATAGGTTGGTATGCTACTCCAACACAGGCTGACATGCTACTCTAGTGCAGGTTGGTATGCTACTCTAACACATGTTGGTATATTACCTCAACACAAGTTGGTATGCTACTCCAACATAGGATGATATGTTACCCCAACGCAGGTTGGTATGATACTCCAACATAGGATGATATGTTACCCCAACGCAGGTTGGTATTCTACTCCAATGCAGGCTGATATGTTACCTCAACGCAGGTTGGTATGCTACTCCAATGTAGGATGGTATGTAACCCCATCACATGTTACTCCAATGCAGGCTGGTATGTTACCCCAATGCACATTGGTATGCTAGTGCAACAAAGGCTAGTACACTACTCCAATGAAAGTGCATAACTTCTTATGATGTATGGATTCATGAAATTCAACAAGACAATGGCCGAGGTGTGCAGAAGCACAAAACTAGTGATGGTGATCGTTCCAAGAGGAATACCTTCCTCGTTAAGAGAGAGTGTTAAATTTTTTAATCAGATTATGTGTGAGTTGACGAGTTACTATTTCTATATGAACTAGATGCCGACATGTAGTGTCGAAAATGATTCCCAGTTAGAGTGTCAATCAATAGCATCGAAGGTTTCTATCTAGAGGGCCAACTATTAGTGTTAGATAGATAATGTGTGGTTATGATGGTGATACTTGATCTGTTTGATCATATGATAGCCTGTGTGGATATGGTGATCCTACCTGTAGACTAGTCTGCAAGATCATGTGAGTCTTTCCCATGCCATGTGAGATGGATGGATGTGTTTGAGACCACTACATGAAGAACATATTAGGTAATACCTCCCTAGCTAAGAGGGAGTGTTGATGTTTTGGTAGTTGGAGGAGGTATTAACCTCCACGTGCAACCTATGACTTAGAATAGAATATTCTGGAATCAAATGAACCATTAAACATATGTGTGGAAACCATAGAAGACAAGTCGGCCTAGTAGAATAAATAATATTAGAATACTATTTTCCAGAATCACAAGTCGGCTCCATAGGAAAAAGATAAACAAAAAATGTAATTATCAAAAAGTCGGGTCAGCCCAGCCAAAAAATTCACTGGATAGATTAATATAAATAGAGGATGTTTTAGTTCATTTGGATACCCATTCAGAGTGAAAGTCTTGTGGAGAGCTTCAATTGCAGCTGCAACTACAACTTAAAGGAGGAATAAGGGCGTATGGTCATCTCTTTCTCTCAGTCTCTCTCTAGCGCTATTAAGTGATTCTCTTGGTGAAACTCTTGCTATGTATGGCGCAAGGTTGAGATAGTAGTGTAGATACACCTACTTCAGTTGTGTATGGCACTTATTCTGTGGATATGGAGACTCTCTCTCTTGTGCACTACTGTTGGAGAAGGAACACTCTACTTGTCTTGAGTTGTTGCTGCAGTTAGCAACTAGGGTTTATCTGTTGGTTCTGGAGTAGGCTTGTTGGAATTATTCTAAGTAATGGTTGGTGTGCTTGGGGGTGGCATATGTGAATTCCTATGGTTCAGTAACAATGATGTGACATTGTCTATGGTTAAACGAGCATACCAAAATTTCAACAAGTGAAAGGTACAAGAGACAAGCTAGCCAATTGACTAGTTTGGCTCAAGAAGATAGCATAAAAAATTAGCAAAAATGTAAGGTTGTTGTAAAAACGTTTTGTAGAAGTAATTATTAGCCTTATGTATGTAACAAAAAAGTTATTACAACAAAGAAATTTTCCATCAAAAATCACATGTAATCCACCCAAAAAGTGCACTAGGGTTAGGAGAAAATAGGGGCAAATTTCTAGTAGTTTTTTACGGTTGAGTTAAGAGTTATTTGAAGATTTGACTTAGGGTTTATGCAACCCTAATGGGTGTATATGAAATGTTATAACAACAAAAATAAATAATTATCAAATTGAGATGCCTTAGTGGCTCAACCAAGCATATAAATCATAGAATTGATTCCAAATTAGACAATCTCAAAAGAATGATTTTTCATGTTTACCAAGGCAAGTATTTTATATATCCAATGAAAAATTTAGATTAGTTCCTTTAATATTTGGGTGAATGGAGTATTTAGACACAATTTGGATCAACTAGGTTCCTAGGAGTGTAAATCCTCTTACTCCCTAAGGTATGCTAATCAAACTAGGGTAAAATCTAGGAGGGTATACACACCTGTATTCCTCATAGAAAACCTTGCAAAATGACTTGTAAACTTAGAAAATTAGATGAATCTTAATGGAGGGTGTATCCAACATAATCCTCCTAGGGTTTCAACCAACAATAACCAATAAATAACAAGAAATAGCTAACAAATGCATATTTTTCCTTACCAATTCCAAGAAAGAGAGAGATCAAACCCTAGTTCACTAAGCAAATTACCATCCAATAGCAAGAAAAAAATCCTCAAAGAGGTTTGCACCACATTATCTCATCCATTAATTAATATATGCACCAAAAATCATTTGCAAGAGAGATAAACACCAAGAATCCTCAAGTATAGCTAAAATTTTAGCCAAGTACTTCTCACAATGGGAGAGTTATGATTAAAATGAGATTAAAATGATATCTATTTATATAAAATGTCTTAAACATAGTTTTTCCACATAATCTATGTTAAACACAAATTAAGGGGACACCAACCCTTATTTTGCCCCTTTACACAAGTAATTCATCTTTAATTCAAATTTAAATCTTAAAAAATGCATAATAGAAACCCTAAAATGACGTCACCCCTTTAAGGATGACATTTTGACCCTTTGAGAAAGTCGTTGGAGTAGAAGGTTGAGGTCGTTGGGGCTAATAAATCCTCCCTCTCATGCACTATATCCTCCTCAAGTCACCTCCCATCAAATCATTCCAAGTTTCAAGTAGCAACTCTATCACCACCAAACCCTAACCCCTCTATGACATCAAGCCTCAAGAAAGTGAAATGTTTCCTCCTTCAAGCAAAATGTTTGGGTTGTAGGGGATAGGTTAGGTCCTCCATGATGCCATGTAATCCACAAAAGGCATGACTCCATGATCATACATGTGGGCCATCGATATCCAACCTGTGGGCTCCAAGCCCCATGGAAGCCCAAGCTAGGCTTGTTCCTCCAAATCTGTCCACTAGCTGGGTCCTGCAAAGACAAATGGATACACCCTCCAAGGGCCTCAAGTCAAAGCATCATGATGATTAAGGCAAATAAATAAAAGAGGCATTCAAACAAGTACATCCCAACCACCTCATCAAAATAAACTAATATTCAAAGGCCCTATGAAATTTATCAAGTTTGAGTATGGGAGGGTTGAAAAAATGACATATTGGGTGAATCATCCCTCATGTTTAGGGGTGTTTCTCGAGGGGACCTCCTTCTAAGTCATGTGGGTGACGTTTCATGGATGAAGGGAAAAAAATTTGTGCATGGGGTTTGTGATATACGAGGGGTTGTAGTGTCTCACTTATGGGTGCCTTTGTAGAGGGTGTTGATCTAGGTGGATATTGGTGGCCACCCACCTTTTCCAACTGGCTCAAAACAACTTTCTGGCAATTGTGGCAATTTACTATTTTTAGCAGGTTTTAACTCCCGGGGCCATTTTGAGGGCCTAAATGAAGTTTTTTCGAGATCGAGGTTCTAAAAAATAGTTGAAGGCATTATTGAGCCCCCAAAATGAATCTCCCCGATGATACCTTTCTAACGATCTATTACACGCCCAAAACATAGATCGTATGCAAAAGTTATGACCCCGGGAAGTTGATGTACTAACTTACCCAAATGGGGCCCACATGACTTTTGGCGCTTCATCTCCTAGGGTTAGATTTTTGGATGTCTAGGGTTTTTGGCATTCCCATTTATTGTAAATAGGCCTTCAAAGCCTCATTGTAATGATCTTCTTGTGAATGTGAGTAGTTGTCACATCTCTTCTCAGAGATAAGCTTCCACCATTCTAGCGAGTCTTTCACTCTGTATTTTTACAGTCTCTGTACATTTCTTTGATTAATAGAAATCGTGTATCACTGTATATCTATGTTTATGGTTACATATCTGATACATTTCTGTTATATTATTGAATATCTGCAATATCTCTATGCATTTCTTTATTATATCTCCACTCTCATTTCGTGCCGAAAATAATCTGGATCAGTGGTATCAGAGCAGGCTGCTCTTGATCGCTTTTTCAGTGAATGTCCCTGACGAGGTCCGAGTATAGAAAGTTGAGTATTGAGATTGTCTCTCTTGAAGACAATCACTCTCGCACACCCAAGAAACCCTCAATGGCAGAAGAAAATAAAAACGACAGAGCAGACGATCCTATCAATCTGTTGCTTGAGCAAGCTCTCACGCGATAGAGGGACGAAATGATGGAGAATTTTGCCCACATCCTTCAATGCCTACCGATAGCATCAAGTGCATCTTCATCAAGCGGCCACTTTGGAGGCACCTCTCCTTTCAAGGTACAAGTTAACTTTGATATTCCTGTATTTGAAGGACAGGTAGATGCAGAAGCCCTAGAAAAATGGTTAACTCTGCTAGAAGGTTATTTCTCTGTTCACAATTTTTTCGACAAAGAAAGGATCACCTTCGCACTCCTTAAAGATATC
The DNA here is from genome assembly GCA_009831015.1 of Picea engelmannii. Taxonomy (NCBI): domain Eukaryota; kingdom Viridiplantae; phylum Streptophyta; class Pinopsida; order Pinales; family Pinaceae; genus Picea; species Picea engelmannii. The sequence goes on along the minus strand of ML795595.1, from coordinate 172,417 downwards.
CCTCATGTCAAACATTGGTGGGAAACTTACTGGGAGAAAAGTTCCACAGAGGAGTCTGGAATATATGGGGTCGATCCCACTTGGGATTTTTTTGTGGATGCAGTAAAGGAACAATATTACCCTGTTGGCAACTATGAGGACCAATACATGAGATGGACCACACTGCGGCATGAGAGGGGCCAAGTGGTTCCGGAGTTCACCAATACCTTCCATACCTTGCGCATCAAGCTGGGTATCAAAGACTCCGAGCGACATTTGGTTCTGAAATACCGTGGGGCTCTACACAGATACATCCAGAATGAAATGAATTTTCTGGACATCTCATCACTCGGTGCTGCTTATTGATATGCTGTTAAAATTTTGTAGAAATTTAAGCACCAGAACAAATGGGAGTTTGGGTCTTCAAATATGCAACAACCAAAGTATGACAAAGACGACCCTAACTAACAGTTTCTCGAAAACCAGTCCAATACATAGGAAAAGAAGGGTCACGGGAAGATAAAGAAGGACACCGGAAAATGGTGTGAGTTCCACAAAATCCCCTGCCACAACACCGATGAATGTTTCTCAAAATAGTCATTAGTGGCCGAGATCAAAGACAAAGAGCCGAACCCTGATTCAGAATCTGATTCTGAAAATAATGGTAAATGGTAGATCATTGACGCAGACCCCACTGCTATTGTCGCTACTGCAACAATTCAACCAGAAGAACCAAGATATCTTGAAGAGGGGGAGCACATTTTTCATTCACAGATGTGGGTTAAGGGGACCCCGCTGCATTTTATTGTTGATAGCGGAATCTAGAAGGACCTCATCTCAGCAGAGGTCGTCAAACAGTTGGGATTGTCGACAACACCACACCCGCAACCATACAACATTGGGTGGCTTCACCAAGGACGAGATCTCTGTGTCAGCCAACAGTGTCGATTATCATACGACATCCAACCCTTCAAGGATGAGGTATTATGTGATGTTGCCCCACTGGATGTCTGTGATGTGCTCTTGGGCCAACCATATATGTGGAGATTACATGTTGTTTATGAGTCTCGACCCGGTATTGTAATTGTTACTTTGGGGGGTCATCTCTACAGAATACCAGAGGTAGTTTCGACTATTGTTCCACCTAAAAAGTGTCGCAAGGTAGTATCTCATACTGCAAAATTCAGCTTCTTCACAATTTGTTCAAAAGAAGAACAAAAGGAAACTGCAACCACTACAACCTTGCCCCAAGCACCTTCTATCCAACAGAACCAGGTCGAAAAGGTTGCAGCAAAGCGCAAAGATTCCTTCTACACACTGTCCTCTCATGTATCTCGACTTGTTGAACAGCCTCAACCTCAATAGGTTCGTGATATACTTCCACAAACTGAGCAACGCGACGTGTCCAACAAGACAAGTAGCTCACCAAGATGCAGATTCAACAAACGCTTTTCCTTCTCCCCCGGGAACTCAACGCAATGGAGACCATTGCTTCATAAAGAGGGAGGATTGATCCAGGTGGATATTGGTGGCCACCCACTTTTTCCAACTGGCTCAAAACAACTTTCTGACAATTTTGGCAATTTACTATTTTTAACAGGTTTTAACTCCCGAGGCCATTTTGAGGGCCTAAAAGAAGTTTTTTCGAGATCAAAGTTCTCAATGATAGCCGAAGGTATGATTGATACCTCAAAATGAATCTCCTCGAAGATACCTTTCCAACGAGCTATTATACGCCTAAAACAGAGATCGTATGCAAAAGTTACGACCCCAGGAAGTTGATGTACTAACTTACCCAAACGGGGATCACATGACTTTTGGTGCTTCATCTCCTAGGGTTAGGCTTTTGGATGTCAATGGTTTTTGGCATTCCCATTTATTGTAAAAGGGCCTTTAGAGCCTCATTGTAATCATCTTCTTTCGAATGCGAGTAGCCGTCATGTCTCTTCTCAGAGATAAGTTGCCACCATTCTAGCGAGTCTTTCACTTTGTATTTTTACAGTCTTTGTACATTTCTTTGATTAATAGAAATCATGTATTACTATATATCTGTGTTTATGGTTGCATCTTTGATACATTTCTGTTATATTATTGAATATCTGCAATATCTCTGTGCATTTCTTTATTATATCTCCACTCTCATTTCCTGCTGAAAATAATATGGATCAGTGGTATCAGAGCAGGCTGCTCTTGATCGTTTTTTCAGTGCATGTCCCCGACGAGGTCCGAGTATAGCAAGTTGGGTCTCGAGCTTTTTTCTCTTGAAGACAATCGCTCTCGCACACCCAAGAAACCCTCAATGGAGAAATAAAAGAAAAACGACGGAGCAGACGATCCTATCAATCTGTTGCTTGAGCAAGCTCTCACGCGACAGAGGGATGAAATGATGGAGAATTTTGCCCACATCCTTCAACGCCTACTGATAGCATCAGGTGCATCTTCATCAAGCGACCACTTTGGAGGCACCTCGCCTTTCAAGGTACAAGTTAACTTTGATATTCCTGTATTTGAAGGACATATAGATGCAGAAGCCCTAGAAAAATGGTTAACTCTGCTAGAAGGTTATTTCTCTGTTCACAATTTTTACGACAAAGAAAAGATCACCTTCGCACTCCTTAAATCTCTCCCTCATGTCAAACATTGGTGGGAAACTTACTGGGAGCAAAGTTCCACATAGGAGTCTGGAATATATGGGGCCGATCCCACTTGGGATTTTTTTGTGGATGCGGTAAAGGAACAGTATTACCCTGTTGGCAACTATGAGGACCAATACATGAGATGGACCACACTGTGGCAAGAGAGGGGCACAAGTAGTTTTGGAGTTCACCAATACCTTCCATACCTTGTGCACCAAGTTGGCTATCAAAGACTCCGGGCGACATTTGGTTCTGAAATACCGTGGGGCTCTACACAGATAAATCCAGAATGAAATGGATTTTCTGTACATCTCATCACTCGGTGCTGATTATTGATATGCTGTTAAAATTGAGCAGAAATTTAAGCATCAGAACAAATGGGAGTTTGGTTCTTCAAATCCGCAACAACCAAAGTATGACAAAGACATCCCTAACAAACAGTTACCCGAAAACCAGTCCAAGACACAGGAAAAGAAGGGTCACGGGAAGACAAAGAAGGACACCGGAAAATGGTGCAAGTTCCATAAAAGCCCCTGGCACAACACCAATGAATGTCGCTCAAAAAAGTCATTAGTGGCCGAGATCAAAGACAAAGAGCCGAACCCTGATTCAAAATCTAATTATGAAAATAATGGTAAAGGACAGATCATTGACGCAGACCCCACTGCTATTGTCACTACCGCAGCAATTCAACTAGAAGAACCAACATATCCTGAAGAGGGGGAGAGCCTTTTTCATTCACAAATGTGGGTGAAGGGGACTCCACTGCATTTTATTGTTGATAGCGGAAGCCAGAAGAACCTCATCTCAACAGAGGTCGTTAAACAGTTGGGATTGTCGACAACACCACACCCGCAACCATACAACATTGGGTGGCTTCGCCAAGGACGAGATCTCCGTGTCATCCAACAATGTCGATTATCATATGGCATCCAACCCTTCAAGGATGAGGTATTATGTGATGTTTCCCCACTGGATGTCTGTGATGTGATCTTGGGCCAACCATATATGTGGAGACGCCATGTTGTTTATGAGTCTCAACCCTATAGTATCATTGTTACTTTGGGGGGTCATCTCTACAGAATACCAGAGGTAGTTACGACTACTATTCCACCTAAAAAGTGTTGCAAGGTAGTATATCATACTGCAAAATTCAACTTCTTCACAATTTGTTCAAAAGAAGAACAAAAGGACACTGCAACCACTACAGCCTTGCCCTAAGCACCTTCTATCCAATAGAAGCAGGTCGACAAGGTTGCAAAAAATCACAAAGATTCCTTCTGCACACCATCCTCTCATGTATCTCGACTTGTTGAACAGCCTCAACCTCAACAGGTTCGTGATAGACTTCCACAAACTGAACAACGCAACGTCTCCAACAAGACAAGCAACTCACCAAGATGCAGATTCAACAAACACTTTTCCTTCTCCCCCGGGAACTCAACGAAATGGAGACCATTTCTTCCTGAGGAGGGAGGATTGATCCAGGTGGATATCGGTGGCCACCCACCTTTTCCAACTGGCTCAAAACAACTTTCTAGCAATTTTGGCAATTTACTATTTTTAGCAGGTTTTAACTCTCGGGGCCATTTTGAGGGCCTAAATGAAGTTTTTTTTTAGATATTGAGGTTCTTAATAATAGTTGAAGGCATGATTGAGCCCCCAAAATGAATCTCCTTGATGATACATTTCCAACGAGCTATTATACGCCTAAAACAGATATTGTATGCAAAAGTTACGACCCCGGGAAGTTGATGTACTAACTTACCCAAACGGGGCCCACATGACTTTTGGTGCTTCATCTCCTAGGGTTAGGTTTTTGGATGTCTAGGGTTTTTGAAATTCTCGTTTATTGTAAAAATGCCTTCAGAGCCTCATTGTAATGATCCTCTTGTGAATGCGAGTAGCCTTCACATCTCTTCTCAGAGATAAGATGCCACCATTCTAGCGAGTCTTTCACTCTGTATTTTTACAGTCTCTGTACATTTCTTTGATTAATAGAAATCGTGCATTACTGTATATCTGTGTTTATGGTTTCATCTCTAATACATTTATGTTATATTATTGAATATCTGCAATATCTCTGTGCATTTCTTTATTATATCTCCTCTCTCATTTCGTGCCGAAAATAATCTGGATCAGGTGTGTTGCACCTTCGTCTTCAATGCATCCTTTTTCCAAGTCCATTCATTGTCATTAATTAATTAATAATATAAAACCTTGGGTACTCTCTATTGGTGAATCGATTAGCTTGGGGAGAAGTATGACAAGGACACTTGAAGCTATAGGTACATAAAGTGATATATGCAAGGAAAGAAATGGACACCATATGAGTGTACACACCTCAACAAGTGGGTACATTTATATAATGTTAATTTTCCTTTAGAAGTCTTTGATTTTTTAGGAAAATCTTTTCATTTCTCTCAAGACCTCTTTAGGCGAGCATCTAGAAGTTTCATAATCATGATTTTATCTTTTTCTAGCCACAATCCTCTAGGCCTTCAACCCCATATTCCCAGGAATTGAGGGACAACCCCTTCTCGGGTTAGTATACTAGAAAAACCTAAAAGGTGAGGAGATGAGGGGATGGAGTGTGGAAAGTGGCAAGTATGGTTGGGAATGAAATGATGATTCGTCAAAAGGACCTCTGTAATGTCCCCCACCTCTTGATGAAGAGGTTGCGAGAGACTTAGTAGTCTAGTTGTTCCCACTAGACTATAGTTCCATGCATCATGGGGACCAAGACACCCCAAAGCAATTACCTACAAACAATGTTATAATTTTAAGTTGACTTTGGGAGAAAAGGGTAAAATGAAGAAAAGAAAAAAATATGTGTGGAAAATCTAGGAGTTAACCCCAAGGGTTAAGTAACTCAACAGAGAATCAGATCAAGGGTATAAAATAAAGGAAGGACACATATCTCACTCATTCTGGATTATTATTACATTTTTCATTTGGGCTCTTGAGCACAAAGGAGTTTTGAGGGTTTTGAGATTACAAACCCCAGAGATCAAATCAATGGTGAAATATCCCACCTATCTTGATCTAGGCCTGGTCCTTGGGGTGAAATACCTCTCCCACACCATTCTACAACAAGTACATGTCATATCTATCAACAAAGGAAGAGATAGTGCACAACCGAAGGAGGTTTCCAGCAGGAGGGTGCACCATCTGAAGGAGAACAATTCGATCTAGGAATAGGAGAAGGATTTTGGGCATAAGGACTTATGGGTTTTCTCTGTATGGCCTAGGGAATCCTTTCTAGTGCATTTTGGAGGAGGTTTATCTATCATACGATTTATCATAGCTTGGCATGAGTTGGAGAGAAGGAGGGTGCATTGCAGAAGGAGGTTTCATCCATTTGGAGGGCCAAATCTTCATTGTTCTTCTTGAGACTTCACCAGGGGGTTTGTCCTGCCTCGATATACAGTTCCAATGAGTTTGGTAGCATTTGGAGGTCTTTAGGAGGAAGGCCAAAATATATAGGTCTCAATAGTCATCCACGAGGGCACAACTCAGCTAGGGGTTTCATCATTGGGAGGATCAGATCTTCACCATTTAGGTTGAGACTTCACCACGTGTTTTATCTTGTCCCAATCTACTACTCTAGAAATTTTGGTAGAATTTGGAGGTTTCAAGAAGGTAGGCCGAAATATTGAGCATCTACAGCTACCCAAGAGGGCACAAATCAACTAGGAGGATTGGATCTATATCTTGGAGGGAAAGAAATCAATCTTGTGCTTTTCATCAGTTCATTGAAGTGCCTTTGGAGGATATCATCTTCATTTTTGGAAATTATTGTAGCAACTATTGTTCCAACTTGGATTTTATTATGGTATTCTTCCAGATCTGCAGATTTATTGTATCAAGATCTCTCTATTATCTAAATAAAGGTCAGATCTAACATTATTGGTTCTATATTGGTGTTTCTTGCTGTATCTTGTCATTTCCTTATGTTACATGTTCATATTTATATATTCATGCCTTGATCTTCATATCACAAACCCTAATGCACAACTTCATGAAGTAAACCTGCAAACAAAGAAGTAACAACCAATAAATAGTCAAACAATCTTGTCTCCAAGCAAAAACCTGGCTTGGGAATATTACAGTGGTATCAGAGCATTGATCCTCCCAGCCAATGAGGATTAGCACATGCAAAAGTTCAGTGGTATCTATATGGGAAGGCTCAAAAGAAAGATAGGTGAAACAAAGGCACAAATGGAAGGTTCAAGTGAGGACAATGAGCCACAGGTTTTAGCAGGGATAGCAAAAGAGATGAAAAAATCCATAGACAATACACAAAGCACACTTGAGTTCCATTTACAAGAAAACCAGGAGACAATGCGCAAGGGATAGGTTGAAATGAAGGAAACTTTGGAAAGAATAAATGCTAACCAATTTTTTTTTGCACAACTCCTATTATAGATGAAACATGGGGGAAATGGCCCAAGCATTTATGCAAACAAGGAAGCCAGTGGTTCCCATGGGGGAACTAGGCATCATGAGGAGAAGGATCTTCACTATCATGCAGAGGGACATAGATTTGGAGGGGGGATTTCCATGGGTACAACACACAGTAGGGTTACTCCTAGACCCTATATTCCTACATTTTTGGATGGCCAACCATAGGGTAACCATTTTAATGAACTAGAATACCACTTTGAAAAATATGCCAGGGAATATAAGGTCTTGAGTGCAGGATTCATGAGACAGGTGACATTGGACTAATATTTTGGTATCAAATTCAGGGGTCAACCCAAAAAATATCACAGGAACAATAATGAGTTGGAGCCCAGGGCAAGTAAAATGGAGATTCCATACTTTGATGGGTCTCCCAAGGTATCTGCACAAACTTGGGTACAAAAGTTAGACACCTACTTACAACTCAACCCCACGAGGGAGATGGATTCCATCAAGTTTTCCACCATGTAATTGGAGGGAAAATCTCATGATTGGTGGTACCATGGTTTGACCACCTTGGGTCATAACCAAATCACTACTTATAAATATTTCACTCAAAGACTTATGGAAAGGTTTGATCAGGGAGATCCAGAGATACATTTCATGGAGCTTACATAACTTAGACAAAAAGGGTCACCATAGATATATATAGAGGAGTTTGAAAGGATAGAAGTGATGGTACCAAATGTGTCTCAAGCAAGACTAATGATGCTCTTTACAGAGGGGTTGGTGGAACCCCTAAAGGGTTGGGTCAAGGATTTTAAGCCTACCAAGTTATATGAGGCCTTATGCAGGACTAGAGAGTTGATGGGGTCTACAGAAAAAACCAAGTTTTCCCCTAGACCACCCATAAAACAGGGGGGTCGAGACCAAAGGGGAGTTGACACAGGAAAGGGAAGAATGGATGAGGATACTAGGAGAGAATTAAGGAGGAAGGACTTGTGCTTCACATGCAAAGAACCTTGGGAGACGGGGCACAAATGTATGGGTAAGAGCAAGGCCCATTATATTGAGGTAATTTCTGATGATGAGGAGGAGGAATATTTCAGCCTTATCCAAAACATAGAAGCAAATCCACCTAGAGTGGATCCTATAGAAAACAAATAATGGGAAGAAACAAGTTCCAAACTTACAATAGACAAGAAGGTTACAATAGAATCCATTAGTGGGGTGCCTAAATTCAATACCTTCAGAATGAGAGGAGTGCTTCAGGGACAAACTATTTTGGTACTCATTGATGGGGGATCTTCACACAACTTCATAGATTTGGCCTTACTGAAAAGAAGACATATACCTACAGTGCAGTTTGAGGGATTTCGTGGGGAGGTAGCAGGTGGGTGCACCATGCCTTGTGATAGGTACATTCCAGGGATGAAGATTACCTTGGGAAGGCATGACTTGGCACATGAATTTTATGTGATGGACCTACCAAACATTAATATCATTATGGGAGTCTAGTGGCTTAGCACGTTGGGACCCATCACCACCAACTACAAAACCATGGAAATTTCCTTCAATGAAGAAAGTGGGAAAAAGATGATTCTTAGGGGGGTGACAAGTAATACACCTAGAGTGGTGACAATAAAACACATGGAAGCTATTTTTAGAAGAGCAGACATTGTATACACAACATAATGGATAATCTCAATACAGGTAGACAAGAAAGGGTTCTCTGACTACTCACCGGATATTCAAACAATCATTGACAAACATAACAAGGTCTTTGGACCAATCCCACCATGAGCACCACCTGATAGAGGGTTTGAGCATATGATAGAATTGGAGGAGGGAGAAAAACCAGTCATCACTACTCTTTATAGACACCCCAAAATGTTTAAGGACGAAATTCAAAAGGCTATCAAGAAAATTTTAGACATGGGTCACATCAGGCCAAGTTCTATCCCTTTTGCATCTTCAATAGTGTTGGTAAAGAATAAAGATGGGACAATGTGCACGTGCATTGATTTCAGGTAATTGAACAAAAATACAATCAAGAACAGATACCCCATCCCTAAGATTTATGAGTTATTGGATGAGCTTCATGGGGCTATTTACTTCACAAAAATAGACTTGTGCTCTTGCTATCATTAGATCAAAACAAGGGAGAAAGATGTGCCAAAAACAACTTTCAGATGCCATTATGCTCACTATGAATTCTTGGTTATGCCCTTTGGGCTAACCAATGCATCGACCACCTTCCAATATTGTATGAATAATGTTTTCAACAAGCAGTTGAGGAAATTCCTCTTGGTTTTCTTTGATGATTTGCTGATATATAACAAAACATGGGAGGAACATCTTCAACATGTAGAGAAGATATTGGCCATCATGGAAGGACAATCTTTATATGCCAAAGAATCCAAATGTGAATTTGGCACGACATAAGTTCTTTATTTTGGGCACATCATTGGAGTGAAAGGAGTATAGGTGCACCAAGAGAAGATACAAGCCATACTTGACTTGCCAACACCCAATACTCTTATTGAATTAAAGGGCTTTCTTGGCATCTGTTGTTACTATAGGAAGTTTGTAAAAGGATTCTCCCATATTTGCACACCATTGAAATATTTGAAAAGAAAGGGAACATTTAAGTGGATCCATGAGGCACATGTGACTTTTGACAGGATGAAGAAGGTAATGAGCACTTTCCCAGTACTTTCATTACCACGTTTTTCACAACCCTTCACATTGGAGTGTGATTCCTTAGGAGAGGGAATTAGAGCAGTACTTATGCAGAATATGCACCCCATTGACTATGAGAGCCAAAAAATGAGGGGTCCTGAGCTTCTCTACACCATTTATGACAAATATATGTTAGCCATCATGCATGCATTGACTAAGTTCAAGAAATACTTGGTTGGGGAAAAATTTGTTGTGAGGACAAATCACACTAGCCTCAAGTACTTTTTGGACCAAAAAGACTTAAATGAAATACAAAAGAAATGGGTTAGCAAGATCCAATACTGTGACTTTGACATTGAATTTTTCAAAGGGAAAAACAATGTGGTGGCAGATGCCTTATCTAGAAGAACCTCAGTCTATGCCATGACATATATTTTAGTTGACTAGAAAGCACACCTCTTGGTGGAATACTCAAAAAACAGGTTTGCTTGTGAATTGATGGATGGGAAGGTACAAGATGACAACTTTAGGATTGTGGATGATGTCATGTACAATAAGGGTTGAATCTACCTAGTTTCTGAATCAATTTTCAAAGGAAGAGTATTACAAGTATGCCATGATTCACCATTGGCAGGGCATTAGGGGTTTGTCAAAACATATAGACATATAAGGGAGAGATTCACATGGAAGGGTATGAAGGAAGATGTTATGCACTATATCAAGGAATGCTCCACCTGTCAGGAGAACAAGGATGAACACACTCATCTAGCTGGTTTACTGCAAGCACTCCCCATCCGAGAGAAGAAATGGGATAGTATATCCATGGATTTCATCACCAGGTTTCCCAAGGTCCAAGGAAAGGATTGCATTTTTGTGGTTGTGGATATATTAACCAATTTTTTTCATTCCTTAGCCATTGCCATAGATTTCAGTGCTTCACAGGTTGCAGAATTATTCTTCAGAGAGATCTTTAGGTTGCATGGTTTACCCAAAACCATTGTGAGTGACAGGGACAACAAGTTCATGAGCACCTTTTGGTAGGAGCTATTCAGGTTGGTAGGTACGACCTTGACCCCCAACACTAGCTATCATCCTCAAATTGAAGGCCAAATCGAGATAGTCAACAAATGGGTTGAAGGCTACCTTCAAAATTTTGTTTCAGGACAACAAAAAGCATGGGTTAAGTGGATTAATTTAGGGGAATAGTGCTAAAACACCACCTATCACATGTCTATCGGTATGTCACCTTTCAGGACCTTATACAACTATTATCCCCTCACCTTTGTGGAGATTTTCTTCGGTGACAATAGAGCTCCTATGGTACAGGGTTGGATTCAACAGAGTCATGATATACTCAAAGATCTTAAATGCCACTTGCAAAGGGAACATAATCAACAAAAGGTACAAGCAGATAAGCATAGCATGGAGTGCACATTTGAGGTTGGTGACTTGGTATATCTTAGGCTCCAACCATATAGACATGCCTCTATTAAGAGAAGTGGCCTAGAAAAGATTTAACCACGCTTCTTTGGACCGTACAGGGTAAAAATGAAGGTAGGGGCCATGACATATGAGCTTGATCTACCCTAGGGAAGAAAAATACACAATGTCTTTCATGTATCTTGCCTAAAACGAGCCATAAGGAAGCACCTCACTCCCATTGAAGAACTACCCCCTTTGGATGAGGAGGGGAAATTGATACTGGTCCTAGAGGAATTATTAGAATTAAGGGAGAAAAGGATAAGGAAGAGGAGCATAAGGGAATACTTGATCAGGTGGAAGAACTTACCTATAGAGGATGCCACTTGGGAAAGTGAACATGTTATTCAGGAGACATGATCAAAATTTCTTGTGGGTAAGCAATTTCCAGTAGGGGAGACTATAATGTCCCCCACTGCTTGATGAAGAGGTTGTGAGAGACTTAGTAGTCTAGTTGTCCCCACTATAATATAGTCTCATGCATAATGGGGACCAAGACACCCCAAATCACTTACCTAAGAACAATGTTATAATTTTAAGTTGACTTTGGGAGAAAAGGGTAAAATGAAGAAAATAAAAGAACATGTGTGGAAAAGCTAGGAGTTAACCCCAAGGGTTAACTAACTCAACAAAGAGTTAGATCAGGGTATAAAAGAAAGGAAGGGAACATTTCTCACTCATTCTGGATTTTTATTACATTTTTCATTTGGGCTCTTGAGCACACATGAGTTTTGAGGGTTTTGAGATTATAAACCCTAGAGATCAACTCGGTGGTGAAATATCCCACATATCTTCATCCAGGCTTATTATGGGGGGTGCAATAGTCCTCCCACACCATTCTACAATAGTTATAGGTCATATCTATTAGCAAAGGAAGAGACAATGCACAACATAAGGGGGTTTCCAATAGGAGGGTGCACCATTGGAAGGAGAATGGTTCGATCTAGGAAGAGGAGAAGGATTTTGGGCATAAGGACTTATGGGTTTTCTCTGTATGGCCTAGGGCATCCTTTCTAGTCCATTTTGGAGGAGGTTTAGCTATCATACGATTTATTAGAGCTTGGAACAATTTGGAGATAAGGAGGGCGTGTTGTAGAAGGAGGTTTCATCCATTTGGAGGGTTAGATCTTCATTGTTATTATTGAGACTTCACCAGGGGTTTGTTCTGCCCCGATCTATAGTTCCAATGAGTTTGGTAGCATTTGGAGGTCTCTAGGAGGGAGGCCAAAATATATAGGTCTCTGCAGTCATCTAGGAGGACACAACTCAACTATGGGATTCATCATTTGGAGGATCAGATCTTCATCATTCAGGTTGAGACTTCACCAGGGGTTTTGTCTTTTCCTGATCTACTACTCTAGCCATTTTGGTAGCATTTGGAGGTTTCAAGGAGGGAGGCCAAAATATTGAGCATCTACAACTATCCAGGAGGGTGCAACTCAGCTAGGAGGATTGGATCTAGCTCTTGGAGGGAAAGAAATCAATCTTGTGCTTTTCCTCAGTTCATTGGAGTTCCTTTGAAGGATATTGTCTTTAGTTTTGGACATTGTTGTAGCAACTATTATTCCAACTTAGATATTTTTATGGTATTCTTCCAGATATGCAAATCTATTGTATCATGATCTCTCTATTATCTAAATAAAGGTTAGATCTAACATTATTGGTTCTATATTGGTGTTTCTTGTTGTATCTTGTCATTTCCTTATGCTATATGTTCAGATCTATATCTTCATGCCTTGATATTCATATCACAAACCCTAATGCACAACATCATGAAGTAAACCTACAAACACACAAGTAACAACCAATAAATAGTCAAACCATATTGTCTCCAAGCAAAAAATTGGCTTGGGAACTTTACAACCTCCTAGTAGCATACCTATCCCTAAGGTTGACCCACTTACTAGGGTGCAATGTCAACCACCAAGGTGAAAAACGACAAAGAGCATAATTTCCAAGCAAATGTCACATAATCAAAAGCAGTAATATATGTAACAAACTCAAATTCCTCAAATATTGAAGTGACACCCCCATAATACATGACTTGTACCTCATGGAGCAAGACCCAATGTATTCTGGAGGCCATCTAATGTGGTGGATATTGTCATGATCAAACTGGAGTTGTGGTGGTGAGGAGGGTCTCCATCTGTTCAAGTGGACACTATTGGTCAAGCTGTATCTTGGTACTCCATGTCTACAAATTGAGGGCCTTGAGACATCATCTCTTTATTTATCCCACAAAACGAGGATAAAATTCAACTCCTACTTGGGGACATGTGCTCATCGTAGAGTGCATGAGAACTGAAACATCTCCTGGTAGACCTGTGCCTACACTAAAACAAAATACTGTAAAGTCTAGGTTGGTTCTATCACCCTTTGTCCATATACATCAAAACCAAAAATGAAACTAATTTAAAAAAGAAAATTTTATCTTTTTTTTCAAAAATTTCTAAACCTAACATGAAATCAATATGCAAGTAGAGAAAAATGAAATATGAAATGCATCTAAAATAACATGAGCAATCAACATGCAAATGAAAGGAAAACAAGATGACCTACCTACTTACCTGGGGCCTGGTCCCTGAAGAAGTCAAGTGACTTGAACATAAGGCCGAAGAAGAGATCCATCCACTGGTAATGGCATCTTTCTCCCATCCAAAGTTGTCAAATAATACTTTTCTTTATCAGACTTCTTCTTGACTATGTAAGGGAAAAACCACGAGTTCTCATCCTTCTGGTCATATTTTGGATTTCCCTTCTTCTTGTCCCACATAAATGAAAGAATTCCTTCACCGTAATTGATGTAAGGTGTATTCTTAATGTATGGATAAGAAGGAGGTTCTGCATTGCCTTCCCTTTTGATGGATTCTTCGTGTTATTTATCTTATTTCTTCAATATTTGGATAGACACTGCCTCTTTCCCCTGGAAATTTGCAATTTTTTCTTTGTATTCATTTGTCCTTGGGAGGAGCATGTCTATGGAGTCCTACCTCATAAAAGGAAATTCTAGTGGATTCTAATCAATGGTGTCTTGGGCTTCATCAAACTCATCTTCAGTTGTATATTCAGGACCGTTGGGATCAGTCACATGCTTGTTGGCTCGCTCTCGACTGTATAATACTTCAAAAGTGCCATCTCCCATGGGGATGTGTGCATGGGTGAGGTCCATGCTAAGGAAACCCCCAAAGGCAACATACCAACTTCCTTGATAAGAGCATCCCCCAAGCATCCGGGACATCAATCACCACTATATTCATGAGAAGGATGATGTGTGATAAATCAATCAAAAAGAACTCAACATCCTCACATAACCCATAAACTTTGAATCTTTTAGAACCAATGCCACATACGTTTCCATAAGGTTGGGTCATATTCAAACCAATTTGTTCCATTACCTTCAATGACATGACATTCAAAGAGGCCCGAGAATCCAACATACAGTTATTCAAGTGGAGGCCATTCATGCCCAATGAAAGGTATAACGAAGGGCTATTGTCCTTTTTTCGATCGAGATACACGGTGTTCAAAATGATCGAAGGATATTCCTTCTCATTCGGTACCTGTAATAACTTCAGGACTTCCCTCCTTACATAAGGGATTTTGCACATCTCTATCACATGAACCGTCATATTCAATTTTCCAAACATGGTTGGAATGCCTATGTTCAACTGAATCTCATTTGTGGAAGTTGTCTTAGGAAGAAACTCATGTAGTGGAGGTGGAGGTAGTGGGACCACCTTCTTTGTAGATGGAGTGGAAGGATGTGATGGAGGGGATGAAGCTTTTGTTGGACAACTAAGAGGGGGGGGGAAGGGTGAATCAGTTGTTACTGAGCTTAAATTATTATGCTTATTTTAAACTCTTTACACAACATTTGATGATAGACACAATAATGCAGGGAAGTAAGAAATAGAACATTCAACATCAACCACACATATGAGATACATAGAGACAGCTATTTCCTGAGGAAACCCATATAGGGTAAAAACCTCTTCTTATTTATATGATAAGTAATCTTTACATACTTTACATTATCATACATATGAGCATCGATTCATAATGAGGCTACAACCTTTATTTTGCAAGCTGCTACTTACTGAGAGTACCAACTCTCTGGCTTCTCTAGCACCAACTAGAAGGAAGCACCAACTCCTTGGTTTCTCTAGCACCAACTAGAAGGAAGCACCAACTCCCGGGTTTCTCTAGCACCAACTAGAAGGAAGCACCAACTCCCTATGTTCAAGCACCCACTTGAACCTCTGAGGACAACAGTCCTCCCTAGCACCTCCCTACCACCCTGAACTATAAATTTTTTCTAATGAAACTTATCACAGTGATACAATATTTATCATTGGCTTACCAGACTTATCACTATTCTACTATGTTGCTCTGCTCTCCTGTATCAGTGTCTCTCTATCTACATCTTCTTGGGATTTCTGATCTTTTGTTTTTCTCTACAAGAGCGCCTCGACCTTCCTTTAGTGTCTTACTGTCTTGCTCCACACATTCCTTGCACTTTCTGTGCTTCTGCCTTTTATGCTCTATGCGCCATGTCCATTCAATGCTCCATTCCTCTTCTCTGTATTTCATCTGTTGCACACTCCTCCTTCTACACTCCCGAATCCCTCTCAACAACAACAACCCCCATCTCTTCTCTGTTCTGCATACTTATAGTCTCTGTGCACCTTGTGCATGCTATCTCACCATGCTTCTGCATGCTCTCTCATGTCGAGTACTCTACCTGTTCTTCATTGCAACTTTTCAGCTTCTCTGGCAGTTAGATCCATCTGTCAATTGCCTCTACAAACAATCTTCATTCCACTGGTAGATTCCTAGAGACTCTTCAGCTTCTCTGGCAATCACACAGAAGTCTCTTCGAGTCCTCTGGCAGAAACCATCAGTGGTTTCTAGTAGTTACACTGTGAACCTCCAAAGACCGCTTCAACAACTGAATCACCACTGATTGATTAATTGTGAAGAGAAACAATATCCCTTTGATCATACTTAAATTCACCCGCACCATTGGATGGAGTCTGTAGGGTCTTACGTTTAATTCATATGCCCACTGGTTGTGACCAAGCGCTAAACAGAGTTTTAATTTCATGATCTCACATCTTGAAATTCCTGTCATAAAGGATCTCGACACTCCAAGTCGCGATTGCCGAGACTCCGAGATGGAGCTTAGCACCGCTAGCTTCTTCCCTTCACATGACCACCGACAGTGACCACAGACTACGCCAAAAGGTGCTTCGTATTTCATGAATTAATAAACTTCATCGAGCCTTATCAACGGTCGAGATCTATGATGATCCGACAGTCCAAATCTCATCGCTATCTCGCATATTATGATTCCTGTGATGAAGAGTCTTGATGCTCCAAGTCGTGATCGTTGAGACTCCAAGATGGAGCTTAACACTGCTAGCTCCTTCCTCCATCTTCCATAGATGTAACCACTGGCTGTGACCACATCCTTATTCGAAAACACATTTCGCACTTTCGCATCTCGGGAATTCTGTGATGAGTCCTCTCGAATCTCCATGTCACGAACTTAAAAATAGAGCTTGGATTCTTTAGCTCTGCTCTCCATCTCTCGACAATGTGACCACGAGATATGACCACTCGCCATTCAAACGATCACTTCGCTCCTTTGACTTTCCAGTCAGTGAAACGCTGATTTGACATGTGTCCTCTGGATCCAACGGTCCAGATCTTTATCATGATTTCTCCACTTCATGAGCCTTCTTCATGCCTGATCAATGGTCCACATTTCTCCTTGATTCGATGGCTCAGATCATTTCTCCATTTCGCATTTTGTGAGTTGGAATGATGGAGCACCTCGTGCATTTGACTTTTCAATCAGTAAAACAATCTTTAGCCATGTGTTCTATGGAACCAACGGTCTAGATATTATTTTGATTTCACCATGTGTCCTTCTTGAATCAACTGTCAAGATTTTTATCGCGATTTTTCATATCACGAGTTTGAACCTCTTTCCTTTGGATTTCCTGATATACGAAACTTCAAAACAAAACCTTTGTCATTCACCACATGTCCTTCTTGAATCAACTGTCAAGATTGTTATCACAATTTCGCATATCGCGAGTTTGAACCTCTTTCCTTTGGATTTCCCGATCTGCGAAACTCGAAAACAAAGCCTTTGTTGTGCTTTGACTGTTTTCCTCCTTTTGAGCTTACACTGCTGATCTTTCGATTTGATCGCTACTATTCTTCCTTTCCTGCCTATCTGTTGATATTCCTTGCCTACCTGTTTGTCATTGTTGCTACTATTCTTGCCATCAATGACAAGCACGCTCTTTTTGTAAACATGCCAACAATCCCCCCCTTTGGCATTGATGTCAACCCTGAACGGTTGCGCGAATCTATTTGGACCTCCAACTGTAGCATCCAGTCCGGACCACTCATTTTCTCCCCCTTTGACATCAATTTCAAAGAAAACACGATCCCCCTGAGCTGTGGCAGTAAGTTTAGGAGGTATCAGATGTTCAACCAATACAAACTCCCCCTAACAGGATGGACTTGCTTAGATGTGAGATGGGATGACACCCAGCTTCTGTCAGAGATATTCAAATGGTGTCTTAGCTATGGGTTTAGTAAAAATGTCTACAATTTGTTCTGTGGTTGGAATGTAATGGACCTTAACAACCTGATTGGTGACCTGCTCTCTCAGAAAATGGTATTTTATGGGAATATGCTTGGTCTTGGAGTGGAGTACAGGATTATTAGACACATTGATGGCACTAGTGTTATCACAATGAATTGGGATTGGTGCTGCATATTTTACCTCCAAGTCTGCAAGTGTCTGAATCATCCATAATACCTGAGTGCAACAGGTAGCAACAACAATGTACTCTGCCTCTATAGTCGATAAAGAAATGGAACTTTTCTTTTTACTAAGCCATGCTACTAACGAGTCACCCAAGAAGAATGCTCCTCCACTGGTGCTTTTTCTCTCATCAACACAGTTTGCCCAATCTGCATCTGAATAAGCAGTTAACTGAAAATTCAGATTTATGGGATACCACAGACCATAAGTCATTGTTTCTTCAAATACATGAATATCCTTTTGACAGCTAGCAAATGACTCTATTTAGGTGCAGACTGATATCTTCCTACCATTCCAACAACATGCGTTATGTCTGGGCAAAATGCTGTGATGTACAATAGACTGCCCATCATTGACCTATATGAACTTTGATCAACATCAGGTGAGTCATCATCCTTTCTTAATTTGCATCCAGTAACCATAGGTGTGCCCACAAGTTTAGAGTCTTCCATTTGAAACCTTTTCAACATTTCTCTTAGATATTTTTCTTGAGAAATGAACATCCCTTCAGGCCTCTGAGTAATTTGTAGACCAAGAAAAAATGATAGTTCACCTATCATAGACATTTCAAACTAAGACTCCATGGCAGAAGCAAACCATTTTACCAATGAATCCTTACTACATCCGAAGATGATGTCATCTACATAGACCAACACAATGAGCAAATCATCACCCTCTGTTTTGATATATAGATTGTTGTCAACTATTCCTCTCTTGAACCCTTTGTCTTTGAGATACGTATCCAGTCTTTGATACCAGGCACAAGGAGCTTGTTTTAACCCATATAAATCTTTCTTCAGCTTGCATACTAAGTCAGGGTTATCAGATAGTTCAAAACCCTCTGGCTGTTCCATATAGACTTATTAATTTAAATCTCCATTTAGAAAAGTTGACTTGACATCCATTTGATAAACTTTAAACCTTTTATGACACACATAGGCAAGAAATATCTTGATATCTTCTAACCTTGCTACGTGCACAAATGTTTCATCAAAATCCAGTCCTTCTATTTCAGCATAGCCTTTACAGACCAATCTTGCTTTGTTCCTGACAACTTGTCCTTGCTCATTCAACTTATTCTTAAAGATCCATTTGGAGCCAATGATATTTTTACCTTCCGGTCTATGATCCATCTCCCACGTATTGTTTTCTCAATCTGATCAAGTTCATCATTCATTGATTTAACCCAAAGGTCATCTTTGCTAGCTTCATTAAAGTTCAAGGGTTCCAGCATGGATATGAAAACTATATGTGATTGCTCGGTATTTTTGATTATCTTTCTCTTGGTTTGTACACCTTTGTCTTTTTCACCAATTATCTGACTTGCAGGATGATTCTTTTGAGTAATTCTGGAGGAGGAATTTGAAGGAGCCTACTGATTTGAGTCTGTCTGAGTATTTGAGTCTTCATCTGATTCAGAGTCTTTGTTTTCTAATTCTTGGACCTGTTCATCTTCATCTTTAGCTGTGTCCACTGTAGAAGACTCATTATTGTACACCTCGCTTGTTGGGATTCCTTCATCAACTTTTACGTCAATACAGTCAACCATTTTATGCAGCCTCTTATTATAGCATCTGTATCCTTTACTGTTTGTAGCATATCCTAAGAAGATACCTTCATCAGCCCTGTCATCATATTTTCCAAGGTTCTCACCATTATTCTTTATGTAACATTTACTCCCAAAGACTTTGAAGTGTTTGATTGAAGTAGGTCTCCCATACCACAGTTCATAAGGTGTCTTGTCACTTTGTGGTCTAAGGTGAGCTTTGTTAAGAACATGGACTGTTGTGTGTATTGCTTCTACCCAGTAGGTTTGACCAATGTTCTTCTCATTCATCATTGACCTCCCCATTTGCTGCACTGTTCTGTTTTTCCTCTCCACTACTCCATTTTGTTGTGGAGTTCTTGGGATTGTGTATTCTCTCTTGATCCCATGCTTATCACATAATTTCTTGAAATCACTTGACATAAATTATCCTCCTCTGTCTGATCTTACTACCTTTAACCTCTTACTTGTTTGATTCTCAGTCAAATCCTTAAATATTTTAAACTTCTCAAATGCTTCATATTTTTCCCTGAGAAAGGCGACCCAAGTAATTCTGGAGTAATCATCAATAATCAACATGAAGTAGTTTTCTCTCCCTATTCCTTCCTATCTTGATGGTCCACATAAATCCATATGAACTAGTTGGAGTGGTTTCTCTGTTGAAGTAAAGCTCTTGGCCTTAAACGATGTCCTAGTTAGTTTTCCTACTTGGCAGGGTTTACACATAGAATCTTGGGGTTTTGATATTCTTAGAAGATCTTTTACTGCCTCAAGATTTTTGAGCTTGATTAAGTGGTCAAAGTTCAGATGTCCAAGTCTCCTATGCCATAACCAACTTTCATCATGTTTGCTTAGATGACACTCTTCTCTATTTTCTTTTAGCACATATACATTATTTTTTGTCCTTATGCCTTTGGCCACCACTTGTTCTGAGTTTACAGACTTTATCTTGCAGTCCTTGGACATGAACACCACTTCACATCCTCTGTCACACATTTGACATACACTGAGCAGATTATGTTTCAGTCCATCTACAAGTTGAACATCTTGGGCTTTTCCTTTTCCATTACTTAAACTCACCATCCCTTTACCCTATATACATCATTTCCAAAGGTTAAGTTTCCTGATTTGCTTTCACTTAGATATATAAACTTACCTTTGTCTCTTGTCGTATGTTTGGAGCATCCACTGTCTATATACATGGGGCCCGTTTTTCTTTGCGCTGACAACACTAATCCACACTTGTCACTTTCTTTCTTCTTCCACACATTGACATTTTCAGTAGGGGAATTCAAATCTGGTTCATAGTTCCTTAATCGATAGTCAACAGATTTATGTCCATAGTTATGATAGATGTAGCATTCAATCTCATTGTTTAATACGTCAAAATTATTGTTTCAACGTTGTCTACTTATTGACTGTTGATTATTTCTTGACCTCCTTAGTTGCATGTCTCTAAACTTAATTTGGCAATTTGCAATCTGTGAAGGTTTGTTACTTGGATGTATCATTCTTTGTTGTGGCAAGTATTTATTCCTTTGAAATATTAATTTCTCATGTCTAAGTCTTAAGGAACAATTTACAGCTTTGTGACAAAAGTTAGAACAATAGAAACAATAACCATAGAAAAATTCTTTGTACCTGGAAAATGGTTGTCTTCTTTGAGCAAATTGATTTCTTCCATGCTGATGACATCTTTCAGCAGGGAGCACATTATTTCTTTGTTTTACAGATTCAGTCTTGGCACCTTTTTCTTTACTCGTCCTGGGCGGCTGATTGTCTTCCTTTGTTTTTGCAGGTTTGTTGTTGTCATTGGTTGTAGATTTGACAAACTTGATGGGTTCTTCGTTTCTTATCTTATCACTACTTGATCCCTCTTCATAACCCAAACCAGTTTTCAGCTTTAGATTCCTTTGTTGATTCAGAATGGTGGCTAATCCTTCCAAGGCTTTGATACTTGATAGATTCTGATTATACAAGGCTTGAAACTTCTCCATCTCTTTCCTAGTTTTCACTACTTCTTGTTCTAAGGCTTCACATCTTGCCTTTTTTTTTGATAACTGTCGTTTCAGAATGTCTTTGATTTTCTTTGCCTCTTCTAATTCCACTTTTAGTAGGACAAGGTCTTCATCAGGTTCTTTACTATATTTCTCGAACTATATCAACATTTGTCTTTGCTTTCTGTTCTTAATTCTTAGCCCGTCAATCTCTTCCAATGCACTAATTAGTTCTCCTTCCATGTCAACCACAACCTCTTCTTCATTAGCATCACTTCCTGTGCTTATATTATCATATTCCTCTTTGGCCAAAAGTATGAAGTCATTTAGTTTATCTTCAATAGTGGAGTCATTGTCTTCATCATCTGAAGGATCATCATCATTGTTTACACAAAGACTTTTCTTCTTAAAGTTATTCTCTTTAAAGAAATTTCTTTGTTTGTGCTTCTCCTCATCATCACATGTCTGATCCTTTCTTTTGTGGGGAAATTTATTTGCAAAATGACCTATCCTACCACAGTTGAAACATTTGAAAGTTAATTTACCTTTGTATTTGCCTGATCCCTTCTTTAGTGTCTTCACAAATTTTTCTTCAATTTCATCAGTATCCAAATCCTCATTCTCGTCTTCCTTAAATGATGCTTCTCTGGAGGTGGGTTTATCTTTAACTATTCTCATTTCATATGCAGTCAATGTTCCTAGAAGTTGATAAAACTCCAAGGTTTTTAGATCATTAAGTTCTTCAATAGCAGAGACCTTCGGGTTGAACCTGTCCGGTAGAGATCTGAAATTTTTTTGAACTAAAGAAGGTTCCTCAATTTTCCCGCCAAGTGGTTTCATTGCATTTACCATTTCTTCTACTCTCAGAAAGTATTTTCCAACAGTTTCATCTTCCTTCATCTTCAGCTATTCAAACTTTATTCTGTAGGTTTGAAGCTTGGCGTCCTTTACCTTCTCATTACCTTCATAACTGCTAATGAGTTTGTCCCACATTTCTTTGGCAGTTCCTAGGTGCATAACTTTTACGAATTCTGCTTCTGCAAGCCCACTCAAGATATCATTCATAGCCTTAGTGTTGAAGCTAAATTCTAGCTTGTCATCCTTATTAGCTAGTACAACTGGCTTTACATAACCAATATCTACCACATCCCAGACATCTGCACCTAAAGCCATTATGTAGGTTCTCATTCTAACTTTCCAGAAGGCAAAGTTTGTTCCATTGAACAGAGGGGCCTTATTGGTTGAATTTCCTTCATGGATTGACATGTTTAAGCTCTAGGATATACCCTTAGATAAAAGGGGCCAGATCTGATACCAATTGTTGGACAACTAAGAGGGGGGGTGTGAATCAGTTGTTACTGAGCTTAAACAATTATGCTTATTTTAAACTCTTTACACAACATTTAATGAAAGTCACAATAATGCAGGGAAGTAAGCAATAGAACATTCAGCATCAACCACACATATGAGATATACAGAGATAGATATTTCCTGAGGAAACCCATACAGGGTAAAAACCTCTTCTTCTTTATATGATAAGTAATATTTACATTCTTTACATTATCATACATATGAGCACCAACTCATAATGAGGCTACAACCTCTGTTTTGCAAGCTGCTACTTGCTGAGAGCACCAACTCTATGGCTTCTCTAGCACCAACTAGAAGGAAGCACCAACTCACTGGTTTATCTAGCACCAACTAGAAGGAAGCACCAACTCCCCGGTTTCTCTAGCACCAACTAGAAGGAAGCACCAAATCCCTGTGTTCAAGCACCCACTTGAACCTCTGAGGACAACAATCCTCCCTAGCACCTCCCTACCACACTGAACTATAAATTTTTGCTAATGAAACTTATCACAGTGATACAATATTTATCATTGGCTTACCAAACTTATCACTATTCTACTATGCTTCTCTGCTCTCTTGTATCAGTGTCTCTCTGTCTGCATCTTCTTGGGATTTTTGATCTTCTGTTTTTCTCTACAAGAGCGCCTCAGCCTTCCTTTAGTGTCTTACTATCTTGCTCCACACATTCCTTGCGCTTTCTGTGCTTCTTCCTTTTATGCTCTATGGGCCATGTCCATTCAATGCTCCATTCCTCTTCTCTGTATTTCAGCTGTTGCACACTCCTTCTACACTCCTGAATCCCTCTCAACAACAACAACCCCCATATCTTCTCTATTCTACATACTTATAGTCTTTGTGCACCTTGTGCATGCTGTCCCACCATGCTTTTGCATGCTCTCTCATGTCGAGTACTCTACCTATTCTTCATTGCAACTCTTCAGCTTCTCTGGAAGTTAGATCCATCTATCAATTGCCTCTCTGAACAGTCTTTATTCCACTAGCAGATTCCTAGAGACTCTTTAGCTCCTCTAGAAATCACACAGAAGTCTCTTCGAGTCCTCTGGTAGAAACCATCAGTGGTTTCTAGCAGTTACACTATGAACCTCCAAAGATCTCTTCAACAACTGAATCACCACTGATCGATTAACTGTGAAGATCAACAGTATCCCTTCAATCATACTTAAATTCACCTGCACTGTTGGATGGAGTTTGTAGTGTCTTACGTTTAATTCATATGCCCACTGGCTATGATCGAGGGCTAAACAAAGTTTTAATTTCGTGATCTCGCATCTCGACATTCCTCTGATAAAGGATCTCAACACTCCAAGTCGCGATCGCCGAGACTCCGAGATGGATCTTAGCACCGCTAGCTTCCTCCCTTCACGTGATCACCAGTGGTGACCACAGGCTACGCCAAAAGGTGCTTTGTATTTTGAGAATTAATAAACTTCATAGAGCCTAATCAACGGTCGAGATCTCCGATGATCTGACGGTCCAGATCTCATCGCGATCTCGCATATCACGATTCCTGTGATGAAGAGTCTTGATGCTCCAAGTCACGATTGTCGAGACTCGGAGATGGAGCTTAACACCACTAGCTCCTTCCTCCATCTTCCGCAGATGTAACCACTGGCTGTGACCACAGCCTTATTCAAAAATGCATTTCGCACTTTCGCATCTCGGGAATTTTGTGATGAGTCCTCTCAACTCTCCATATCACGAACTCCGAAATAGAGCTTGTCTTCTCTATCTTTGCTCTCCAGCTCTCGACAATGTGACCACGAGATATGACCACTCGCCATTCAAACGAGAACTTCGCTCCTTTGAATTTCCAGTCAGCGAAACGCTGATTCGACATGTGTCCTCTGGATCCAACGGTCCAGATCTTTATCACAATTTTTCCACTTCACGAGCCTTCTTCATGCCTGATAAACGGTCCACATTTCTCCTCGATTTGATGGCTCAGATCATTTTGTCATTTCACATTTTGCGAGTTGGAATGATGGAGCACCTCGTGCCTTTGACTTTTCAGTTAGTAAAACGATCTTTCGCCATGTGTTCTATGGAACCAATGGTCCAGATATTATTGCGATTTCACCACGTGTCCTTCTTGAATCAACTGTCAAGATTGTTATCACGATTTCGCATATCACGAGTTTGAACCTCTTTTCTTTGGATTTCCCGATCTGCAAAACTCCGAAACAAAACCTTTGTCGTTCACCACGTGTCCTTCTTGAATTAACTGTCAAGATTGTTATCGTGATTTTGCATATCACGAGTTTGAACCTCTTTGCTTTGGATTTCTCAATCTGTGAAACTCCGAATCAAAACCTTTGTCGTGCTTTGACTGTTTTCCTCCTTCTGAGCTTACACTGCTGATCTTGCCATTTGATCACTGTTGTTCTTCCTTGTCTGCCTGTCTGTTGATATTCCTTGCCTACCTGTTTGTCATCGTTGCTGTTGTTCTTTCCATCAATGACAAGCACACTCTTCTTGTAAACATGCCAACAACTTTATTCTTTCTGGTGTATGTCAAATATTCCATTTTCCTTAGCTCTTTCCTCTGATCATCTTTCAACTGATTCAAGGCCCAGAGTATCCTCTCTCTTTCCCCTGTCTTTTGGCTTTGTTGATATGTTCATGTGTGACTTCTTCCTCTTGGAAGTTACAGATCATATCCATAAAATTCATAATGTCGGAAGAATCTTCATCTCATCAGGGACACTCATCTTATCTATGAGACTCTTGGCATGGAGAACACCAAGTTGTTTGTTCTATGTCAACCATACCAAATGGTTTCAAAGTATTAGGGGCCTTTGCCTCTTGTTGAGGACTCAATTTGCAACCTATGACATCTCTTTGTTTTCTGGTAAATTGAGGTCTAGAGGTAGATTGATTTCTCTCCACAATAGTCAAACAACGCATGATCTGATTCTGTGCTTGGAAAAAATAAGTACTCATCTGATCTATCTTTTGAGTCAAGGGGAAAATAAGATCAAGAGAACTGCTACTAGAATCCTTAGTCTTTGCTTCTTCCTTGACACAAGGATATTAGAAAGGATCTACCTTCGAGTCAATGATATTTTATTGAATATTTTCACTATACTCTTTGGCTTGTGCCAAAGAAGTGGAATTCTTGTCCTTCAAAATAAAGAAAAATTTCCCATAAAATGCATTCACATAGAGGAGATGAACTACTACAATGGTTGAATGAAAATCTATCGAAATCTATTTGTATAACTTGTCAAACCTGGTGTCAAATTCACTCACTATTTTTTTCTCATTTTTCTTTATCTGATTGAATTGAGCTACAAGCATCCCATTGTCTTTCTTCCTTGTCCATTTTCTCTTGAATAACTTGGAAAAATACTCATAAGATGTTATGTGATTGTCAGGTAGCCCTCTGAACCACCTTTGGGCATCTTCGATCAAAGATGAGGCTACTAGCCTCATGTCTACATCCTCATGTTCTACTTATGCATTTTCCATGTCTCGACCTACGACATAGAGATGATCGTCTGTAGTGGTGACATTATTTCCCGAAACCTTCGACAACCATTTGTGAGATTCTTTTGGCATTGTGTTGGGGTATCTAGGGATGGTGGCCATGTTAAGGGGTTTATAAAGTTATTTTTCTGAAGGGTGAGCCATTAGAGTAAGGGGAAGGGTACCATGGAAAAGGTTTTTGACAACAAAATACTTGAGGGGAGGCCTTCTTCAGTAAACCTTAGAAGGTTTGAACCTCCCTGGGGGAAAAGTATTAAGGGAAGAAGGGTTATGAGAAGGTGGAGTCACTATATGAGCTTCAAGAAAGTCTCATCAAAGGTGGAAAGGGAACGTCCTTTAGGTGGAGTCACCAGGAAAGATAGGGAAAGGCTTTGGGACAACTTGTTAAAGTGTTTTTAGGGTTCAAAAGAGGATTCAAAATCCTCCCCGACAACGACGCAAAAAAGTTATCACAAAAGTTGTAGGTTGGTCAAATCCCGAACTAACCACCAAATGGAGACAACTAAGAAAACACGTACCCACCTTCACCTTAAGCAAGTATTCTCGTCACTTTAGATATGAATGAATCACCTCAAGGGGGAATCCCGGGTGACTCTAGGGGGAAATGAGATGGAAAGTGGAATGATGGAATTTTATACCCTATAGGTCAAGATAATAAGCACAGAAAGGCTTGAGGAAGAGTCTTGGTGGTAGCCAAAGGTTTCCAATAGGTAAGAGTACCTGTAGAGATTGATGTACCTTTCCGAGACACAAAAACAAACCAAGTATATGCGTATACTGTTAGGTGGACAAGAAAGTTAATCTTTCTAGCCCTAATTGAAGTAGTAAACAATATTTATATCAACATCGAAATGATAATGACAACTGCAAAATAAAGTTTCTCAAATCTTAGTAAAAGGTACATGAGACAAGCTAGCAAATTGACTAGTTTAGCTCAAGAAGATAGCATAAGAATTTAGCAACAATGTAATTTGTTGTAAACAAGTTATGCAGAAGTAATTAGAATCCTTATGGCTGCAACAAACAATTTATTGTAGTAGAGAAATCAGCCACCAAAAATCACAAGTAATCCACCCAAAAAGTGTGCTAGGGTTAGGAGAAAATAGGGGCAAACTTCTAGCAATTTTTGACGGTTGAGTTAAGAGTTATTTGAAGATTTGACTTAGGATTTCTGTAGCCCTAATGGTTGTATATGATCAACTTCTAGGTCTCTGCTATAGAAGAACTTAATGATCTAAAAACTTTGGAGTTTGATCAACTTCTAGGAACATTGACTGCATATGAAATGAGAATAGTTAAAGATAAACCCACCTCCAGAGAAGCATCACTTAAAGCAGACAAGAATGAGGATTCTGAGCCCGATGAAATTGAAGAAAAATTTGTGAAGAGACTGAAGAAGGGATCAGGCAAATACAAAGGTAAACCGCCTTTCAAATGTTTCAACTGTGGTAGGATAGGTCATTTTGCAAATAAATGTCCCCACAAAGGAAAGGATCAGACATGTGATGATGAGGAGAAGTACAAACACAGAAATTTCTTTAAAGAGAAAAACTTTAAGAAGAAAAGTCTGTGCGTAAACAATGATGATGATCCTTTAGATGATGAAGAAAATGAATCCTCTATTGAAGATAAACTAAATGACTTCATACTTATGGCCAAAGAGGATTATGATAATAAACACACAGGGAATGATGTTAATGAAGAAGAAGTTGTGGTTGACATGGAAGGAGAACTGATCAGTTCACTGGAAGAGATTGACAGACTAGGAATCAAGAATAGAAAGCAAAGATAATTACTGATACAGTTCAAGAAAGACAGTAAAAAACCTGATGAAGACTTTGTCCTACTAAAAGTAGAATTAGAAGAGGCAAAGAAAATCAAAGACATTCTGAAACGACAGTTATCAGAAAAGAAGGCGAGATGTGAAGAATTAGAAGAAGAAGTAGTGAAAACTAGGAAAGAGATGGAGAAGTTTCAAGCCTTGTATAATCAAAATCTGTCAAGTATCAAAGCCT
>ML795595.1:119477-143928 GCA_009831015.1 Picea engelmannii | reverse complement strand
AGTGAAAACTAGGAAAGAGATGGAGAAGTTTCAAGCCTTGTATAATCAAAATCTGTCAAGTATCAAAGCCTCAGAAGGATTAGCCACCATCCTGAATCAGCAAAGGAATCCAAAGTTGAAAACTGGTTTGGGTTATGAAGAGGGATCAAGTAGTGGCAAACCAAGAAACGAAGAACCCATCAAGTTTGTCAAATATACAACCAATAACAACAACGAACCTGCAGGAACAAAGGAAGACAATCAGCCACCCAGGATGAGTAAGGTAAAATATGCTAGAACTGAATCTGTAGAACAAAGAAGTAATGTGCTCACTGTTAAAAGATGTCATCAGCCTGGAAGAAATCGATTTGCACAAAGAAGACAACCATTTCCTAGGTACAAAGAATTTTTCCATGGATATTGTTTCTACTGTTCTAACTTTGGTCACAAAGCTGTAAATTGTTCCTTAAGACTTAGACATGAGAAATTAAGATTTCAAAGGAATAAATACTTCCCACAACAAAGAATGATACAGTCAAGTAATAATCCTTCACAGACTGCAAATTGACAAATTAAGTCTAGACACATACAACTAAGGAGGCCAATAAATAATCAACAGTCAATAAGTAGGCAACACTGCAACAATAAGTTTGACCTATTGAATAATGAGGTTGAATGCTACACCTATCATAACTTTGGACATAAATCTATTGACTGTCGGTTAAGGAACTATGAACCAGATTCAAAATCCCCTACTGAAAATGTCAAGTTTTGGAAGAAGAAGGAAAGTGACAAGTGTGGATTAGTATTGTCCGCTCAAAGAAAAATGAACCCTTGGTATATAGACAGTGGATGCTCCAAACACATGACGGGAGACAAAGGCAAGTTTCTATCTCTAAGTGAAAGCAAATAAGGAAACGTAACCTTTGGAAATGATGCTCCAGGGAAAATAAAGGGAAAAGGGATGGTGAGCTTAAGTAATGGAAAATGAAAAGCCCAAGATGTTCTACTTATGGATGGGATGAAACATAATATTCTCAGTGTAAGTCAAATGTGTGACAGAGGATACAAAGTGTTGTTCACATCCAAGGACTGCAAGAAAAAGTCTGTAAACTCAGGACAAGTGGTGGCCAAAGGCATAAGGATAGAAAATAATGTATATGTGCTGAAATAAAATAGAGAAGAATGTCATCTAAGAAAACATGATGAAAGCTGGTTATGGCATAGGAGACTTGGACATCTAAACTTTGACCACTTAATCAAACTCAAAAACCTCGAGGCAGTAAAAGATCTTCCAAGAATATCAAAGCCCCAAGATTCAATGTGTAAACCATATCAAGTAAGGAAGCAAAACATGACACATTTTAAGTCCAAGAGCTTTACTTCAACAGAGAAACCACTCCAACTAGTTCATATGGATTTATGTGGACCATCAAGACAGGAAGGCACGGGGAAAGAAAACTACTTCATGCTGATTATCGATGATTACTCCATACTTACTTGGGTTGCCATTCTCAAAGAAAAAGATGAAGCATTTGAGAAGTTTAAAATATTTAAGGCTTTAACAGAGACTCAAACAGGCAAGAGGTTAAAGAAAGTAAGATCAGACTAGGGAGGAGAGTTTATGTCAAGAGACTTCAAGGAATTATGCGATGAGCATGGGATCAAGAGAGAATACACAATCCCAAGAACTCCACAACAAAATGGAGTTGTTGAGAGGCAAAACAAAACAGTGCAGGAAATGGCCAGGTCAATGATGAATGAGAAGAACATTGGTCAAACCTACTGGGTAGAAGCAATACACACAATATTCCATGTGCTTAACAAAGCCCACCTCAGACCACAAAGTGATAAAACACCTTATGAATTACGGTTTGGAAGACCTGCCTCAATCAAACACTTTAGAGTCTTTGGGAGTTAATGCTACATAAAAAATAATGATGAGAACCTAGACAAATATGATGACAGGGCTGATGAAGGTATCTTCTTAGGATATGCTACAAACAATAAAGGATATAGATGCTATAATAAGAGGCTGCATAAAATGGTTGACTGTATTGATGTAAAAATTGATGAAGGAATCCCAGCAAGAGAGGTATACAATAATGAGTATTCTATAGAAGACACAGCTAAAGCTGAAGATGAACAGGTCCAAGAATCATAAAACAAAGACTCTGAATCAAATGAAGACTCAGACACTCAAACAGACTCAAATCAACAGTCAACTACAAATTCCTCGTCTAGAATCATCCTGCAAGTCAAATAATTGGGGAAAAAGACAAAGGTGTACAAACCAGAAGAAAGCTAATGAAAAACACCAAAATATCTCATATAGGTTTAATATCCATGCTAGAACCCAATAATTTTAATGAATCCAACAAAGATGACCACTGGGTTAAAGCAATGAATGACGAACTTGATCAGATTGAGAAAAACAATATGTGGGAGATGGTTCAAAGACCTGAAGGTAAAAACGTCATTGGCTCCAAATGGATCTTTAAGAATAAGTTGAATGAGAAAGGACAAGTTATCAAGAACAAAGCAAGGTTAGTCTGTAAAGGCTATGCTCAGATAGAAGGACTGGATTTTGATGAAACATTTGCAACCATAGAAAGATTAGAAGCTATCAGAATGTTTCTTGCCTATGCTTGTCATAAAAGATTTAAAGTCTATCAAATGGATGTCAAGTCATCTTTTCTAAATGGAGATTTAAGTGAAGAAGTCTATATGGAACACCCAGAGGGTTTCAAACTGTCTGATAAGATTGAGTAAGTATGCAAGCTAAAGAAAGCTTTATATGGGTTAAAACAAGCCCCTCGAGCCTGGTATCACAGACTGGATACATATCTCAAAGACAAAGGGTTCAAGAGAGGAACAACTGACAACAATCTGTATATTAAAACAGAGGATAATAATTTGCTCATCGTATTGGTCTATGTAGATGACATCATCTTTGGATGTAATAAGGATTCATTGGTACAATGGTTTGCTTCTGCCATGGAGTCTGAATTTGAAATGTCTATGATAGGAGAACTATCATTTTTTCTTGGTCTACAAATTACTCAGAGGTCTGAAGGGATGTTCATTTCTCAAGAAAAATATCTAAGAGAAATGTTGAAAAGGTTTCAAATGGAAGGTTCTAAACCTGTGGGTACACCTATGGTAACTGGATGTAAATTAAGCAAGGATGATGATTCACATGATGTTGATCAAAGCTCATATCGATCAATGATAGGCATCCTGTTGTACATCACAACATCTCATCCAGACATAATGCATGTTGTAGGAATGGTAGGAAGATATCAGGCTGCACCCAAACAGAGTCATTTGCAAGCTGTCAAAAGGATATTCAGGTATTTAAAAGAAACAATGACTTATGGTCTGTGGTATACCAGAAATCAAAATTTTCAGTTAACGACTTACTTAGATGCAGATTGGGCAAACTGTGTCGATGAGAGAAAAAGCACCGATGGAGGAGCATTCTTCCTGGGTGATTCTTTAGTAGCATGGCTTAGTAAAAAGCAAGGTTCCATTTCTTTATCAACCACAGAGGCAGAGTACATTGCTGCTGCTACCTGTTGCACTCAGGTATTATGAATGATTCAGACACTTGCAGACTTAGAGTTAAAATACACTGCACCGATCCCAATTCATTGTGATAATACTAGTGCCATCAGTGTGTCTAAAAATCCTGTATTCCACTCCAAGACCAAGCATATTCCCATAAAATATCATTTTCTGAGAGAGCAGGTCACCAATCAGATTGTTCAGGTCAATTACATTCCCACTACAGAACAAATTGCAAACATCTTTACTAAACCCCTAGCCAAGACACCATTTGAATATCTCAGACAGAAGCTGGGTGTCATCCCGTCTCACATCTAAGAGAGTCCATCCTGTTAGGGGGAGTCCAGTATTGGTTGCATATCTGATACCTCCTAAAATTAATGCAACAGCTTAGGGGGAGCATGTTTTCTTTGACATTGATGTCAAAGGGGGAGAAAAGAATAGGGGTGCCTTTGTTGCCATCAATGCCAAAGGGGGAGATTGTTGGCATGTTTTACAGACAGTGTATGCTTGTCATTGATGGAAAGTACATCAACAAAGATGGTAGAAAACGTGCAAAGGATTGTAGGTAGGTCATTGATGACAAGATCAGAGTAAGCATCGATGAAAAATAGGAACAAAGTAAGCTCAGGAGTAATTAGCGCAGAGTTGATCGCAGTGCCTACGCTCGGGAGGAGAAGCGTCAATGATCACTGGATCCCTTTTAAATTCCCAAAAGAAGGAGGACCGTCAGATTTGATTATAGACAAGAAGAAAGTGCAGAAGAGGAGGACAGATCTCAGGCGTCGGATCTGAGCATAAGTTCCGACCATCGTTGGATCAGGGAGAACCTGCACGTTCATTAAAGTGCAAGGAGAAGCGGGTATACAAAATCCAGAAAAAAATGAGGACCATCCATCTACGGGCAGGACATGTGGACACAGATCAACATTTCATTGACTGGAAAGTTAAAGGTATGAAATTCTCCAGCCTTTCACCTCTCGAATTCGCGATATACGAAATCGCGAAATAATCTCAACCGTTAGATCGAGGCCAAATATGAACTGTTGATCAGGCACAACGAAGGCTCATGGAGTTGCGAAGTCTCGATAAAATCTTAACCGTTGATCCAAGAGGGATGCGTGGCAGAAGATCAGAGCATGTCAAAGACTCCATTTCGGGGTTTCGCGAATCACGACTTGGAGAGGCAAGAAACAATACCACAGGAATGCCGAAATTGTGATTTGCGAAATCGTGAAATGATCTGAGCCATTGGTTCGAAGAGATCGTGGACCATTGATCTGACTCCTTTCGATGTATTGGAGACTGGGATTTTGGTTACCGAGAGATGGAGAAGTCATAGACTCTCAACATCAGGAGTCTCGAAATGCTGAAAAATGAAATCTCGAAAAGCACTTTATGAACAAGTGCTTGGTCATGGCCATGGTCATATAGAGGAAGGAGCTAGCATAGAAAAGATCCATTTCGAAGTTTCAGAGATCGCGACATGGACTGTCGAGACACTTGGCCATAGGAAATCTAAAATGATGAAATACGAAATAAAGACAAGCTTATGAAGATCGTTCAATGGTGCAGATGAAACTAAAGGAGATCGGAGGGCTACTGTTGCACGACACAGTGAACCTACCAAAACCAGTGATGAGTTCTACCAGAGGACTCGAAGACACTTCGAGGTGATTGACAGAGGAGGTGAAGAGTCTCAAGAGATCAGCCAGTAGAACAAAGACTGTTTGTGGAGGCGACTGACAAGTGGATGAGCGTTGAAGTTTGTAAATGAAGAAGAAAGTATAAGCTTGACTATGCCAGAGAAGGCGAAGAGTCTCGACTGCTAGAGAGGCTGAGGAATCTCAGCATGACATCCAGTGATGCTGAACACGTGGGAAAACCACTAGAAAAGATGAAGGGTTACCATGATGATCAGACAGAGAACTTGATATGTGGAAGAGATTAACGCAGTGTGAGTAGGCAGAGGCATGGTGTACATTGCATGCATAAGGTGTACAGAAGCTATAAGTACACGAGACAGAGAGGTGATGAGGTTGTTGTTGCTGAGGTGAAGTAATGCATGTGTGAAGAAGTAAAGGGGTGGTGCAGCAGCTGAAATGGATAGAAAACAAAAGGTGCATTGAATGAGAATGGCACACAGAGCACAAAAGGTAGAAGAACAGAATGGGTAGTGGATGCATGCAGGAAGACAATGAGGAAGACTGAGTATAAAAATCTTGCAGAACATTGATGAGACTGGTAAGATATTATGGAACACTATATCATTGTAATAGGTTTCATTATTTCATATTCATAAACTAGAGTGGAAGGGAGGTGCTAGGGAGGACTGGTGTCCTCAGAGGTTCAAGTGGGTGCTTGAACACAGGGAGTTGTAGCTTCCTTCTAGTTGGTGCTAGAGAAACCAGGGAGTTGGTGCTTCCTTCTAGTTGGTGCTAGAGAAACCGGGGAGTTGGTGCTTCCTTCTAGTGGGTGCTAGAGAAAAACAGAGAGTTGGTGCTCTCAACAAGTTGCAGCTTGCAAAACAGAGGTTGTAGCCTCACAATGAGTTGGTTCTCATATGTATGATAATGTAAATAATTTAAATAATATTTATCATATAAAGAAGAATAGGTTTTTACCCTGTATGGGTTTCCTCGGGAAATATATGTCTCTATGTTTCTCATATATGTGACTGATGCTGAATGTGCCATTGTTTATTTCCCTACATTATTGTAATAATCATTGAGTGCCTTGTAAAGATTTTAAAAGAAGCATAATTGTTTAAGCACGGTAACAACTAATTCACCCCCCCCTCTCAGTTGTCCAACAAACTTAAGAAAGGATCTGGAAAATACAAAGGGAATTTACCTTTCAAATGCTTCAACTGTGGAAAAATTGGACACTTTTCTTCCAAATGTCCTTATCCCAAGGAAACATATAGTGATGATGAAGAAGCTTACAATCATAAATAACATAAAAAGAGTAAATCCCAATACAAAAAGAAATTCTATAAGAAAAATAAAAACTTGTATTCTAAATAAAACAATAGCTCATCTGACATGAGCGAAGATGACAATATAGAGGTTCTATTTATGGGAATAGAAACTCAAACTGACACTACTGAAGATAATAATTATGAAAATAAAGAAATTCCAAAAGTTGAAGGAAAAGTTGATCTTGAAGGAGAACTCATTAGTGCCTTCGAAGAACTAAGAAGATATAGAACGAAGAACAAATCATTAAAATAACAGTGGTTATATTACAAGGAAGAACAAAAATCAAGAGAAGAAGAAGTTTCTAAAAGCATAAAGAAAATAGAACAAATCATTGTTGATTTAAAAACTCAACTACAAGAAGCTAAAAGAATTGAAGAAATCTTAAGTAAACAACTTAATGACAGGTAACAAAATTGTGAAAAATTAGAGGTTGAAATAGTTCTTCTATGAAGGAAACTTGAAAAAGGCACTAACCTTTCGAAGTTTGAAAGTAGTTTAAAAATCTTGGATGAAATCCCTAATAGTCAAAGACCATCAAATAATAAGGCTGGATTGGGTTATGATCACAAAGAAACTAATAAAGTCTTAAATTATGAAATACAAAAAAATGATAAAAATACAAAGACGTATGCAACTACCCTTCAGATATCCTTCAAAAGAGAAAAGAACCAGATAAAGAATGACTCTGCTCAACAGAGATCTTCACTCTCTCCAGAAAGAAATGAGTACAGAAGAAACAATACTCAAAGAAGAACTCCAAAAAGGTATATGTTGTCGTCCTAATACACACTTGCAAATGTGGACTGAGTCCAATCCACTTAGTGTGTCCTCGAAGGCACAATGCCTAAGTTCAATCCCATTGTCACCTCGACTTGGACTTATTTCGTCTAGTCTTACTCCTAGGGAAGCCAAGGGGGCTAGACCCTAGTTACTATGTGAGTGACTAAAGGTGTTCTAGGAGTTTATTTTAATTAGTTAAATGTTGGGGGGAATCTAGCCTATATGAGAGGCAAACAATGCAAGTGCAAAACTTTCAATGCAAAGTCAAGCCTTTCCCTAGGAAAACTAATACTAGTGCCTAAGGTTGGGCAAAGGGGGTCAACTAAAGTTACAACAAAAAATTAGAAAGAATAACTTTACAAAACTTACAATTAGATACAAATGGATAAAGCAACTATATATACAAGTTAGAATACAAAGAATAACTAAAAGATACAACAATATACAACTATTGACAAAGAAAGAAACAAGCACTAATTAGATTTGACTTGAAACAACAATGAACTAACTTGATTTTACCGTGCATGGAAGGAAAAGATCACTCAAGATAACATTCACCACAACACAACAATTCAACAAACCCAAACAATGAAGTGCCCCCACAAGGTGCACAACTTCAAGGGGTTATTCAATGGCTCCAATGTTCAACTCCAAAATAGATGAAAGACCAATCAAAAGAGCCTCCAAGGGAAAAAGTGCGCAACTCAATAAGGACAAGGATAAAGCATGTATGAAGCCTCCACGGGAAAAAGATGCACAACTTTTAGTTCACTAATTAACCATCCACAAGTGCTCAATAAAAATGCATGAAAATAACTTGAAATTAAAATGCTTGCATGAATTAAAGAGCATGGACCATAAAAGTAGATTATGAAGTTAAGCCAAAGTTAATTGTGGATAAATATTAGGATTATGGTTGATTAAGTGAAGTGTAAATCCTAAACAATGTGACTTCCCTAAAACTCTCCCCGCTTATACCAAAAAGACTGTTGGGTGCTCAATAAGTAAGGAAAACGAAGCCTTACCCTAGATCCACAGGTCAATTTGGGAAACAAGGGTGCTCAACAAGGGGGATACCTAGTGTCGTGAGACCATCCCTGTTCTAGCACCCCTTGTCGCCTCCATAAGATCCTTTTTTTATGGAAAAGTTTGGACAATAGTAGGTGCTCTAGTTAAACTAGTTTAATTGAAGCCCCTAAGGATCTAAGATTGATTAAGTAAAGTTGAGTGCTTGAAATAAAAAGTGCTTGACAAAAATCAAATTGCAAAAAAGTACTTGAAAGTAAATTGTAAGAAAGTAAAAGTACTTGAAAGTAAAGTAACTTGCAATAACTTGAAATAAAGATGAAATTGCTTGAAGGAAATGTAAATACTTGAACTTCAAAGCAAAGTAAATACTTGAAAGGAAATAGAATGCTCGAAAATAATACATAAGTAAATTACTATGCCTCCATGGGATTAAGAAAATAAAGATGATAAGTTTCTAAGATCTAAAGATAATCACATAAACTTGCACAAGAGAAGCAGTAAACCCTCAATTATCTACCTAGTCTTACGATATAACATGGTCGGTTTGGCCAAACACTATGCTAGGTGTAGGAAAACAAAAAGGAAGTAAAGACTTGAAAGTAAATCTAATCTACTTGCAACCACAACAAGTGCACAAGGTGGAAGACAAAGCCTACTGATTTTGTGCCTAAGTAGGTGAAAAATAAATGACTTGGAAATAAAAATGGATCCTATCCACATAACCTTGTCTTAAGAACAAGTGGGGAAAACTTAAAGAAAATATAATGCTGAACTAAAACACTAACAACTAGCCATACACTTTATAATGGTTGGTTTGGCCAAACACTATGCTAGGTGTAGGCAAAGAATGAAAAATAACTTGTATAAATTTACAAAACTTAGAGAAGTGCAAGCCCAAGAGACTCTCTTTGGGCTTGCTTACAATGAATAGAGGATAGAAAGAAGATGGGTAATAGTTAATCCAAATTGGGAGGTTGTTATTTGACTTTTAGGTGCCCCAAATGGGCTGTAGATCCTCCCTTATGTCACTAACTTTCAAAAAACCAGCAAGAAAAAGCTTGCGGGAAATGCTACAAAATGTGACAAAAGCTCAAAATTTTTCTATTAGTAATAACAGAAAATTTCTGCAGAAAAAATCAGCACGATATAATGATTTCAATGACCTATTCTAAGGGTTAGAATGCTAAAAAAACTTATTGAAATGTACATAAATTAAATGCAGAAAATTTAGAGGCTCAAGTTGGACGAGGAAGGTAAGTTTCCAAATTTGAAACAAGCCTTTCAAACCCTTGAAGTGATATGAAAATATTTATGAAGCAAGCTACAAAAATAGAGCAAAGGGTGAGTATATCTATAAGAGAATACAAAATCCTTTGTAAATATATAAACTACTCACTTAGATATACAACAATACTATCATAAATCTACCCAAGCAAAATACTTTGCTTGGGATCTCTACTCTAGATTTGAAAAAAATGCATACACAAATGAAAAACCAAGCAATATCACCTCCAATCAAGATGCACCAAAAAGACTCTTAACACATCATTTGTCCTCTAAAACTTTCATTATTGATATGGAAAATATTGTAGCAAATACTTGAAACAAGTTTCTCACCAAAAACTAGAGCAAAAATGAGAAAGATAGAAGAATGGGAGAGATGGGAGAAATTTGAGTGTAATAACAATAGCCAAAAAATAGATGAGAAATGAGGAGGGGAGGAACATTATTTATACTTGGGAATCAAGAGTTACCCCTCTTTTATGTTTTCCAAGTGTCACTCACCAAACAATATTGAACATCTCAAGGAGGGGGGCTCACTTTTTAGGGTTTTAGCACATGAGTGGAAGGTGATTTGGCACCTTTTTTGACTTTGTCCAACAAAAAATTAGACAAGGGGGGAACACTTAGGGAGTGATTAAGCTTCCACCTTTAATTTTTGACTTTACATGACTTTTTCTTCAAGGGGGGCACAACTTCCCTGGGGGGATGATTAAAAGATGTGATGGCTAGGTGAGAGGGTGAAATAAATTCAGGAAAGGGTTTTTGGTAACTTAGGAAAAGGTTTGGATATATTATCCCACTCTTTCTCTAACCGTTTTGTTCATTTTACAATTATTTGACATTTTTGACTTTGTCAAACTAAGCAATTAAATTGATGTCTTGCACTGACTTGGACTCCTTATGGACAAACACCTAGCAAAAATTGTCCAATTGAGACGAAACTTGGTCCAAGGGTGTATGGGGTCTCATTCCATTTATTTTGAGCACATATACCTCTATCACAAATCCCAAGGACCTAGTTTTTATATTTTTACACAAATTTTAATTAAAATTACCATTAACTAGGT
This sequence comes from Picea engelmannii, assembly GCA_009831015.1. Lineage (NCBI taxonomy): Eukaryota > Viridiplantae > Streptophyta > Pinopsida > Pinales > Pinaceae > Picea > Picea engelmannii. The sequence goes on along the minus strand of ML795595.1, from coordinate 133,241 downwards.
AATTTAAAAAAAAATTAAAAACTTTCAAAACTCGAAGGAATTCCGCAAGACTCTAGGAGATGTCTAGCAAGGTCACTTACAATATTTCTAGACCCTAGTCACCCATAATGCTCAATCATTAGAATGCCTTTCACCACTTTGGAGGATTATTGTGGGAGTGAAAAACTCAAGGGTAATTAAAAAGGATGGTTAGGCCAAATTAATTACCTGAGGAAAAAAAACACCTGATGAAATGACTTCTCTAAAAAGTCCTAGGAAATTAACCTAAAATATGATCCATGCAGACCCATTACATTATTATCCCACATAGTGGAGTGGAAATTCCAATTACAAAAATACGTGTTGAGGCCAAAATTGCCTTATAGAGCCAACAAGTCTTCAACTTTGTTGCACCATTAGGTGCATATCTTTATGGCACATGGATTTGACCCCCTAGTTGAAATGGGTGGTCAACAGTATCAACAACTCTTTCTTGGTTATTGTTTTTCTTGTCATAATTTTGGGCATAAAGCATTAGACTGTAAAGATTATAAAAATAATTATCATAAAAGTGTTCAAGGATATGGCCATAGGAGAAACAAGTCTAGTAGTAATCAAAGGAGTAAAAACTATAATTCATTTTCTCCACTACTATATTACAACATCGAATATTACAAATGTAACAATTATGGTCATAAAGCTAGCAATTGCAAATTATTAGAATCTACCATGAAGATAAATACTTCAAATTTTCTAAAAGAAATACATAAGAAGATATGGAAAGAAAAAAAAAAAAGGAAACAAAACGTAAGGTAGCATTATATGCCAAAGATAAAAGAAGTCAATGGTATGTCGACAATGAGTGTTCAAAACATATGACAAGAGATCAAAAAACAATTCTCAGCTTGAAAAAGGAGAAGAAAGGAAATGTTACATTTGTATATGATGTCTCTACCAAAATACATGGTAAGGGGACAATTGATGACGCACCACCAAAGACCCTGCCTCGATAGGTCCTGCGCCTAACCTCCTAGTCTAAGGATCGTTCAATCGCTTCCCCGAGCCGAAGTAGCTCTTTTGATTCCCTGCTGGAATCTCAAATTTACGATCCACAAGTCCTTATGTTCTCGGCCACGATGTCTGTACACGTCTATGGATTTGTTTTCCCCGAAATGGAATTTCGGGTTTCAGAACCCTCAATGTCCCGATGTCCTGAGTCCTTGACTCTACGATCTTTCGATCTCTGAAATGACGATTTGCCGAAAAGGATTTTCTTGCATTATCCCCTTTGGCTATGCTCCTAGTCCATGTGACCACTCCTCATAAGACCACATTCTTATTTCTTTTTGGATTTATCAATACGAGAGCCCGACCTCTGGTCAACGGGACTCCCGAATTCCCAATTTCCGATTTGCCAAAATGGCCTCCTCTCGAAAAATCTCCCGAAATCATGGTTTGCTGCCATGTGTCCTCCCTCATATGGATGGTCCTCGTCGTTTCATGATTTCATGACTTGTGACCCCCAGTGACACAAATCCTCTGTCAACTTGAATCCCCAGTAGCTGAAATACCGACGGGTTCCTCGATCTCTGCCACGTGTCCCAACGAATGGACGACTGTGATCTTTTCGGGACTTCGCCAGGTGCGAAGTCGAAATGGTCACCTCTGTGAGTCTCGGTGTCTGAATCCCCGATGTGGGTGATCTCGCGACACGTGACCTCCTTCCAATGGACGACTGCGAATCCTTTCTCTATTTCAAGACTTTTGCCATGGAGTGTCCTGACCTTCGTCAACAAGACCTCTAAAATCCCGAAGTCCAAAATCCCGATGTGCTCACTCCTCCTTCGGGACTTTCGCCTCTGTTCATGAAGGCTTAACCCTCATGCATCTCCTGATAGATCCAACGGATGTCGGGTTTTCTGACTAAGATCTGAAAGTTCAGATCTTGTCTTCCTATGCACTCCTCCTATGCTGCTTCCTGGACGTGAGAAATCCAACGGTCCAGAATCTATCGGCTGATCCGACAGCAGTTGTGCTCCTCCTGAGCTTCCACGCTTTCTCCCTGATTTGGAATAATTCTCCAAGTGAAAAAGGCCTTAACCTTTGCTCCTCTCCTCTTTGAACTCTTTACCTTGAGTCTCGCCTGCATATATGAAACCACTCTCCCTCCTGAGCTTTTCTTCTCGAATCCTCAAAGGACTCTTCGACTCCTGTGCTTATGCAGAGTATCTGCACCCAAATTCCTATCTCTTTTGAGATTTCCCATTACTCAGATCTCTTAAGGGATTTTACCCTTCTTCCTTCTCCTGTAGATGGAGAAATATGATTCCCTCCCGGCACTCCTTGCTCAAGAAACCTCTTGCTGAGTCTGCAGGGTGTTCAACAACCTTGTGAAGATCCTTCTCCTTGGACTCTTCTTCTGTGTCAGAACTCAAAGAGTTCTCTTCCTGTGCACTCCTTGCACCTGCTCAATGCCCACTTGGTAGAGTGTCTAGAATCCTCAGTGATTCTGAATTCTGTCTAAACTCACAATAGAGTTCTTCCTCAATGCATCACTATGCATATGCTCAATCCCCACTTGGAAGAGCTCTACAGAACTCACAACAGAGTTTATGTCTGCAATTGTGTCTTCCCTACACAACCCAGCCTCCAAGGTGTTCAAAAACCTTTAGGTCTTCCTCTGAGTTGATGATTTTAGCTACTATGCCCACCTGGCACGCCTTTGTCTGAACTTGCAAGATTCAAAAGTGCACTCTCTATGCACGGCTATTAGAACCCAAAATATTCTGTCACACCCTCCTGGTGTGAAGCCTCAAAGACCTCTAACCCTGAAATCAAATAACTCCTACAAATGCATTCCTAACATACATCTACAACATAAAAAGAACACATAAATACATTCACATAACACAGAAAATATGCAAGAAAAACTACTCTGGTTTGTATTAATAAAAATGCCTCTTTACAAAGGTGTTTTGAGCACGAACTTTAACAAGGTCTCGACTCTTCTCAACTCTCTTTGCCTACTCCGCTACCACTACTCTCATAATACAAAGGTCTCTCGATCTTTTACATGAGGGGGCTCTTTGAACTCTTCCCTCCAAATCTAACTACCCTATTCAATTACATTGAATGGGCTGTCTAGTCTAGAATCGGATCTAGATCTCAGCCTTACAAGCATTAAAGGCCTCCTTATCTATAGCTTGTGCAAAGCACAGCCTCATGGCGCAACAACCTACAACATTAATTACATTCAAATTTCAAATTTTGAAATGAGAGCTACGCCTCTCTTCATTGAATGTGTGCACTGACATGGGTTGGCTGGCTGGCTGGATGACATGGAGAGATGCTCCTGCATCATACTCCTTAGCTGCAAAATTCATGAGCTCCTGCTCATGTGCTTCCACCCTCAGCTGTTGAAATCCTCCTGGATCCCAAACAAATTTCTGGAGCTGTTCATCTGCTCCATCACCCTGCTGCTACTGCGCTACTGTTGCTTCTCTGCCCAGCTTCTCCTTGATGGCAGTCTCTGCTGACTCTACCATCATCCTTCTGATCTTCTCGATCACTTTTTCCAGCTCCTCTAGTGGTTGGATCTGCTCATGCAGTCTCCTCTGCTGCAAAATTTTTCTGTAAATGGACAGATCACATTGATTTCCCATGCCATCTCCTTTATCTTCTATGGAACTAAGTGTCCACTCTGTTGTAGACTTCATCTCCGCAGTATCCTTACTGAACTGTTGTTCAACTTCCTCTTTTACTAGTTCTCCTACTGGCTGAATCCCAGCTTCGTCCAGTTGCTCCTCAACCTGGAATTTCTCTTCATCATCTGTTGTATACCTTGGTACTGCAGTCTTCACTAGTTCATCTCCCTGGCTAAAGTCATTGAGTGATTCCTCAAAATGATCCTTTGCTTGCTCTGGATTGTTTAGTTAATCCTCCAACATCTCCAGCTCCATCTCCCATGGAGTGAGTACCACATCTGCCTGCTCTTCTTCTTTGACAGTCACAGCTGGCTGTCTTTCTCTTGTTGTTGTTGCTTCATCAGCAACATAGATTTCTGCCTCAACTGGGCTATGTGGTAGGAATATTTCAATTCCCCCAATCATTAGAAGATTTCTCTGATCTTCCTCCTCTGTCAGCTGCATCTGCTGATCCAAATCCATCTCTGAGCTCATCTTCTCTGTCATCTCCTTGGGCTGATTCAAACTCACCTCTGAGTTCATGAGACTCTCAAACAGTCCCATTTCTGTTCCCATGCCCACCTGGTAAATTGGGATTTTCCTGCTGCCCTACTGGCAGTCCATGAGATCCCGCAGTGACCTCATATCATTGCCCTCCTGGCAATGTGAAATTTCTCGGTTCTCCTCATGACAGTGTGTGAGATCCCGCAGTGACCTCAACTCTTTTCCCTCCTGGCAATTGGGAATTTCTTAACTGTCTTCTTGACAATCCTTGAGATCTTCAACTGATCCCAATTCATCTTCAGCATCACTAAGATTTCTCCCAGTCTCTGGTTCACATACCTGAACCACTTCCTCAGGTCTTGTTATCCCTGTTTTCTAGGGATAACTAGGAGATAATGTCTCGAGGCCCATAGGTCCTAGACATGGAGTACCGAGAGTAGGATTGACCTGAGCATGGCCCTGGAGGGCCCATCCTTCTTCTTCTTCGCCAGACTTGTCCTGTCAGCAGCAACAGCTTCCATCACCATCGGCTTGGACTTGCATTAGAGAGGACTCTTTCTCCATGAGGTAATTGGTCCAAGGTATCATGGTATGTGTCATGTTTGATCGTTATAACCTTCTTATATATGCATCAGGTTCCTTACATTTCTGATAACTGCTTGGATCTTATGCTAATCCACTTGACCATGGTTGGGGGGATTAATGGGGTGACCTAGCAAGATTGTATTCATGGGTTTTGGTTAGCCACCAGGGGGGATATGTAGAGCCATCGTCTGCTCCCACCATTCTATCATTTTGCATCTTATCTCCCATTCATCCATCCCATTCCCCTAGTTCGACCATTAGGATGACCTTTTGAGGGTTACACTTTGTCATGTGGGAAGAAGGGGCTAAAGGCCCAGGGTGTAAAAGCAGCTGGTAAAAGATAAAAGCCATAGGAAATGAAACCTAGAGATGCTTCACCCAGGGATCCCCGAGAAGGCAATAAAAGGCCTCTCAATAAGAAACAAAAGGGACCCTAAGAAAAATAATAAAACAAGACCTAACCAAGAGGATGGGAGGTCTCATCACGAGCCGACCCATTATGTTCATAGGTATCTAGCAGTATGCAATTGCCATCATCTGGTCACCACGCCAGGGCAGTGACCTTTGGTTGCATGGCCAAGGGAAAGGGGGTCTCATCATGAGCCAGCCTTATCATTTCTGCGAAAATACCAGTGGGTAACACTGTCAGCTCTGGTCACCACGCCAAGGCAGTGTCCTCTGGTCAGACCTTGAAGTAAAAAGAAAAAAAAGGAATAAATAAAAACAAAGGCAATAAAAGGGGCTTGGAAAAAGTGCATCCATGATGGGTACAACTCACCTCCTACAAAGGCACCCACAGACAACACCTACCCCTGGTCTTACTATGACTGGACATCCCTAGACCATATCACTTCATGAACATGGATTGAATGATCCTCTGTGGAAACTCTCCTTTTCTTGTGGATATTATCCCAATAGGTTATTCTATTTGTTTCTTCAACTTTTTATAGTAGATATGTGTAATGTCTTTGAGCTCTTAGAGGATATGCTAGGGATTTTATGCATGTATTTGATAAATTTAATGATGAAATATGATTGACATTGCTATGATCCTGAGGACTGATGAGCCCATGGAGGGCGTAGTTTTTGATGTGCAGGACCATACCCGACGGACAGGTACCAGTGGACCGTACACATGGGGATATGATTAGCTCGGACCTCCATGGGGCTGAAGAGCCCATCAGATGGTTGCTGTGATGGAAGAGACAGGACAATGTTGTGATGAGCCATTGCATGAGAAGAAAGAAGGACGTTCCACCCAGGACACATTGGCAGAGCCTGGCCCAGGGGGGATCACCCACTGCAGATGGGACGTTTTCTTCTGATGGACAGGACGTCACCTGAGAGAGCTGGATGTTGTCTTGAGCATGTGGCAGGGTGCTGAGGTCATTTGGCACGTGTGGCAGCTTGGAGGAGCCCTAGAAGGGCCAACGTTTGGTTTTCTAGATGTTGTGCCTTCCCAAAAAGGGCCAATGTCTCCCTCAGAAGGGCTTGACGTCCCCCTTTTAGCTCATTTTATGACATTTTTTTGGCAATTAATGTAAAAACAATGTAAATCTTATTGTCAGCCTTGTCAACTGTTTTAATGACCTAAAATTTAATTAAAAGGTCATGGATTGGTATAAATAGAGGACGTTGCCTCCCATTTTAAACATAACATAACTCACTGTCTTGTGAGAGATCTACTTTTAGTCTTTGTCTTGGTATTTTTTCTCTTGGAAGTGAGGCGCAACTCTTGTGGAGGATTCTTCTTGGCATTTTTATGGTGTTTCTCTCATTGGAAGGTTTACAACTAGGGTTTGATGAGCATTCTTCATGATTTGTAAGTGTATTTTTCATGCAAAACTTCTTGAATGAATGGTTGTAGGTTTAATCAATTACATTTACTATTACATTGCTATTATATTGCTTAATCTTGAAACCCTAGGTAGCAAGCACACAAATAGGTCCTTGCTATATGTCCCCATGCTAGCGAAACTTCTTTTAGCCATTGATTAAGGAAGATATAGCCTAGCCGTTGCTACACTAATCATCCTTTTTCTGAGTTAGCATTTAAGTATAGGTTGAATAAAGGTGACGTCCTAGGCCTAGTTGACTCTACACCTAGGGTTTTAACTTTTTAGGGTTTGAAGAGCCTTGCTCCCGCAACACTTTTCTCCCTTAGACTTGTACTTTAAAGCTATCTTTTTTTCCAAGAGTATTTAAAGAAAGAGGAAGGAGCATGAGGCCTTGCTTAAGCAACACCAGAATGAGCCTCCTTCCCTTAGGGTTTTGATTCTAGGGCACTGCCATTGCAGCACCATAGAACCTAACTCTCTAGTCTTTAGATTTTGATCCTCCCGAGATCTTGCCCTTACTTTTGACTCCATAATACCCTAAGGCACGGGTGTTCTCTCCAACGTTGAGCTTGTTGTGCAAAAAAACATTTCTTAAACTCTCAAATTTGAAACCCTAACTAAACCTAATGTCCTCTAACCTAGCATTAAATGATGACATCATGCCTTATTTTGAGCTATTTTTGATAGAAAATACTGTGGCTTGGTCATCCAGTGATAGACATTGATATATTGGTAAATTTCATTGGCTAATTTGCAAAACGTTGACCTTCTTTGTCTATTATATTGCTTATCATACTAACCCTAATAAAAGCTAACGTCACCCTTAGGATATTGATGCAACACTCTGTTATATATGAGCATTTGATGATATTTAATGTATTGAGTTAAATCAAGGATTGATCATTTTCATTGGATGCTATATCATTCTGGTATTTATTGACAAGTAACTTTATATTGCAATTGTCATTATTGCAAACATTGACTTCGTCAATATTTACTGCTATATATGTTCATATACATTGAAACATAAATAGTCATTGATCTATGAAGTACTAACCACTATTGCATGTATTAGTTTCATTGTTGCCTTGTCTCGCAAGCAGGTGCCTTCCCTGTGGTTATTCTTCATTTGACTATCTTCTTGGCGGTAATTTGTGAAGGGGAAACTAGCCTTAATCCCTTGAGCCTTTTCCTTTCAAACCCCAGATTGCCAGGGATGTCTCCCTTGGGCTTAGCCACCCTAAATAGAAAGGACCTCCCCATTGTGGTGACATTGGGTGGGGTAGGTCCCTGTTACGCCAGTTTGACCCTTATCCTTTAGCCTTACAACCTGAAATACAAACTGAGCGATAACATTTTGGCGCCGTTGCCGAGGGACACTGATTCAATCTTCCTCAATGACAAATCCTTTGGTAGGCCTTGCCTCAAAGACCTTTCTCTTACAAGCTTACCTAGCGACTCCACTAGAATTTTTTCCCCCATTCTTTGATAGTTTCAAGAAAACTATCTGGCGACTCCATGACAACTCGTAGTGGAAAACTGTATTCAAATCCCACTACTGTGACAACCACCACTCTAACAAACCCTATACCTCCAATCAATCCAAATCCTCAGAAATGGTCTCACTCATAAATTTTCAACTGCTTTGACTTTAGCAACATCCAAGGTGGGATACATGATTTTCCCACAAATGCAAACTCTTGGCTACCTTTCTTTTCGGGAAAGGGTACCTTTGGAAACTCACATTGGACCCATTTTTGCGACAGTGTTGACTTTCATTTGACTGGTCAAGACCACCCTGATGTCTTTATGAGGCTCTTTGTGAGTTCTCTCACAGGAGATGCTAAAGTCTGGATTGATGGATATCCTAAGGGAAGCATAAAAATCATTGAAGAGCTGCAAAGGGCCTTTAAAATAAGGTGGTGTGATAATGAGAATTCACAAGACTCCTTTTCTCAATACCTCAACATTTGCAAAGGACCTTGTGAAAGTACAATGGATTTTAGTGATAGGTTCAATCTTGTCCTTAAAAAGATCCCGTCAAAGGTTAGTTCAGAACAAGCCATCATCGATCACTACTTGTCCTCCTTAGAAGAAACCTTGCAATTCAACGTTAAGGACTGGTCACCAACAACCTTGGAAGAAGCACAAGACATGACCTTTCAGATTGAAAGGAATATTGATTTTGATGACTACATTGAACAAAGAAACCTAAATTGTGAACTATGGGATCCAGGCAATGAACCTATGGCTGAACCTGAACCTCCAAGCATCCTCCAGGTTGAATTAGCTACCGCCAAAATGAAATGGATCCTTTCTCATAAGAATGGTATCCCTTCCCAAGAACCTCCATTGAAGAAGGCCCATCCAGAGGACAAAGATTGGGATGCATCACACGAAAACTTGGAGCCAAGTCTCCCTTAAGACTTCTCTCTCTTTATTCATCAAGAGGGAGACCCAATTTCAAAAAATTGTGATTTCAAACCCTTTTACGTCTCCCACCGAGTCAAATATTTTCTCCTCCACAATTGTCTACTGCACCCAGAAGCCAAAGCCAATATAATGACAGAAGAAGTTATGTGACAATTGGGCCTAAAAATCTCACAAGCAAATACCAGAGACAATTTCGCAAAAGGAGTTATTAACAATCTTGAGGTAGCCTTTGAATCCTGTCCCAACGCTCCTTTCTTGATAAATGTGGTTGTTGTGGACGATATTAACAATTTCGGGATTATCATCTGCAATGATCTCATCGAACACTTGAATGGAAGCATTCACAGAGAGCAGTCCAGACACATCATCCCTCATCCTGAAGGAGGATTTTATACCATTTACACTGAACCCTTTGTTGGATCACCGGTTGAAAACCCCGATGAAATAGATGATCAAATTTTATGCATCAATAGTGGACTAAATGATTGGTCCATTCAGGAAGGAAAGTTGGATATGGACACAATTGAAGAAACAAAAGGAATCTGGACCTTAGAATTCGATGGCTCACACTCAAGTTTTGGATCGGGTGCTGGAATAGTCTTGACAGCTCCGTCGGGTGAGATCCTCTACCATTCATATAGGCTAGAATTCTGTTGCACTAACAATGTGGTTGAATATGAATCTTTGATTCTGGAACTCAATCTGGAAATCAATAAAGGAGCCAAAATCTTGGAGGTGAAGGGTGAGTCGGACCTCATCGTCTCGCAAGTTCTAATGAGATTTGCAACTAAGAATGAGAAGTTAAAGAAGTATCGAAATGTAGCTCAAACTCTTTCAAAATCCTTCTAAAAGATATCAATTGAAGTTGTTCCTCGAGAAGAAAACCATGTAGCTGATGCTCTGGCTGTCTCAGCTTCCACTCTGCAACCATGCGAAGGACCTCTTCATGATCAGTGCAAAATGGAGGTTCTTTTTAGACCTTCTATCCCCGACAATCTGGAGCACTGGCAGGTTTTCGAAGACGACGATCAAATTATCAGATTCATGGAGAATAGCAAAGAATTCATGGATACACAAGTTGTTTTCCTGGCTGATTCTATGGACTTGGAAATCATCAACCTGCAAAACAATACTTTACCGAAAGGTTGTATTCCTTTGGAGAATCTATTTGACAGACATGATGTTTTCAAATGAAAAAGAACCAACAAGCAAGCTGAGGAAGCCTTGGAATTCAACATTGGTACTGAAATGGACCCAAGAATGGTCAAGATAGGGAAGGGGACTACCGAGAAAGAGAGGAAGGAAATATTGGAGCTCATTAGGGAATTCAGAGATACCTTTGCTTGGAACTATGATGAATTAAAGGCATATAGAGGAGACGTTATCCAACATGCTATACCCCTGGTGGAAGGAGCCAAACCATTCCGACAACAGTTAAGGCACATCAACCCGAAGTTAGCTGGACAGATACAAAAGGAACTCCAAAAGATGGTTGACGCTAGTATCATAGCCCCAATCAGGTATTCTTCTTGGATGTCAAACCTGGTAGTTGTTCGGAATAAAAATGGTGATATCCTCCTATGTGTTGATTTCCGCAACCTCAACCAGTTGTCGTTAAAAGATAATTATCCTCTCCCAAACATGGAACATCTGCTTCAATGAGTCACAGGGGCAGGGATGATGTCTATGCTGGATGGATTCTCGGGATACAACCAAGTTTTACTCAAAAGGGAGGATCAACTCTAGACTGCGTTTACTACGCCCTGGGGAACTTTCATGTACTTGAGAATGCCATTTGGCCTTATGAATGCAGGTGCTACCTTTCAGAGAGCAATGGATTTTTCCTTCAGAGACCTTATACAAAATATCATAGAAATTTACCAAGATGACCTCACATTTGTGTCCAAAGAAAGGAAATACCATCTCTCCCACCTCAGGATTATTTTTGAATGATGTAGGAAGTATGACATCTCACTGAATCCCAAGAAGTTTGTTTTTGGGATTGACGAAGGAAAACTGTTAGGACACGTGGCCTCACCAGGGGGAGTCTCCATTGATCTTGAAAGAGTCCAATCCATAAAAGACGTCCGTCCTCCAGTCAACAAGAAAGCCCTACAATCTTTTCTTGGAATAATCAACTTCATTCGCAGATTCGTGCCTAAATTTGCTGAAAGGATAAAACCATTAAGCGCTCTGTTGAAGAAAGATGTTGCTTTCAAATGGGGAAATGAGATGAACAGATCTTTTGAAGATATCAAGAATGCCATCTCTCAAGCCCCGTTCTTGATGAGTCCTAATTTTTTGCGAGATTTTATAATTTTCTCATTTGCATCTCAGGATACTATTGCAGGTGTATTGATGCAAAAGGATGCAGACAACTTTGAACATCCCGTAGATTTTATGAGCAAAGTCCTAAGAGATTTAGAATTGAACTACTCCATGACAGAGAAGCAGGGCTATGCCTTGGTTAAATCCCTCAAACACTTCATAAATTACATCGGTTACAATAAGATCAAGGCTTATGTCCCGTACCCAGCCGTGAAGGATGTTTTGTCACAACAAGACTGTATGGGCACTCGAAGAAAGTGGATTTCGAAAATCCAGGAATACAACTTAGAGATAAAACCCACCAAGATAATAAAGGGACAAGGTTTGGCCCAAATGTTGACTGAAAGCAATCAAGAAGCTATATAGATGGGGGAAAATGAACAGGTGAATGTAATAGTCAGTGAACTGGAACATGATGAGTGGTATTCTGACATAGTTTATTATCTGAAGAACTTGTCTTGCCCTGATCACATGGTAGATTACAAGAGGAGAGATCTGAGGTTGAAGGCTATGAAGTATTTCCTTACCAAAGATGGACTTGGATGGAAGAATATCGATGGCATTATACTTCAATGCGTAAACAAGGATGAGGCAAAGAAAATCTTCGAGGAATTACACTCAGGACATTGCGGTGGACATTTTGTTGCACGTACCACTGCCCATAAGATTTTGATGGCTGGTTATTATTGGCCAACACTTTTCTCAGATGCTTATCAACATGTTCGATCTTGCCAACCTTGCCAATACTTCACCGACAAACCAAAGCTTCCAGCCCAGCCTTTGAAACCAGTAGTAGTGGAAGCACCTTTTCAGCAGTGGGGTCTGGACTTTATCGGTGAATTCAAAGACAATTCGAGTAATGGGTATCGATGGATCCTAACAACCACAGATTATTTCACTAGATGGGTGGAATCAATTCCCACAAAGAAGGCCACCGAAGAGGTTGTCATGAACTTCCTAGAAGATCGGATCATAACCAGATTTGGGGTCCCTTCCAAGATCACTACGGATAATGCCAAAGCTTTCAGTTCCTACGCCTTGGTAGAATTTTTTTTCAAATATGGCATTACCCTATCCCATTCCTCGAACTATTACCCACAAGGGAATGGATTAGCAGAATCAACCAACAAGAATCTCATGAATATCCTAAAAAGGGTCGTTGGAGAGAATAAGAAATCATGGGATAGTAAAATAAAGTATGCAGTATGGGCAGATCGAATAACAACGAAGACGTCCACAGGGAATACCCCTTTTGAGCTGGTATACGGACTTGAAGCAAAACTCCATGTGAACCTCCAAATTCCTTTCCTCCGATTCACGCAACAATATGACACAGATGCATAGGCAATCCAAGGGAGAATAAACCAGTTGATAAAATTGGACGAAACACGAAGAAATGCCTTCGGCCAAATGACAAGGAATCAAGAGAAGATAAAGAACACTTTTGATCACAAAGCCAAGGAAAGAAGTTTCGTTGAAGGAGATCTTTTCCTGCTATGGGATAAAAGAAAAGAGAAGCTGGGCATGCACCAAAAATTTGACAGCCTGTGGGGAGGCCCGTATAAGATCAAGAGTTGTACAGGTACAAATTCCTTCAACCTGGAGACAATGGAGGGAGAGATTCTGAAACTGCCAGTGAACACTTTGCACATCAAGCGTTACTACCCTCCAGACACATGACTGTATAGGTAAGTATGAGTAGGTAGGCATTTTCGTGTATTATACCATCTTCATTTATTGTTTGTTTCCTTATACTCATCTTGATTGTTTTATCTCATATGTATACATGTATTATGTTGCGAGGTGGCAATACCACCCCACCTTTGTCGCTGATGCTTTCTTGTCAAGTGTGAGTAGGTCTGCAGGTTTATGCCAGATATGTTGAGGTTCTCATGCGCTCTACGGTGAGCACATGTCCCCGAGTTGGAGCCAGATGATATCCCCATTTTCTAGGGATAATTAGGAGATCATGTCTCGAGGCCCATAGGTCCTAGACATGGAGTACCGAGAGCAGGATTGACTTGAGCATGGCCCTGGAGGGCCCATCCTTCTTCTTCTTCGTCAGACTTGTCTTGTCAGCAGCAACAACTTCCATCACCATCGTCTTGGACTTGCATCAGAGAGGACTTTTTCTCCATGAGGTAATTGGTCCAAGGTATCATGGTATGTGTCATGTTTGATCATTATAACCTTCTTATATATGCATCAAGTTCCTTACATTTCTGATAACTGCTTGGATCTTACGCTAATCCACTTGACCATGGTTGGGGGGATTAACGGGGTGACCTAGCAAGCTTGTATTCATGGGTTTTGGTTAGCCACCAGGGGGGATTTGCAGAGCCATCATCCACTCCCACCATTCTATCATTTTACATCTTATCTCCCATTCATCCATCCCATTCCCCTAGTCCGGC
>ML795595.1:108943-118969 GCA_009831015.1 Picea engelmannii | reverse complement strand
AAAACAAGACCTAACCAAGAGGATGGGAGGTCTCATCACGAGCCGACCCATTATGTTCATAGGTATCTAGCAGTATGACATTGCCATCATCTGGTCACCACGCCAGGGCAGTGACCTTTGGTTGCATGGCCAAGGGAAAGGGGGTCTCACCACGAGCCAGCCTTATCATTTATGTGAAAATACCAGTGGGTAACACTGTCAACTCTGGTCACCACGCCAAGGCAGTGTCCTCTGGTCAGACCTTGAAGTAGAAAGAAAGAAAAACAATAAATAAAAACAAAGGCAATAAAAGGGTCTTGGAAAAAGTGCATCCATGACGGGTACAACTCACCTCCTACAAAGGCACCCACGGACAACACCTACCCCTGGTCTTACTATGACTGGACATCCCTAGACCATATCACTTCATGAACATGGCTTGAATGATCCTCTGCGGAAACTCTCCTTTTCTTATGGATATTAGCCGAATAGGTTATTCTATTTGTTTCTTCAACTTTTTATAGTAGATATGTGTACTGTCTTTGAGCTCTTAGAGGATATGCTAGGGATTTTATGCATGTATTTGATAAATTTAATGATGAAATATGATTGACATTGCTATGATCCCAAGGACTGATGAGCCCATGGAGGGCGTAGTTTTTGATGTACAGGACCATACCCGACATACAGGTACCAGTGGACCGGTACACATGGGGATATGATTAGCTCGGACCTTCATGGGCCTGAAGAGCCCATCAGATCGTTGTTGGGATGGCAGAGACAGGACAACATTGTGATGAGCCATTGCACGAGAAGAAAGAAGGACGTTCCACCTAGGACACTTTGGTAGAGCCCGGCCCAAGGGGAATCACCCACTGAAGATGGGACGTTTGCTTCTGATGGACAGGACGTCCCCTGAGAGAGCTGGACGTTGTCTGGAGCATGTGGCAGGGTGCTGAGGTCATTTGGCACATGTGGAAGCTTGGAGGAGCGCTAGAAGGGCCAACGTTTGGTTTTCTGGATGTTGTGCTTGCCCAAAAAGGGCCAACGTCTCCCTCAGAAGGGATTGACATCCCTCTTTTAGCTCATTTTATGACATTTTTTTGGCAATTAATGTAAAAATAGTGTAAATTTTATTGTCAGCCTTGTCGGTTGTTTTAATGACCTAAAATTTAATTAAAAGGTCATGGATTGGTATAAATAGAGGACATTGCCTCTCATTTTAAACATAACATAACTCACTCTCTTGTGAGAGATCTACTTTTAGTCTTTGTCTTGGTATTTTTTCTCTTGGAAGTGAGGCGCAACTCTTGTGGAGGATTCTTCTTGGCATTTTTATGGTGTTTCTCTCATTGGAAGGTTTACAACTAGGGTTTGATGAGAATTCTTCATGATTTGTAAGTGTATTTTTCATGCAAAACTTCTTGAATGAATGGTTGTAGGTTTAATCTCTTACATTTACTATTACATTGCTATTATATTACTTAATCTTGAAACCCTAGGTAGCAAGCACACAAGTAGGGCCTTGCTATATGTCCCCATGCTAGAGAAACTTGTTTTAGTCATTGATTAAGGAAGATATAGCCTAGCCGTTGCTACACTAATCATCCTTTTTCTGAGTTAGCATTTAAGTATAGGTTGAATAAAGGTGACGTCCTAGGCCTAGTTGACTCTACACCTAGGGTTTTAACTTTTTAGGGTTTGAAGAGCCTTGCTCCCGCAACACTTTTCTCCCTTAGAATTGTACTTTGAAGCTAGCCTCTTTGCCAAGAGTATTTAAAGAAAGAGGAAGGAGCATGAGGCCTTGCTTAAGCAACACCGGAATGATCCTCCTTCCCTTAGGGTTTTGATTCTAGGGCCCTGCCATTGCAACACCATAGAACCTAACTCTCTAGTCTTTAGATTTTGATCCTCTCGAGATCTTGCCCTTACTTTTGACTCCATAATACCCTAAGGCACTGGTGTTCTCTCCAACGTTGAGCTTGTTGTGCAAAAAATCATTTCTTAAACTCTCAAATTTGAAACCCTAACTAACCCTAACGTCTTCTAACCTAGCATTAAATGATGACRTCATGCCTTATTTTGAGMTATTGTTGATAGAAAATATTGTGGCTTGGTCATCCAGTGATAGACATTGATATATTGGTAAATTTCATTGGCTAATTTGCAAAACGTTGACCTTCTTTGTCTATTATATTGCTTATCATACTAACCCTAATAAAAGATGACGTCACCCTTAGGATATTGACGCAACACTCTGTTATATATGAGCATTTGATGATATTTAATGTATTGAGTTAAATCAAGGATTGATCATTTTCATTGGATGCTATATCATTTTGGTATTTATTGACAAGTAACTTTATATTGCCATTGTCATTATTGCAAACATTGACTTCATCAATATTTACTGATATATATGTTCATATACATTGAAACATAAATAGTCATTGATCTATGAAGTACTAACCAGTATTGCATGTATTAGTTTCATTGTTGCCTTGTCTCGCAAGCAGGTGCCTTCCCTGTGGTTATTCTTCATTTGACTATCTTCTTGGCAGTAATATGTGAAGGGGAAACTAGCCTTAATCTCTTGAGCCTTTTCCTTTCAAACCCCAGATTACCAAGGACGTCTCCCTTGGGCTTAGCCACCCTAAATAGAAAGGACCTCCCCATTGTAGTGACATTGGGTTTGGTAGGTCCCTGTTACGCCAGTTTGACCCTTATCCTTTAGCCTTGCAACTTGAAATACAAACTGAGCCATAACATTTTGGTGCCATTACCGAGGAACACTGAGTCAATCTTCCTCAATGACAAATCCTTTGGTAAGCCTTGCCTCAAAGACCTTTCTTTTACAAGCTTACATGGCGACACCACTGGCATTTTTTCCCCCATTCTTTGATAGTTTAAGGAAAACTATCTGGCGACTCCATGACAACTTGTAGGGGAAAACTGTATTCAAATCCCACTACTGTGACAACCACCACTCTAACAAACCCTATACATCCAATCAATCCAAATCCTCACAAATGGTCTCACTCAGAAATTTTCAACTGCTTTGACTTTAGCAACATCCAAGGTGGGATACATGATTTTCCCACAAATGCAAACTCTTGGCTACCTTTCTTTTCAGGAAAGGGTACCTCTGGAAACTCACATTGGACCCATTTTTGCGACAATGTTGACTTTCATTTGACTGGTCAAGACCACCCTGATGTCTTTATGAGGCTCTTTGTGAGTTCTCTCACAGGAGATGCTAAAGTCTGGATTGATGGATATCCCAAGGGAAGCATAAAAAACATTGAAGAGCTGCAAAGTGCCTTTAAAATAAGGTGGTGTGATAATGAGCATTCACAAGACTCCTTTTCTCAATACCTAAACATTTGCAATGGACCTTGTGAAAGTACAAGGGATTTCAGTGATAGGTTCAATCTTGTCCTTAAAAAGATCTGGTCAAAGGTTAGTTCAGAAAAAGCCATCATCGATCACTACCTGTCCTCCTTAGAAGAAACCTTGCAATTCAATGTTAAGGACTGGTCACCAACAACCTTGGAAGAAGCACAAGACATGACCTTTCAGATTGAAAGGAATCTTGATTTTGATGACTACATTGAACAAAGAAACCTGAATTGTGAACTATGGGATCCAGACAATGAACCTGTGGCTGAACTTGAACCTCCAAGCATCCTCCAGGTCGAATTAACTCCCGCCAAAAGGAAATGGAGCCTTTCTCATAAGAATGGTATCCCTTCCCAAGAACCTCCATTGAAGAAGGCCCATCCAAAGGACAAACATTGGGATGCATCACACGAAAACTTGGAGCCAAGTCTCCCTCAAGACTTCTCTCTCTTTATTCATCAAGTGGGAGACCCAATTTCAAAAAATTGTGATTTCAAACCCTTTTACATCTCCCTCCGAGTCAAAGATTTTATCCTCCACAATTGTCTGTTGCACCCAGAAGCCAAAGCCAATATAATGACATAAGAAGTTATGCAACAATTGGGCCTAAAAATCTCACAAGCAAATACCAGAGACAATTTCGTAAAAGGAGTTATTAACAATCTTGAGGTAGCCTTTGAATCTTGTCCCAACGCTCCTTTCTTAATAAATGTGGTTGTTGTGGACGATATTAACAATTTCGGTATTATCATCTGCAATGATCTCATCGAACACTTGAATGGAAGCATTCACAGAGAGCAGTCCAGAGCCATCATCCCTCATCCTGAAGGAGGATTTGATACCATTTACACTGAACCCTTTGTTGGATCACCGGTTGAAAACCCCGATGAAATAGATGATCAACTTTTATGCATCAATAGTGGACCCAATGATTGGTTCATTCAGGAAGGAAAGTTGGATATGGACAGAATTGAAGAAATAGAAGGAATCTGGACCTTAGAATTCGATGGCTTACACTCAAGTTTTGGATCGGGTGCTGGAATAGTCTTGACAACTCTGTCGGGTGAGATCCTCTACCATTCATATAGGTTGGAATTCCATTGCACTAACAATGTGGCTGAATATGAAGCTTTGATTCTGGGACTCAATAAAGGAGCCACAATCTTGGAGGTGAAGGGTGACTCAGACCTCATCGTCTCGCAAGTTCTAATGAGATTTGCAACTAAGAATGAGAAGTGAAAGAAGTATCGAGATGTAGCTCAAACTCTTTCAAAATAATTCAAAAAGATATCAATTGAAGCTATTCCTCGAGAAGAAAACCATGTAGTCGATGCTCTAGATGTCTCAGCTTCCACTCTGCAACCATGCGAAGGACCTCTTCATGATCAGTGCAAAATGGAGGTTCTTTTTAGACCTTCTATCCCCGACAATCTGGAGCACTGGCAGGTTTTCGAAGACGACGATCAAATTATCAGATTCATGGAGAATATCAAAGAATTCATGGATACACAAGTTGCTTTCCTGGCTGATTCTATGGACTTGGAAATCATCAACCTGCAAAACAATACTTTACCGAAAGGTTGTATTCCTCTGGAGAATCTATTTGACAGACATGATGTTTTCAAAGGAAAAAGAACCAACAAGCAAGCTGAGGAAGCCTTGGAATTCAACATTGGTACTGAAACGGACCCAAGAATGGTCAAGATAGGGAAGGGGACTACCGAGAAAGAGAGGAAGGAAATACTGGAGCTCATTAGGGAATTCAGAGATACCTTTGCTTGGAACTATGATGAATTAAAGACATATAGAGGAGATGTTATCCAACATGTTATACCCCTGGTGGAAGGAGAAAAACCATTCCGA
Source organism: Picea engelmannii (assembly GCA_009831015.1). Lineage (NCBI taxonomy): Eukaryota > Viridiplantae > Streptophyta > Pinopsida > Pinales > Pinaceae > Picea > Picea engelmannii. Next base: position 113,728 of record ML795595.1, on the reverse strand, counting down.
CAGAAGTTAAGGCACATCAACCCAAAGTTAGCTGGACAAATACAAAAGGAACTCCAAAATATGGTTGACGCCAGTATCATAGCCCCAATCAGGTATTCTTCTTGGATGTCAAAGCTGGTAGTTGTTCAGAAGAAAAATGGTGATATATGCCTATGTGTTGATTTCCGCAACCTCAACCAATTGTCATTAAAAGATAATTATCCTCTCCCAAACATGGAACATCTGCTTCAACGAGTCACAGGGGTAGGGATGATGTCTATGCTGGATGGATTCTCGGGATACAACCAAGTTTTACTCAAAAGGGAGGATCAACTCAAGACTGCATTTACTATGCCCTGGGGAACTTTCATGTACTTGAGAATGCCATTTGGCCTTATGAATGTAGGCGCTACCTTTCAGAGAGCAATGGATTTTTCCTTCAGAGACCTTATACAAAAGATCATAGAAATTTACCAAGATAACCTCACAGTTGTGTCCAAAGAAAGGAAAGACCATCTCTCCCACCTCAGGATTGTTTTTGAACGATGTAGGAAGTATGGCATCTCACTGAATCCCAAGAAGTCTATTTTTGGGATTGACGAAGGAAAAATGTTAGGACACATGGCCTCACCAGGGGGAGTCTCCATTGATCCTGAAAGAGTCCAATCCATAAAAGACATTCGTCCTCCAGTCAACAAGAAATCCCTACAATCTATTCTTGGAAAAATCAACTTCATCAGCAGATTCGTGCCTAACTTTCTTGAAAGGATAAAACCATTAAGCACTCTACTGAAGAAAGATGCTTCTTTCAGATGGGAAAATGAGACAAACAGATCTTTTGAAGATATCAAGAATTCCATCTCTCAAGCCCCGGTCTTGATGAGTCCTGATTTTTCTCGAGATTTTATAATTTTCTCATTTGCATCTCAGGATACTATTGCAAGTGTATTGATGCAGAAGGATGCAGACAACTTTGAACATCCTGTAGCTTTTATGAGCAAAGTCTTGAGAGATTCAGAATTGAACTACTCCATCACAGATAAGCAGGCCTATGCCTTGGTTAAATCCCTCAAACACTTCAGAAATTACATCGTTTACAATAAGATCAAGGCTTATGTCCCATACCCAGCCGTGAAGGATGTTTTGTCACAACAAGACTGTATGGGCACTCGAGGAAAGTGGGTTTCGAAAATCCAGGAATATGAATTAGAGATAAAACCCACCAAGATAATAAAGGGACAAGGTTTGGCCCAAATGTTGACTGAAAGCAATCGGGAAGCTATATACATGGGCGAAAATGAACAGGTGAATGTAATAGTCAGTGAACTAGAACATGATGAGTGGTATTCTGACATAGTTTATTATCTGAAGAAATTTTCTTGCTCTGATCACCTGGTAGATTACAAGAGGAGAGCTTTGAGTTTGAAGGCTATGAAGTATTTCCTTACCAAAGACAGACTTGGATGGAAAAATCCCGATGGTTTTATACTTCGATGCGTAAACAAGGATGAGGCAAAGAAAATCTTGGAGGAATTACACTCAGGGCATTGCGGTGGAAATTTTGCTGCACGTACCACTGCCCATAATATTTTGAGGGCTGGTTATTATTGGCCAACACTTTTCTCAGATGCTTATCAACATGTTCGATCTTGCCAACCTTGCCAATACTTCACCGGAAAACCAAAGCTTCCATCCCAGCCTTTGAAACCAGTAGTAGTGGAAGCACCTTTTCAGCAGTGGGGTCTGGACTTTATTGGTGAATTCAAAGACAATTCGAGTAATGGGTATCGATGGATCCTAACAACCACGGATTATTTCACTAGATGGGTGGAATAAATTCCCACAAAGAATTCCACCGAAGAGGTTTTCATGAACTTATTAGAAGATTGGATCATAACCAGATTTGGGGTCCCTTCCAAGATCACTACGGATAATGCCAAAACTTTCAGTTCCTACGCCTTGGTAGAATTTGTTTTCAAATATGGCATTACCCTATCCCATTCCTAAAACTATTACCCACAAGGGAATGGATTAGCAGAATCAACCAACAAGAATCTCGTGAATATCCTAAAAAAGGTCATTGGAGAGAATAAGAAATCATGGGATAGTAAAATAAAGTATGCAGTATGGGCAGATCGAATAACAACGAGGACGTCCACAGGGAAAACCCCTTTTGAGCTGGTATATGGACTTGAAGCAAAACTCCTTGTGAACCTCCAAATTCCTATCATCCGATTCGCGCAACAATATGACACAGATGCAGAGGCAATCCAAGGGAGAATAAACCAGTTGATAGAATTTGACGAAACACGAAGAAATGCCTTCGGCCAAATGACAAGGAATCAAGAGAGGATAAAGAACACTTTTGATCACAAAGCCAAGGAAATAAGTTTCATCGAAGGAGATCTTGTCCTGCTATGGGATAAAAGAAAAGAGAAGTCGGGCATGCACAAAAAATATGACAGCCTATGGGGAGGCCCGTATAAGATCAAGAGTTGTGCAGGTACAAATTCCTTCAACCTGGAGACAATGGAGGGAGAGATTCTGAAACTTCCAGTGAACGCTTTTCACATCAAGCGTTACTACCCTCCAGACACATGACTGTACAGGTAAGTATGAGTAGGTAGGCATTTTCGTGTATTATACCATTTGCATTTATTGTTTGTTTCCTTATACGCATCTTGATTGTTTTATCTCATATGTATACATGTATTATGTTGCGGGGTGGCAATACCACCCCACCTTTATCGCTGATGCTTTCTTGTCAAGTGTGAGCAGGTCTGCAGGTTTATGCCAGATATGCTGAGGCTCTCATGCGCTCTACGGTGAGTGCATGTCCCCGAGTTGGAGCCAGATGTTATCCCCATTTTCTAGGGATAACTAGGAGATCATGTATCGAGGCCCATAGGTCCTAGACATGGAGTATTGAGAGCAGGATTGACCTGAGCATGGTCTTGGAGGGCCCATCCTTCTTCTTCTTTGCCAGAATTGTCCTGTCAGCAGCAGCAGCTTCCATCACCATTGGCTTGGACTTGCATTAGAGAGGACTCTTTCTCCATGAGGTAATTGGTCCAAGGTTTCATGGTATGTGTCATGTTTGATCGTTATAAACTTCTTATATATGCATCAGGTTCCTTACATTTCTGATAACTGCTTGGATATTACGCTAATCCACTTGACCATGGTTGGGGGGATTAACGGGGTGACCTAGCAAGCTTGTATTCATGGGTTTTGGTTAGCCACCAGGGGGGATTTGAAGAGCCATCGTCCGCTCCCACCATTCTATCATTTTACATCTTATCTCCCATTCATCCATCCCATTCCCCTAGTCCGGCCATTAGGATGGCCATTTGAGGGTTACACTTTGTCCTGTGGGAAGAAGGGGCTAAAGGCCCATGGGGTAAAAGCAACTGGTAAAAGATAAAATCCATAGGAAATGAAACCTGGAGATGCTTCGCCCAGGGATCCCCGAGAAGGCAATAAAAGGCCTTTCGATAAGAAACAAAAGGGACCCTAAGAAAAATAATAAAACAAGACCTAACCAAGAGGATGGGAAGTCTCATCATGAGCCGACCCATTATGTTCATAGGTATCTAGCAGTATGACATTTCCGTCATCTGGTCACCACGCCAGGGCAATGACCTTTGGTTGCATGGCCAAGGGAAAGGGGGTCTCATCACGAGCCAGCCTTATCATTTATGCAAAAATACCAGTGGGTAACACTTTCAGCTCTGGTCACCACACCAAGGCAGTGTCCTCTGGTTAGACCTTGAAGTAAAAAGAAAGAAAAACAATAAATAAAAACAAAGGCAATAAAAGAGGCTTGGAAAAAGTGCATCCATGATGGGTACAACTCACCTCCTACAAAGGCACCCACGGACAACACCTACCCCTGGTCTTACTATGACTGGACATCCCTAGACCATATCACTTCATGAACATGGCTTGAATGATCCTCTGTGGAAAATCTCCTTTTCTTGTGGATATTAGCCCAATGGGTTATTCTATTTGTTTCTTCAACTTTGTATAGTAGATATGTGTAATGTCTTTGAGCTCTTAGAGGATATGCTAGGGATTTTATGCATGTATTTGATAAATTTAATGATGAAATATGATTGACATTGCTATGATCCCGATGACTAATGAGCCCATGGAGGGCGTAGTTTTTGATGTGCAGGACCATACCCGATGGACAGGTACCAGTGGACCGATACACATGGGTATATGATTAGCTCAGACCTCCATGGGGCTAAAGAGCCCATCAGATGGTTGCTGGGATGGCAGAGATAGGACAACGTTGTGATGATCCATTGCACGGGAAGAAAGAAGGACGTTCCACCCAGGACACTTTGGTAGAGCCCGACCCGGAGGGGATCATCCACTGCAGATGGGACGTTTGCTTCTGATGGATAGGACATCATTTGATAGAGCCGGACGTTGTCTGGAGCATGTGACAGGGTGATGAGGTCATTTGGCATGTGTGGCAGCTTGGAGGAGCCCTAGAAGGGCCTATGTTTGGTTTTCTGGATGCTGTGCTTGCCCAAAAAGGGCCAACGTCTCCCTCAGAAGGGCTTGACATCCCCCTTTTAGCTCATTTTATGACATTTTTTTGGCAATTAATGTAAAAACAGTGTAAATCTTATTGTTAGCCTTGTCGGCTGTTTTAATGACCTAAAATTTAATTAAAAGGTCATGGATTGGTATAAATAGAGGACGTTGCCTCTCATTTTAAACATAACATAACTCACTCTCTTGTGAGAGATCTACTTTTAGTCTTTGTCTTGGTATTTTTTCTCTTGGAAGTGA
>ML795595.1:82326-108752 GCA_009831015.1 Picea engelmannii | reverse complement strand
ACACAAGTAGGTCCTTGCTATATGTCCCCATGCTAGAGAAACTTGTTTTAGCCATTGATTAAGGAAGATATAGCCTAGCCATTGCTACACTAATCATCCTTTTTCTGAGTTAGCATTTAAGTATAGGTTGAATAAAGGTGACGTCCTAGGCCTAGTTGACTCTACACCTAGGGTTTTAACTTTTTAGGGTTTGAAGAGCCTTGCTCCCACAACACTTTTCTCCCTTAGACTTGTACTTTAAAGCTAGCCGTTTTGCCAAGAGTATTTAAAGAAAGAGGAAGGAGCATGAGGCCTTGCTTAAGCAACACCGGAATGAGCCTCCTTCCCTTAGGGTTTTGATTCTAGGGCCCTGCCATTGCAGCACCATAGAACCTAACTCTCTAGTCTTTAGATTTTTATCCTCTCGAGATCTTGCCCTTACTTTTGACTCCATAATACCCTAAGGCACTGGTGTTCTCTCCAACGTTGAGCTTGTTGTGCAAAAAATCATTTCTTAAACTCTCAAATTTGAAACCCTAACTAACCCTAACGTCTTCTAACCTAGCATTAAATGATGACGTCATGCCTTATTTTGAGCTATTGTTGATAGAAAATACTGTGGCTTGGTCATCCAGTGATAGACATTGATATATTGGTAAATTTCATTGGCTAATTTGCAAAACGTTGACCTTCTTTGTCTATTATATTTCTTATCATACTAACCCTAATAAAAGCTTATGTCACCCTTAGGATATTAACTTAGCACTCTGTTATATATGAGCATTTGATGATATTTAATGTGTTGAGTTAAATCAAGGACTGATCATTTTCATTGGATGCTATATCATTCTGGTATTTATTGACAAGTAACTTTATATTGCCATTGTCATTATTGCAAACATTGACTTCGTCAATATTTACTGCTATATATGTTCATAAACATTGAAACATAAATAGTCATTGATCTATGAAGTACTAACCACTATTGCATGTATTAGTTTCATTGTTGCCTTGTCTCGCAAGCAGGTGCCTTCCCTGTGGTTATTCTTCATTTGACTATCTTCTTGGTGGTAATCTGTGAAGGGGAAACTAGCCTTAATCCCTTGAACCTTTTCCTTTCAAACCCAGATTGTCAGGGACGTCTCCCTTGGGCTTAGCCACCCTAAATAGAAAGGACCTCCCCATTGTGGTGACATTGGGTGGGGTAGGTCCCTGTTACGCCAGTTTAACCCTTATCCTTTAGCCTTGCAACTTGAAATACAAACTGAACGATAATAGGTCCATTAAGGTTTTCAGCTGCTTCAACCATCCTCTTAACAACCTACACTGTCTTCTAGCCATCAACTCCGTGACTAGCCATTTTTCCTTTGGCTTCCTCATGGGCCATTCATATACCCATTGTGACTTGGCGTTCTGTTGCATCTAAAATGCAAGTTCATCCATCCTTGCCCTCATCTCGGCAAGTTCTTTATCCCATTTAGCTTTTCTCATCAGCTCTGGGTCCTTCCTTCTAGCACTCGTATAGCATTTTGTAGCCATCTTGCTATATCTGTCTGCCCTCTTGGCAAACCTGCTATTGTCACTCTGCACCCTTGAGTGTTTCCAGCCTCTTCCACAGTTTTCCTGACTATCTCCTTGATTGTTGCCTACCCGCAAACAACCATCATAGAGTCTCCAACACTCTATCTTCCTTTGCCTTCTTGCTTCACCTGAAATATACAGATGAAATCCCGCTCTGATACCACAAATGATGACGCACCACCAAAGACCCTGCCTCGACAGGTCCTGCGCCTGACCTCCTGGTCTAAGGATCATTTAATCGCTTCCCCGAGCCGAAGTAGCTCTTTTGATTCCCTGCTGGAATCTCAAATTTCCGATCCACAGGTCCTTCTATTCTCGGCCACTACCTATGTACATGTCTATTGATTTTTTTTCCCCGAAATGGAATTTCGGGTTTCAAAACCCTCAGTGTCCCAATGTACTGAGTCCTTGACTCTATGACCTTCCGATCTCCAAAATGATGATTTGCCGAAAGGGATTTTCTTTCATTAGCCCCTTTGGCTATGCTCCTAGTCCATGTGACCACTCCTCATAAGACCACAGTCTTATTTCTTTCGGGATTTATCAATATGAGAGCCCGACCTATGGTCAACAAAACTCCTGAATTCCCGATTTCAGATTTGTTGAAATGGCCTCCTCTCGAAAAATCTCCCGAAATCCTGGTTTGCTGCCACATGTCCTCCCTCAGATGGATGGTCCTCATCATTTTGCGATTTCATGACTTGTGACCCCCAGTGACACAAATCCTCTGTCAACTTGAATCCCTGGTAGCCGAAATATCGACGAGTTCCTTGATCTCCGCCACGTGTCCCAACGAATGGATGACTGTGATATTTTCAGGACTTTTCCAGGTGTGAAGTCGAAATGCTCACCTCTGTGAGTCTCGGTGTTCGAATCCCCGATGTGGGTGATCTCGCGACACGTGTCCTCCTTCCAACGGACGACTGCGAATCCTTTTGATATTTTGGGACTTTCGCCATGGAGTGTCCTGACCTTCGTCAACAAGACCTCCGAAATCCCGATGTGCTCACTCCTCCTTCGGGACTTTCGCCTCTGTTCACGAAGGCTTAACCCTCATGCATCTCCTGACAGATCCAATGACTATCAGGTTTTCTGACTAAGATCTGACGGTTCAGATCTTGTCTTCCTATGCGCTCCTCCTATGCTACCTCTTGGACGTGAGAAGTCCAATGGTATAGAATCTATTGGCTGATCCGACTACAGTTGTGCTCCTCCTGAGCTTCCACACTTTCTCCCTAACTTGGAAGAATTCTCCAAGTGAAAAAGGCCTCAACCTTTGCTCCTCTCCTCTGGGAACTCTTTACCTTGAGTCTCGCCTACGTATATGAAAATGCTCTCCCTCCTGAGTTTCTCTTATCGAATCCTCAAAGGACTCTTTGACTCCTGCGCTTTTGCAGAGTCTCTGCACCCAAAGTGTTGTCTCTTCTGAGCTTTCCCATTACTCAGATCTCTTAACAGATTTTACCCTTCTTCCTTCTCATGTAGATGGAGAAATATGATGCTCTCCTGGCACTCCTTGCTCAAGCAACCTCTTGCTGAGTCTGTAGGGTGTTCAAAAACCCTGTGAAGATCCTTCTCCTTGGACTCTTCTTCTGTGTCAGAACTCAAAGAGTTCTCTTCCTGTGCACTCCTTGCACCTGCTCAATGCCCACCTGGCAGAGTGTCTAGAATCCTCAGTGATTCTTACTTCTGTCTGAACTCACAGTAGAGTTCTTCTTCAATGCATCACTATGCATATTCTCAATGCCCACTTGGTAGAGCTCTACAGAGCTCACAACAGAGTTTCTGTCTGCAATTGTGTCTTCCCTACACAACCCTGCCTCCAAGGTGTTCAACAACCTTGAGGTCTTCCTCTGAGTTGATGATTTCAGCTACTGTGCCCACCTAGCACGCCTTTGTCTGAACCCACAGCATTTAGAAGTGCACTCTCTGTGCACGGCTATCAAAAACTGCAGCGTTCTGTCACACCCTCCTGGTGTGAAGCCTCAAAGACCTCTAACCCTGAAATCAAATAACTCCTATAAATGCATTCCTAACATACATCTACAACATATAAAGAACACATAAAGACATTCACATAACACAGACAATATGCAGGAAAAACTACTCTGGTTTGTATTAATAAAAATGCCTCTTTAAAAAGGTGTTTTGAGCAAAAAATTTAACAAGTTCTCGGCTCTTCTCAACTCTCTCTGCCTACTCCGCTACCACTACTATCATAATACAAAGAAGGTCTCTCGATCTTTTACATGAGGGGGATCTTTGAGCTCTTCCCTCCAAATCTACCTACCCTATTCAATTACATTGAATGGGCTATCTAGTCCAGAATCAGATCTAGATCTCAACCTTACAAACATTAAAGGTATCCTTATCTATAGCCTGTGCAAAGCACTGCCTCATGAATCAACAACCTACAACATTAATTACATTTAAATTTCAAATTTTGAAATGAGAGCTACGCCTCTCTTCATTGAATGCGTGCACTGACATGGGTTGGCTGGCTGGCTGACGTGGAGAGATGCTCTTGCATCAACAATCAATCTAAGAAATCACAAAACTAAAGCAGAAAATGTCCTATTAGTTGAAAATTTGAAACCTAATCTTCTTAGTGTGAACCAAACATGTGATCAAGGACACATTCTCATTTTTTACTCTAAAAAATGTGAGATTAGAAAAGAAGACTCTGTAGAATTAGTAGCTACTGCAATAAGGACGCCAAACGATGTTTATATCTTAAATATAGGAAAAGAAGAAAAATGTTGCATGAGTCAAATCGATGAAAATTGACTATTGCATAGAAGAACGAGACACATAAATTTTGATAATTTTGTAAAAGTAAGTAACAAGGAAGCTGTGAGAGGTATGACAAAAATTATAAAACCTTCAAACCTTGTTTGTAAGCACTGCAAACATGGGAAGTAGAAAAAATTAAGATTCAACATGAAAGAGTATTCTACCTCAAAACCATTAGAACTTGTTCATACTGACCTATGTGGTCCAACAAGAACAAAGAGTATACAAGGAGAATATTATTTTATTTTATTCATTGATGACTATACTAGAATGACTTGGGTGTGTTTTCTTAAAGAAAATTCAGAAGCTTTTGAAAAATGTAAAACTTTCAAAACACTGGATGAAAATGAGATTGATCTCAAAATAAAGTGTCTCAGGTCAGACAATGGAGGGGAATTTGCTTCCAACAAATTCAATGAGTTTTTTGAAACTCGTGGAATCAAAAGACACTTTTATGCTCCAAGGACTTCTCAACAAATTGGAGTTGTTGAAAGGAAAAATAGAACTATTCAAGAGGCAACCAAAACTATGATAAATGAACTCAAGTTACCATATATACATTGGAGAGAAGTAGTGTATACAACTATATACATACTTAATAGAGGACAAGTTAGAGTTAACTATGAAAAAACACCATATGAGTTATGGTATGGCAGGCTAGCATCAATTAAGCACTTCAAAGTTTTTGGGAGAAAATACTACATAAATAGAGATGATGATAACATAGGAAAATTTGATTCTAGAACTGATGAAGGTATATTTCTTGGTTAATCATCCACCAAATATGCCTTCATATGTTATAATCTAAGGCTACACAAGATTGTGGAAAGTGAAAATGTAAAAGTGGATGATCTAAAAACAAAAGGGATCAAATCTCAAGTTAATCCACAAATTAATGAAAGAATAAGAGATGATGAGGAAGAAGAAAGTATAGATATACAAGAGGAAGACTCACAATGTGAAGAAGACAAAGAAGAATAAGAATCACAAGAAAACAAAAAAGAAGAGTCACCAAGACAAGATATAAAAGTACCATCAAGGAGAGTACAAAGAGATCATTTGGAAAGTATAATCCTTGGTAATAAAAGTGTTGGAGTTGAAACAAGAAGAAAACTAATATACAAATCAGAACAATCTTTACTATCCTTAATAGAATCCAAAACATTTGCAGAGGCTAGTAAATATGAAGACTGGATCAAATCCATGAATAAAGATTTGGATCGATTAGAGAAAAACCAGACGTGGGAACTTGTCCCAAGACCAAAAAATAAAAATGTTGTAGGGACCAAGTGGATTTAAAAAAATAAATTTAATGAAGATGGTCAAGTTATAAGAAATAAAGAAATATTGGTGTGCAAATGATATGCACAAGTAGAAGGGATTGAATTTGAAGAAACTGTGCTCCAGTTGCATGAACATAATCCATTAGATTATTTATAGCATACTCATTGTTTGAGAATTTCAAAGTCTATCAGATGGATGTAAAGTATTCATTTATGAATGGAGACCTAAAAGAAGAAGTCTACATAGAGAATCTAGAAGGATTTGAACAACCAAGAAAATAAGAACAAGTGTATAGATTGAAGAATGCACTCTACAACCTTAAACACGAACCCATAGCATGGTATACAATATTGGATAAGTACCTGCTATGACAAGGATTCAAAAGAGTCATGTCCAACAATAATATCTATCTTAGAATTGAAAAATATAGTTTGTTAGTCACAATGGTCTATGTGGATGCCATCATATTTGGATGCAACAATGATGAATCAAGTAATAAATTTCCTCAAGAAATGTCAAAATAGTTTGAAATTTATATGATTGGAGAGATAACTTTTTTCCTTTGACTTCAAATCACTCAATCACTAAAAGGAATGTTTATTACTTAGTCCAAATACCTGAAAGAGATACTTAAAATTTTTGGAATGGATGAAAGTGCACCTGTTAGCAATCCAATGACAACCAAATGCAAACTCAACAAGGAAAATGATTCACCTTCTGTAGATTCAACTTTCTACAAATCAGTTGGGAGCCTACTATATTTGACTACATCCAGACCTGATATCATGCAGGCATTAGGAATGGTTGCAATATTTCAATCATCTCCCAAGGAATCACGTGTGATGGATTTCAAGAGAATATTTAGATATCTTAAGGGCATATCAGACTTTGGCTTATGGTATCCAAGGAATAAAGGATTTGAAATAATTTCCTACATAGATGTCGATTGGCCTGGTAGTTTGAATGATAAAAAGAGCACTAGTGGAAATGCATTTTTCTTAGGGAAATTTCTAGTCTCATGGTCAAGTAGAAAACACTCATCAATTTCACTATCTACATGAATAGAGGATGAATATGTTGCAGTTGTTGAATGTTGCACTCAAATATTATGGATGATACAAGCATTGGAGGATATCAAAATTGACTGTAATCAACCAATACCTATCTATTGTGACAATAAAAGTTCCATCGACATCTCCAAGAATCAAGTCATGCATGCAAATACCAAACATATACCCATCAAGTATCATTTATTAAGAGATAAATTTAGTGATAAAAATGTTGTATTGGAGTATGCTGGTTCAAAGGAGAAGGTAGCATACATATTCACTAAACCCATGCCTAAAGAAGCATTTGAACATCTAAGGAAAAATTTGGGAGTAATCTCCCTACAATAAAAAAAGAGGGGGTCATTATGACAAGGGGAGAAATGTTGACAGGGGGAGCTGTAAAAAATAGAGGATGGAAAAAGGTTCACTAAAAAATATAAAAAAAAAAGTATTGTTGACAGGGAGAGCAAGAAAAAAAAATGACAAGTACTATCACTCAAAACAAAAGAAGGTTGAACAACAAAAAATTGGTGATGAACCTCATTCTGATATCAAAGGCCTTGACATTGATGCCAAAGGGGGAGAAAATAATGGTAAAACAATTACTCATTGTTGAGGGATCATTTTGTTTTACGATGTGTTGCCATCAATTATGTCAACATGAAAACAAGAAGTACCATAGTGGAGTATGACATGGAACCATAGTAAAAGATACAATAATATTGAGTTATAGGAACATAATGGACTATCAAAATATAGGGGATCACTTGGTTGAGTGCTTTGAAATAATGAAATAATGAAAATAAAATAATGAGACAATTTCAATTACTACACTGGTCGAGTCAAGTCGAGTTGTCCTGGTGACTGTATATTCTGTTGAGATAGGATCATGATGAATAGAACGAATACTTGCAAGTCACCCTCTTGAATACTTTCTCGCGCACTATCATTTCAAAGTGTAGTTGAAGGGAAATTTGCTGATGGAGAACTGAGAACCCTTGAGTCTGTCAGATCAACACGGTAGTCGATATTTCATAGCAAGTTTTTTTGATAATTTTTTCCAGGCTGAATTTGGATGACCCTTCAAACCCAAACAATTTCCAGCATCCACCAATGGTTAGATCCACTCGTGCAGTCAATTGTTGAATAAATTTTTATCGATTTCAAAGTTTAGTAAGAAATTAAATATATGTCAAAGGTTAGTAAGTGATTAAATATAAATGTGGCTTTGTTATCACTTTAATAAATAAAAAAGTGGAAAAGTTAAGTGGAAACAAAGTTTATGCAAAAGTGGAAATGGAAATGGACTAAATATAAATATGAATTTAATAAATAACAGAAGTTTAAAAGTTAAGTGGAAGTGGAGTTTATGTAAAAGAGGAGTAAATATGAAAGTGGAATAAAGTAAAAGGTAAAAGTGAAATTTGATTAAAGAAAAAGGTAAAAATGAAAGCAGAGTTAAAGAAAAAAGGGAAAAAGTGAAAGAGCACATGGTATTTGCAAAGCATGGTGGTATGTAGCTATGGTAAGGTAAAAAGTGAATTAAAACATGATAGTCAAAATCTATTGACCCAATTGAAAACATGACTAAACGATCTAAAAGGAACAATGGTTCATTGACATTGTATTAATTAAAATAGTATGATTAATGTATTATATTGAAAATGCACATACTTATAATGAAGAGATACATTTCTATATTGAAGAGGTGAAATTGTTCATTTATACATGACCATTGGAAGACTATATAAACAAAAAAAAAAATTGAAAGAGGGGGAGTCTCTATGCTTGAAATCTAAAGATCAATAATAGTGTTAGAGGATAAGAAAGTAAATGAAGATATGCAACAAAATCCAAAGAATATTATGAAGTTTTGAATATTGAAGTACTTATCATAAAAGTGGAGGTTGGGTGGTGCCAGGGCAGGTTGGAGCCTGCAAAGGAGGTTGTAGCCTTTTTCTAGTTGAAGCTGGTAAACCAAGGTGTTGCAACATCTTTCTAGTTATAACTAAAGAAACTAGGGATTTGGTGCTTCCCTCCAGTTGGTGCTGGTAAAATCTAGGGGATTGCAACCTCCTTCTAGTTGTTGCTAGTAAAATGGGGAATTGATGTTTTCTTTGAGTTGGAGCTCATAAATTAAATGTAATCTTTATTGAAAATAAGAAGAACATTTGTGAATTTGGGTTTTCCATGTTTAAATTATGTGTATTATACATTTTTGTTGATCATTTGTTTTGATTTGATAAAATTAATAATTAAGTGGTTTTGTAAAATTGTTAAAAAATGATAATACTGATTCACCCCCCCTCTCAATATTAAACAATATTCCAACATAATTCACCCTATTTTTAGGGATTTAACATTGAAGAGATAATTAGAAGGTTTTTTATTGGGATTTATGCATGAAAAGTGAGTTAATAATGAGTGAGAGGAAATTAGTGAGTGATTTAAGCCTTGATTGGCTCAATCACATACATGAGATTGTCGCCTCATCCACACCCCCCCTTCAAATAATTAGTTCTTCACTTTAATGTTTTTTACCCTTGGAAAGTGTGACCCCATTAAATGATTCCTCGTAGATGCCACATGTCACATTGTATCACTACCACTTGTCAAAATTTGACCCTGCCACTTGTCACTTTTGGAGGAGACCCCCCTTCTATAAATAGAAACTGCTAAAAATGGGGTTCAGCTCCTAAAAAATAGGAAACTGTAAAAAATGTCCAATATCAATAGGAGAGCAATGCCATGTGTCAAATTTCTAAAAATAGAGACTGCTAGAAATATAATCTTGTCGCATGTCAATTATATCATACTCGTTAGATTCGATTTTCCGTGAGGATTCCAAATATGCGACCAAAATTGACATGCGAGCCCTAGCGCTCTACCTGCTTAAAATAGAAAATGCTAACAATTCATCATGGAAAAGGTCCAAAAGACTCAAAATGTCTCAAGGATCAATACTGCACACTCAAAATGTTGATATGAGTTCTAAAGCTCAACCTAATAAAAATAGAAAATACTTGCATGATCCTTGGAAAAATATCATCGGGCTCAATATAATGCTAGGAAAATCTATGTATGCTCAAAACTGTCAAATGTGTCTCCATTCAATATCTTCTAAAAAGTAGGGTCACCTACTATATATAGAAATCTCTCTCAAATCCATGTGAGACTATGCTAGCTCTAACTACGAAACAAAAACAACCATATACCAATCTTGTACCTATCTCTGATGGGAAACAACCTTTGTCTCACACAAGTGCTAAAACTTTGGGAAAATTTGTGAATGTTAGCCCTAATAGTCCATGTTGGATCTTAACCCTCTAGATTTCCAAGAGTGAAAATCTAGGGGTTAGCAATAACGACTCAATGGGACGTGATCCCCCTATGGGATTTTGAGAACCATAATGAATCTTTGTTTCTGAAACTGAAATTGATGCTCTGTAATAAATGAAAGAATGTACCAGATAGACCCTTGTAACTATGTGGAAGAAGAAAAACTCATGCAAGTTCACTAAGAAAATCCTGTAAGCTGACCTGCGATACCAAATCCTGTCCAATGGGAAATGGAGTTAAAGAAATGTAAACCTCCCACTGAAACACATAAACACAAGGGGTCTCATCCAAATCCTCTAGTTGCTTCCACCCAATATGTACACTCCTTCCTATGGTAAATGTACTAATGCAGTTTTGATGCACATGTTTTGGTGGCTCTTGTATTAAATGTGATTTTACTTTCCATGATAGATTTGACTAGAGACCCTTGTAGGGAACACTCATTTCTCTTTGCAAAACCTTTTTTGGTGGATGATTTGGAGGAACAAGCCAAGCTTGGGCCTTCATTAGGGTAGGAATCCCATAGGTTGGATAACATGGCCCACACCCTGAGGCCAACTAGATGATGGAAGTTTCCTTTGGAGGAAAGAGAAGACACCTTGGACAGTGACACCTACCCTTTTCTATCCCAACGAATTTCCTTTGGAGGCCTTACACCACACTTCTAAGATTTGACATCATGATTTAGGGCTATGGCTTGTGGTGGTGCTGATGATTTGATGGGAACTTGTAACATTGTGATGAGGAGGATCCCTTGCACCATGGAGAAGACCCTAGCACATGAAGGAAAGGCCTTAGGAGGCACAACAAATTCATCCTTATTCTCAAGGACTTTCCAATTATGCCAAGACGTCACCCTATAAGGGCTTGACGTCACCTTTAGGGTTTCTTTCTTGTACAAAAATCAAATTAAAATTGTAAAGGGGAAAAACCAAGGGGTTCATCCCCCTTGTTTTTTGGTTTACCTTAAATTAATGTGGTCAAACCAATTTTAGAATTCCTGTATAAACAAAGGCTTGAATCATTTCATTTTAACAATAACTCTCTCATGTGAGAAGAGCTACTTGGCTGAAATTTTCACCCCTCTTGGAAAAATTACATCTCTCTCTCTTATGCAATTTTTTGGATGCTAGTACTTTTTCTTGTGGAGAAAAGTGGTGCACTACCCTTATTGGAGGCTTATTCTTGCATGTGGATGGAATTTACTTGGTGAAATTAAGGTTTTTATCTTGCTATCTTGTGGAATTGGTAAGGAATTTTCTGCAATTGTTAGTAATTTCTTCTTATTTCATATTGTTTTTTTTCTAAAATCCTTGGGGGAGTATAAGGTCATACACTCTCCACCAAGATTCATCTTGTTTTCTAGTTGATAAGTCATTTTTGCAAGGTTACTAGGAGGAGTAAAACAAATTACACCCTCCTAGGTTTACCTTTGTTGGTTTTGCATACTCTAGGGAGTAAAAGGGATTACACCCACAGAGATATTGTGTATCCAAATCATACATCCAAGACTCCATAACCAAATAGACTAGGCAATAATCTAATCTTTGCATTGGAGAAATAAATTACTTGCATTGGTATACGTGATTTTTAGAGATATTAAATTTGTTCAAGTTGGAATATTTTCTTGGTGTCTTAAGCTTGCTCAAGCCAAAAAGGAATATTGTTTGGCTTGGTAGTTCTCTAGTTATAATATAAAAAAATCTATAGCCATTAGGGCTGCTACAAAACACACTTAATATTTTCCTTTAACTTGCTTTTCAAGCGTGGAAATTTGCTTGGAAGCCACTATTATTGTTCTATTGCTTATTAGCTAACTTTTTGACGGTTTACTTGATGATTTTTATGGTTGTAATTTTCTGTTGTAGAAAATGTTTGCTACAAACACTTGAATGTTACAATAGTTCTCTGAAAACACTACCTAACAACCCTCTATTTTCACTAAAGTATTTCTTTATTACACTTGAATTAAACTAGTAATTGCTATCTTAGTCTCTTGCATCTTTGTGAGACTTTTGGTGATACATTTTGCAGCTATTGTTATTATTTACTCATTGATATATATTCTTGTTTACTACTACAATTTAGGCCAACAATATTTAATTTATTTTCCTCTTTATATTTGGGCTTGTGTATCTCTATTTTTTCTGGTCTCAGGCATGTATAACACTCTTTTGCAGGTACACTACACTTTGGCAATCTATCTTCACCAACAAGACTCATTTCTAGGATCTCATCCTTCTCCATCATTGACCTAAGGGGTTCCTCTCATTATCTCTCAAACCTCCATCTCAATCCCCCTAGGGTCACCGAGATTCCTCCCTTGAGGTGATCACATAATCTTTAAAGCAAGGGGAGTACCTATCTAAGGTGACAATGGGTAGGTATTCCCATAATTGTCTCACCTTTATAGATTGGGTTGGGTTTTTACCAACCTACAATCTATGAGATAATAGTGTGCAAAGACCAAATCCATCGATGTGAATCATGTGTTGATTTAGTTGAACACAACTCAACGACAGATATTAGATCTGGGATGAATCTTTTCCAAATCGACGATCATTATTAATTTGGAGTTTTTTCCTATCGGACCCTGTGTGTATCGAACCCACATTATATTGGAGTCCCCTATCACACCTCAACTCTAATGGACCCTTTCCATCAGATCCAATCCCATCAAAACATTTAAATATGACCCATCAAAGCACTCAACTCCGATTCATCGAATTACTTAACTCTGATACCCTATATTCCAATAGTAAGACCATTCTAGCCCGTGGACTTGTCATTTGGTCACATAGAGAAAAAGAGATTTAGCGCCTAACGGGAAAATAACTCAATTTTGTAAAGGAAAGTTTAGCGTTGTGATAGAGGGAACTTAAGTCAAGCGCTTCTAGTCCCGATAGTGGGATACTATTGGTCATTGAACCATCATCGACCTGGTACATGATTCGATCTCAGGGAAGTTATTATTTAAGATGCTAACAAATTTGTCATGAGAACTCTGTTCTATGGGAATTAGACCTTGTAGGTTTCCATCAAGTGGTATCAGAGTGCAAGAATTGCATCTTGTAGAAAACATGTCTCCTAGATGAGGAGGTCGAGAGAGAAATGTAGAAATTGAGGAGTTTCTATTGGAGATAAAGTGCATCTAGGAAAGGATGGAATCCATGGAGACAACTCATACAAGGGAACTTGAGATAGGAGATGCTAGTGAGAGTGAATATGCAAGCTCTGACGAGGGAACATAGAAAGCACCAGAAGGAGAGACATAGAGGAGAAACTGATAAGATTGGTCGCAAAGGTTGGAGCTAGAAAAAAGATGGAAGTGCCCATGTATGAGGGTAACTTGAATGTGGATGAATTACTTGATTATATCCATGAAATGAATAAATACTTTGACTATGAAGAGGTAGATGAAGAAAATAACTTCAAACATGAAGTGACAAGTGTTGGATCATGTTGTCATTGATGCCAATGGTTTGATTGATTGATGTCACTGATTGGTGTCAAAGGATTGGTTGATTGATGATTGATGTAATATAATATGTATTTTCCTTGATGAGAATGCATAGATGAAGATGGATCAATGAGTTGTCATTGATATGATGAAGATGGATCAATGAGTTGTCATTGATACATGATGAAGATGGATCGATGTGGTTTCATTAGTACATGATGCATTGTTGGAAAAATGTATAGATAAATCATTATTGTCTTATCATGATTGATAAGGTGCAAAAATGGATGAACTCCAAAGTGGTCCCCTTATGGTAAAAGCCCTCACGGGAAGATGCTTTGCGGATTGAGTTATCCTAGAAGAATGGTTGGAGGACCCATGCTCTCATTATTTTCTTATCATGATTGATAAGGTGCACAAATGGATGAACTACAAAGTGGTCCATTTATGGTGAAATCCCTCACGGGAATACGCTTTACGGATTGAGTTATCCTAGAAGAATGGTTGGAAGACCCATGCTTGTATGTGGAATAATGAGATGAAGATCAAGTAAATTGTTGGTGAAACTATCCTAGATGGATAGTGATTGTCATGAAATTTCCGGTGGTATGTGGAATGTCACATAACTCCTCATGTTTTGAGATTCATGGCCTTACGAAGATGAAGGACCCTCACATGAAGGCTTGAAGCCCCCAAGGTCAAAGAAGTCAAAGTGACCTAAAAGAAGAAATCATTATTTAAATGATAAAGTAAAGTGACAAAGTCAAGGTGGATTATCTAAATAATAAAGAGAAGTGAAAAAATCAATAAATGATAAAGTAAGGTGACAAAATCAAGAAGGAATATTTAAATGATAAAGTATTGGAGAACCTTCTATTTATGGAAAGTGGTTAACCCTAAAAATAAGGAAAATAAGTTAAGTGACCTAGAAATGGGTTAAGTGACCTAAAAGAAGAAATCATTATTTAAATGATAAAGTAAGGTGACAAACTCAAGTTGGATTATTTAAATAATAAAGAGAAGTGAAAAAATCAAGAAATGATAAAGTAAGATGAGAAAATCAAGAAGGAATATTTAAATGATAAAATATTGGAGAAATTTTTATTTATGGAAAGTGGTTAACCCTAAAATAAGGAAAATAGGTTAAGTGACCTAGAAATGGGTTAAGTGACCTAAAAAAGGGTTAAGTGACCTAGAGGATGAAAGTATAAATAAGATAGCAATGGTCTCTTATAGATAATCCTTTTTGTGGATCAATGGAGAACTTCTTGTGAGAACATCTTTTGGAGTATTGATAGAGAGCTTCTTATGAGAGATTCTTGAGCTTTTTTGGTGTGGAACACTTGAACATATTGAATATCTATAAGTGACCGAGGTAACCAAGGATATATAAGCCTAATTTCAAAAGTAAGGTGAAGAAAAGAGGGCCGGAATTGAAGGGAGGATAAATTCTTTTGATGATGCTTTCTAAGGTATGTTATTTACAGGTCATCTCACCATTTTCACTATAAATTGTTTTCTATAATGATTCAGATTGTTAAATTGATATGACATTGAGAAAAAATACCCAAGTATCTGTGGTAAAAAATTCATTTTGTGGGTCTTTGTATTTTGGGAGTTACACTACGTGGAAAATAGGGTTTGTGGCTAGTCCTGAAACTAGTCAAAAACAAGTGTTTCGGGTAAAAACATCATAACTTCTTCATAATAGATCCAAATTTAGTGAGAAAAAATGTGTTGGTTAGGGTATAGTTTTTAGTATGTTGAGTAATATTTTTAGATCAATGGAACACATATTTGGTGCGGGCATGCTCTACAAGGTCGCTCTCTAGAATAAGCCAGAATTCAGCAAGGTACGCCATTTTTTCTATAACTCATTTTCTGAGAGGTTCCAAGTAGTGACACCTAGAGGAATTTCATAAAAAACAATGAATAACATTGTATATCAGTTTCATATATTTATTCATTACAAGTAAAAAGTTATTATTATTTCAAGTTGGAGTTGTTGACTAATCCAAAACTAGTCATGGTTGAGACAAGCAGTTGATGAGTTGGCACATACATGAGGTGTATAATTGATGATTTTGGTACATACTGATGAGTCATTTTTGATGAGTATTTCACACATTATTGGTATATACTTGTTACATGGTTGGATGCACTTGTTTATGGTACAAGTTGATTACAGGTTGTTTGGCATAGGTTGGTGCATGGTTGATGCACTTGTTTATGTTGACAGATTGATATTTGTTGAGGATTGTTGTCTCATCTCAGTTGGTGCTGAGAATGTAAGACAAGTCTTGCATATAGATCTGGTGCTCTTGTAGAGTTGTACTCTATTTAGTTGTTGTTGAAAACCCCCCGGATTGAAGTCCATAATAAAAAGAAAAATTGTAAATACATCTTGTGTTCTTTGTGTTCCTTGCGGAGATGATTTGTTGATGATATGTTGTTGATATATTTTGCTGATATTTATTCAAATCTAACTGATTATAAATGACAACAATGAGTAATGAGCAAATTTTGAATGTTAACTAAGTAGTTTTTGTGTAAGAGGGAAGTTTTGGGAAAATATCCCCACACTCATTCACCCCCCCCCCCCTCCCCTCTAAGNGTGTGGTAGGTGTGCCCAACAAATTCATTCATGAAGTACAAGACTAAAAGGAAATGAAAATTTATGGTGGGATGAGTTGTAGGGAGATAGGATAAGGAAAGGAAAGGCTAATATAAAAACATGGGACATGATGGTGGAAAAATGTAAAAGAAAAATTGTGCCTAAGGACTACTAATTGAATCTGTTTTCGAAATTATAGAATTTGAGACAGAATGCCATGACAATAAAGGAGTACACTGAAGAATTCTATAGGATGAATATCAAGGCAGGCCATATAGAAGAATATGTAGAAAAAGTTTCCAAATATATAAATGGACCGAGGTATGATATTCAAGATGAGATTGGTCTTTTGTCTATGAGAATAGTGGAAGATTCTTACCAAACAACCCTAAAGGAAGAAGAAAAAATGTCCAGGAAGCAAAGCCAAAATAGTAGAGGAAGGAGTACATCAAGAGGAAATGGATCATCCAACAGAGGAAGACTTCAGGATTCAAAGGAAGAAGTAGGAATTTCTAGAAGTCAAACACCTAGATGAGGAGAGTCAAGAAGTGGAATATTATTCTCAAGAGGTAGAGGCAGAGATACAGAAATCAGGTGTTATACTTGTGGGAAAACAAGACATGTGTCTTAGGATTGTCCTGAGAATAAGTCAACAAACCAAAGAGGAGCTCATATTACAGAGGATAAAGAGGATATAGTGAATACAAAGGTAAAATATGAAACTCCTAAGATGTGTGAATCATTAATGTTGAAGAAGGTTTTGATTAAGGTAGAAAAGGAAACTCGTGAACCAACCCAGAGGAAAAGTTTATTCAGAACCATGTGAAAATCAAGAGGGAAATGTTTCAAAGTGGTCATTGATAGTGAAATCATAGACAATGTAGTTTCTTCAGAGATGGTGGAGAAGTTGGAATTGCAGAAGATGTCACATCCTACTCCATACAAAGTGTCCTAATTGCATAAAGGACATCAAATTCTAGTAAGTGAACAATGTAAGGTAGAAATTTAAATTGGTGGTTACAAAGATGAAATATTATGTGATATCATGCCTATGGATATATATCATATCTTATTGGGGATACCGTGGTAGCATGATAGGAAAGTTGTTCATGATGGAAGAAGAAATACCTATACTCTTGAAAAGGATGGGTACAAGCATGTGGTATTTCCATTAAAATATGAAGGAGCTAAATAAGAAGCTAGTCCAAGTGTATTGTTGATGAGTGGAAAGGAACTGGTGCAGGAAATCAAGAAAGAGGAGGAGGTACATTTTACTTTGATTAGTAATTCGAGAGTAGTACTTACTATTACAAACTTAAATGATTTACCTATTAAAATTCAAGCATTATTAGATGAGTTTGTTGATATCATTGTTGATGAATTTCCTAATGCCTTACCACCCATAATAAGTTGGGGGGGGGGGTAGGGTATGTATACCTCCGTAGAATTTACTAGTCAAATATCTGGGAGGAGGGGGTCCCTTGTCCCACAAGAAAAGGGGTATCATACACCAATTTGGTGTGGCTTGGCTGTGACCTTAAAAATACATTATTATTATTACTATTATTATTATTAACCATCATATAGACTTGATTTCAGGAGAAAGTATAGCAAACAAAGCATCCTACAGGATGACACCCATAGAGAATGAAGAGATTATAAATCAGTTTCAAGAATGGTTGGATAAGGGATTGGTCAGAGAAAGTTTAAGTCATTTTGCGGTGCCAGTTTTTTTGAGTCCAAAGAAGGATGGAAGCTGGAGAATGTGTGATGCAGGAGCATCGTAAGAAGCCAGCCAAGAAGCCAGCCAAGCAAGCAACGCAAAAGGTGGAAGACAACTGGAAGACCTCCAGCACACGTTTTTGAAATGTTTTTCAAGCATTAATGTAATGGTTAAAGGGAAGCGTACTTGCATATTGTAAACAGATCATGAGCGATTTACTCTCATCTATAGAAGGTAGAGGAATTTATGCATAGTTAATGAAAGTAGGTGGGTTTGAATTAGAGATTAGATAGTTTAGAAGAACAGGAGGGAAAATGGATATAGACACCCTCATCTTTGTATTATGACATTCATTAGATCGTTGTATCATTAGCATAGAGAAGAAGAAGAGAGCTGTAGAGAAGAACCCATGTAAAGAAGCTTTGAATTAATATATGGAGCTTTGAATTAGACTTCATGGTGTTATGATGTTTTCTATGTATACATGGTGAATGGTATGCTTACAATGTTTTTATTTCTCTTTGTTATGCATTTGTTATGAGGCTATGCTGCGTATGTATGATTTCATGTTGAGTGTTTGAAGTCTGAGAGAGAGAGAGAGAATGAGTTTCAATTGTTTCTCTTCCTAAGAAAGAAGTTCCTGCAAGGAGTGCGTTGACAAAGGTTCAAAGTTTATCTATGAAAGCTCAGGAGGGATACCTTTGTTCTCATTTCAGCAGAAGTGCAAGTGAAGCACAAGATCCGTGCAAGGTGTGCGCAGGCTAGCTGAGTCCTTAGAAGTTATTAACTAAGGTGGAAGAAGAAAGACTATTGTTGCAGAAAGTGCACAGAGTCGAAAGATCAAATACCCAGGAGTATTTGACAATTTTCCCCAAGGTGTGTGAGAAGGAACCCTTTTGAGACTTGAGTTGTAAGAGAAAGCTCAGGAGGGTCAACACTTGTGAAAATAACCAAAGGGAGACAGAGATTGAAAACATCTCATAGAGGTTAAGTTCCAGTGAAAGAACATTTGTTCATTTTGTAGGAGTTGTCAAGGAGAAAATGAGTGGTTGGAATTCTCCATGGAGAACTCACGAAGTCGCAAGGGTCATAGGATCCAGAGGAGTTGTAGCTCAGATAAGGGTTGGATGAAACCATCCCGTGGGATCCAGGATTCAACAACGATAATTGATCATAACTGTTGAGTTGTCAAGATCATTTCGGTGAATCGGGGTTCGTAAATCTGGAATGTAGACGAACGACTGTCGAAATATCGTTCAAGTCCCAAAAGTTGGAAAGCTTGGAGTGACAGGTGGAAAGAATCCATGTCAGAGGTAGAGGATAGCGGAAAATACATGTGGCGTACTTGTCACCAGGTGAAGTCAAAACTTCGTTGACTATTTCAGGGTTTTGTAGGTTGGAGAGCTGGAAGCCTTGCATTAGGATTCACAAAGACGTGAAGTCCGAAACTCTGAATCGGTGAAAAGTCCCATTGGGGAGCTAGCCTTTGCTAAACGCATCAGGGTTCAGCATTTTGGCACTTCCGAAGACAACAAATAGGGGTTCCTTGTTCCAGGATTCCTGAAATCATGAAACGCGATACGACTGTGGAGGAGGATGCGGCCAAACATTTCGGTGAATCGACATTTTGGGTTTTAGTGGTAGAGGGCTGAGAAACTCGACAATAGGGATCACGAGATTGCAAGACCCGAATTCCCAAATTAGCGAAGGGCGCGATGTTATTGTGGTCAAAGAGATTTGGGTTTTCGCCTGGTGTTTGTTCATGTAGGCTCAATTCATAAGGACTTGTGGATACACTATGAGTGTATGAAATATTCCTCAAGGGGAAATCAAAGAGTCAATCTGACTGAAGGGAAGATTTAGAAAGATCCTGCATGGACCTCAACCTGAGGGTTTGGGGGTCTACACCAATTGTGGTATCAGAGCACAAAAAAAGTTATTTGTTTTCTGTAGCAGAGAAAGGAGGATCATTTCTCAGCCATGTCACAGATAAGAAGAGATAGGCCCATGCCAATGCTTGATCCAGCAGTGGAAAGAGAAATGCGCAAACTACGTGCCAGGCTTGATGCCATGGAGACAACACAGAGGCGCACAATTAATGCTGGGGATATTAGCAAAGATGAAAGTGAAAATGAAGCTGGACATGAAGGAGAAGAAGTGACAGTCGAAGATGCTACAGATGAATGCCTATTTAGGGCTGTTGCAAGGATAGGTGCCAGGGAAAAAATGGAGATTCCCATGTATGAGGGGAACCTGGATGTTGAAGAGATTCTAGACTGGATTAGGGCTCTGGATAAGTACTTCGACTATGAGGATGTCGAGGAAGACAAGAAGGTCAAGCAAGCTGTCACAAGACTTAAAGAGCATGCAACATTAAGGTGGGATGAACTGCAGGCTGACAAATGTTGCAAAGGCAAGCAAAAAATCAAGTGTTGGGATAGAATGGTTGCAAAGATGAAATCCAAATTCATACCCAAGGATTATCAAATTACTCCGTTTCGGAGAATGCATAATTTGAGACAGAAGATGATGTTAGTGAAAGAATAGGCTGAAGAGTTCTACAAGATAAACATCAGAGCAGGTCATCAGGAAAGCAATGATGAAAAGGTTGCTAGGAACATGAATTGTCTGCGATATGACATTCAGGAAAAGATGAGCATGATGACCCTTCAGAATGTAGAAGATGCTTATCAGATGGATTTGAAAGCTAAAGAGAATCTGAGTTGAAAGCAAGGTCAAAGAGGCCAAGGCGAAAGTCAAGCCAGAGGTAAAACAATTGCCCAAGACAAAACTTAGAAATCTAAAGAAGAGGGGAAGAAACCTCAAACCCAAACTGAGAGAGGGGGAAGCTCATAGAGGACAGTATGTTGATAGACATAATTTTCCTTGTACCAGAGGAAGAGGAAGAGGCCGAGGAGGTGAAGTGAAATTTTTTGTTTGTGGGAAAAACGGACATAAATCTTATGAGTGTCCAGATAGGAAGAAAGAAGGTGGTGAAACTCACATTGCTGAAGAATAAGGACATAATGTTGAGGCAGAATATGCTAAGGCCGAAAGATATTTAATGATGAGGAAAGTTCTCTTAACGCCAAAGAAGGAGGAAGAGAACCCAGCCCAAAGGAACAGATTTTTTCAGACTTCTTGCAAGACCAGAGACAGGGTATGCAAAGTTATCGTGGATAGTGGTAGCACAAACAATCTCATTTCTACAGAGATGGTAGAAAAGTTGGACCTGGAGACTATCATACATCCAAGCCCATAGAGAGTTTCATGGCTACAAAAAGGACATCAGGTAAATGTCACTAAACAGTGTTTAGTTGAATTTAAAATAGGAGGATATAAGGATGAAATATTATGTGATGTCATTCCCATGGATGTTTGTCATCTATTGCTGGTAGACCATGGCAATATGACATAAATCTGATTCATGATGGGAGAAAGAACACATACACCCTGGAGAAGAATGGGAGGACACACATGTTGCTGCCGATTAAGAATAAAGAAGTAAAAACATAGACATGCAACATTGTACTTCTCATGAGTGGGAAGGAACTTCTTAATGAGGTAAAGAAGAAGGAAGACACACAATTTATTGTGGTCAGAAAACCTAAAATTGTTTTGACTAGTACAAGAGTGGATGATTTACCAGAAGAAATCTAGAAGTTGTTGGGAGAGTTTGCTGATATAGTAGTGGACGAACTACCTTGGTCATTGCCACCGATCAGGAGTATAAGCCATCACATTGATCTTATACCTGGAGCCAGTTTACCAAACAAAGCAACATACATATTAATGTCACAGGAGAATGAGGAAGTCAAGAGACAAGTCCAGGACTTAATGGACAAAGGATTGATTAGAGAGAGCTTGAGTCCATGCGTTGTTCCAACAATGCTCAGCCCAACGAAATATTGAGGCTAGAGGATGTGTACAAAGTCAAGGGAAATAAATAAGATTACCATCAGATACAGATTTCCATTGCCAAGGATGGATGATTTGATGGATTGCTTGAGTGGAGAAAAGTTTTTTTCAAAGATTGATTTGAAAAGAGAATATCATCATATTCGAATGAGAAAAGGTGATGAATGGAAGACAACATTCAAGACGAATGAGGGGCTGTATGAATGGCTTGTCATGCCATTTGGCTTAACAAATGCACCCAGTACTTTCATGAGGCTGATGAATGAAGTCCTGAAGGATTTCATTGGGAAATTCATTATCGTATATCTTGATGATATATTGATTTTCAGCAAGACAGAAGAAGAACACTTGAAGCATTTAGCTACAGTGATGAGGAGATTACAACAAGATAAATTATTGATTAACATGAGGAAATGATCATTTATGAGGACATAACTCATTTACTTAGGTTTTTTTATCTTTGCAAATGAGATGAAAATGGATCCGGGTAAGGTAGAAGCGATTAAGAATTGGCCATCACCGAAAAGTGTGTTTGAAGTTCGAAGCTTCCATGGTTTAGCTAGTTTCTACAGGAAATTCATCCGAAATTTCAGTGGGATTAGTGCACCGATGATGGATACGGTGAATAAAAGACATAAATATTTTCATTGGATAGAGGAAGCAGAGAAAAGTTTCAACCTGCTGAAGAAGAAGATCACGAAGCAACCGATTTTGGTTTTGCCAGATTTTAGCAAGATATTCCAGGTCAAGTGTGGCACGAGTGGATTTGAAATTGGAGTAGTCTTGAGCCAAGGAGATAGGCTGGTTGCATGCTTCAGCGAGAAATTGAATGAAGCAAAGGTCAAATACTCAACATATGACACATAATTTTATGCAGTCATACAAGCGCTGAAGAAATGGAGACATTATTTGGTTCCTAAAGAGTTTGTTTTGTACAACGATAATCACGCTTTGCAATTCGTGACTCAACATGAGAAGTTGAACCAAAAACATGTTAAATGGGTTGAATACATGCAGAATTTTACTTTTGTGATTAAGCATATTTATGGAACTGCTAACAAAGTTGTTGATGCTTTGAGTAGGAAATGTTTGTTGATGAAGGAATTCAGAGTCAAAACTTTGGGTTTTGATAACCTCAAAGAAATGTACAAGGATGACCCAGATTTTAAGGAAGCATATGAGGTGTTTGAGAATCCAATTCTTAGGGACAGAAGCCAATGGACTGAATATATGTTCCAGGATGGATTATTATTCAGGGGCAATCAGTTATGTATTCCAAAATTCTCCATGAAGGAGAACTTGCTGAAGGAAAAACACAATGGAGGATTTGATGGACATTTCGGTCATGACAAAACATTCTCAAAATTGAATGGCACATATTTTTGGCTAGGGATGATAACAAATGTTAATAAATTTGTGGACAGATGTAGGATTTGTTAGCGCACAAAGGGGAAAAGGCAGAACGTAGGGTTATACCAGCCATTACCCATCCCTGAGAGGCCGTGGGATGCAGTGAGCATGGATTTCATATTGGGACTGCCAAGGACACAAAGAGGATGTGATTCAATCTTTGTGGTGGTAGACATATTTTCAAAGATGGAACATTTCATACCATGCCAAAAAACCAGCGATGCAACTCATATTGTGAACCTTTTTTTCAAAGAAGTCATCAGACTTCACAGCTTGCCAAAGAGTATAGTTTCAGATCGAGATACCAAGTTCGTGGGACATTTCTGGAGGACTTTATGGAAGAAGCTGGGGACAAGTTTGTATTTTAGCTTAGCTTATCATCCTCAGATGGATGGGCAGACAAAATTTGTAAGCAAAAGCTTAGGAGATTTACTGAGGAGCCTAGTGACTGAACACCACAGTCAGTGGGATCACATTTTTCCACGTGCGGAATTTTCTTATAATGATTCGATCAATAGAAGCACAGGGCAGAGTCCATTCCAAATTGTATATGGAATGAAACCAAGGGGAGTTTCTGAATTAAAAGATATGGAACAAACTGAATTCAAAAGTGCTAGTGCAGAGGACTTTGCAGAAGCAATGAAGGAGCTTCACAGTCGAGTCAAAGAGCGATTGTAGAGTTCAAATCAATAATACAAGCTCAGAGAAGATCAACATAGGCGAGAACTTAAATATGAATTTGGTGATCTGATTCTTGCACATCTGAGGAAGGAGAGGTTCCCTAGGGGAACATATAACAAATTGAAAATGAAAAAGATTGGACCATGCAGAGTCATGAAGAAATTTGGGGCAAACGCCTATGAGATTGAATCACCCGATGGGATCGAAATTTCACTGATATTCAACATCTCAGATTTGTACCCTTACAAAGCTAAAGAAGCAGGAGCAGAAGAAATTTAGTGGACCAAACAAATGGTTGTAGCTGAAAAGCCACAGATGGAAAGTATAATTGACAAGAGAGTCAACAAGAAGACCAGGAGAAAAGAGTATTTTGAATACTTGGTCAAATGGAAGGGACCTCCAATTGAAGATGTCAATTGGGAAGATGAAGAAAAAATTCAGAAGCATGGACAGACCGTGCAAGAGCTCATGAATAGGAGTTCATGAAAATTTTCAAGCGAGGAAGTATGATGCAGGAGCATCGTAAGCAGCCAGCCAAGCAAGAAACGTAAAAGGCGGAAGACAGCTGGAAGACCTCCAGTGCACATTTTTGAAATGTTTTTGAAGCATTAATGTAATGGGTAAAGGGAATCATACTTGCATATTGTAAACAGATCATGAGCGATTCACTCTCATATGTAGAAGGTAGAGGCATTTATGCATAGTTAATGAAAGTAGGTAGGTTTGAATTAGAGATTGGACAATTTAGAAGAACAAGAGGGAAAACGGATATAGACACCCTCGTATTTTTATTATGACATTCATTAGATCATTGTATCATTAGCATAGAGCAGAAGAAGAGATCTGTAGCAGAGAGTTGTAGAGAAGAACCCATGTACATAAGCTTTGAGTTAATATATAGAGCTTTGAATCAGATTTCATGGTGTTATGATGTTTTCTGTGTATACATGGTGAATGGTATGCTTACAGTGTTTTTATTTCTCTCTGTTATGCATTTGTTATGAGGCTATGCTATGTATGTATGATTTCATGTTGAATTTTTGAAGTCTGAGAGAGAGAGAGAATGAGTTTCAATTGTTTCTCTTTCTGAGAGAGAAGTTCCTGCAAGGAGTGCAGTGAAGCGTCCGCAAGGAGTGTGTTGAAAAAGGTTCAAAGTTTATCTCTAAAAGCTCAGGAGGGATACCGTTGTTCTCATTTCAACATAAGTGCAAGTGAAGCACAGGAGCTGTGTAAGGCATGCGTAGGCTAGTTGAGTCCTTATAAGTTATTAACTAAGGTGGAAGAAGAAAGACTGTTGTTGCGGAAAGTGCACAGAGTCAAAAGATCAAATACCTAAGAGTATTTGACAGTTTTCCGCAAGGTGTGCGAGAAAGAACCCTTTTGAGACTTGAGTTGTAAGAGAAAGCTCAGGAGGGTCAACACCTATGAAAATACCCAAAGGGAGACAGAGATTGAAAACATCTCGCATAGGTTAAGTTCCAGTGAAAAAACATTTGTTCATTTCGTAGGAGCTGTCAAGGAGAAAACGAGCAGCTGGAATTCTCCATGGAGAACTCATGAAGTCGTGAGGGCCATAGGATCCAAAGGAGTTGCAGGTTAGACAAGGGTTAGACGAAACCATCCAGTGGGATCCAGGATTCAACAACGATTGTTGATTGTAACTGTTGAGCTATCAAGATCATTTCAGTGAATCAGGTTTCATAAATATGGAATGCAGACGAACGACTGTCGAAAGATCATTCAAGTCTCAAAAGCCAAAAATCTTGGAGTGACAGGTGGCAAGAATCTAGGTAGAGGATAGCGGAAAATACAGGTGGCGTACTTGTCACCAGGCGAAGTCAAAACTTCGTTGACTATTTTGGGGTTTTGTAGGTTGGAGAATCGAAAGCCTTGCATCAGGATTCGCAAAGACGCGAAGTCTGAAACTCTGAATTGGTGAAAAGTCCCATTGGGGAGCCAGCCTTTGCTGAATGCATCGGGGTTCGACATTTCGACACTTCCGAAGACAAGATATAGGGGTTCCTTGTTCCGAGATTCTCGAAATCACGAAATGCGATACGACTGTGGAGGAGGATGCGGCCAAACATTTCGGTGAATTGACATTTCGGGTTTCGACGGTAGAGGGCCGAGAAACTCGACAACAGGGATCGTGCGATTGCGAGACCCGAAGTCATGAATTAGCGAAGGGCGCGACGTTATTGTGGTCAAGGAGATTTGGGTTGGCGCCTGGTGTTTGTTCATGTAGGCTCAATTCATAAGGACTTGTGGATACGCCGTGAGTGTATGAAATATTCCCCGAGGAGAAATCAAAGAGTCAATCCGACTCAAGGGAAGATTTAGAAAGATCCTGTGTGGACCTCGACCCGAGGGTTTGGGGGTCGACACCAATGTGTACAGACTCTAGAGAAATAAAAAAAATAATAATCAGGTATAGATTTTATTTACCTCGAATGAATGATTTGATGGAGTGTATAAGTGGTGCAAATTATTTTTCAAATATTGATTTAAAGAGTGGATACCATCAGATTAGGATGAGAGAGGGAGATGAGTGGAATACATCCTTTAAAACCAATGATGGTTTGTATGAATGGATTG
>ML795595.1:21202-31579 GCA_009831015.1 Picea engelmannii | reverse complement strand
ACCTTCCTTAACTTTAACAACAAGAGACTATCATTTTCATCAAACGTTTCTTTAGTCTCACAAGACTAGTTTTGGATTAGTCAACAACCCTAACTTGAAATAATCATAACTTTGTACCTGTAATGAATAAATATCTGAAACTAGTACACAATGTTCATCAGTGTGTTTTATGCAATTCCTCCAGGTTTCACTACTTGAAATCTCTCAGAAAAGGAGTTATGGAAAAAATGGCACACCTTGCTGAAATCTGGCTTATTCTAGAGAGCGACCTTGTAGATCATTCCCTCCATGGAATATTTGTTGAATTGATATGAAATTGTTACAAATAATACCAAATATTTTGCTCTAACTAACACATTTGGTATTACTTAATTTGGATATTTTATGAAGAATTTATGACATTTTTACCCGAAACAATTGTTTTTGACTAGTTTCAGAACTAGCCACAAACCCTATTTTCCATGGAGTGTAAATCCAAAAATACAATGACACACAAGCTGAATTTTTTACCACAGATACTTGGATATGTTTCCTCAATGTAATAGAAATTTCATAGTCTGAATCATTCTATAAAAAAATTTATTGCGAAAATGGTGAGATGACCTAAAAGAAACATACCTTAGAAAGCATCAACAAAATAATTTATCCTTCCTTGAATTACGGCCTTCTTTTCTTCACTTTCCTATGAAATTCAGCTTACATATCCTTTGGTTACCTCATAAACCTATAGGTATTCAATATTCTCAAGTGTGTCTTAAATGCGATAGCCTTGCCTCTTATTTATACTCTCCAAGTAGCTTCCTTAAAACATCTTCTAGGTCACTTTGCCCACTTTCCTTATTTTAGGGTTAACCCACTTCTAATTTCTCCATTAAATTTATTATTGAATTAATTTATTTTGTATTCAATTTGAATTATAGTACACTCATCACTTCACTTTATTATTTATCTTTTAAAATATCTTAAACGACTTTGACTACTTTGACCTTTGGGGGATTCTAGATGACATATGAGGGTCCTCCAACTTTGTAAGGCCATAACTCTCAAACCATGAGGAGTTATGTGACGTTCCACATACCAACAGAAATAGAATGACATGTACTATCCATATAGAATATTATTACCTGAAAATATATCAAAACCCATACTGTTATCCATCAAACAAACTTGAGTCCATTACCCAAACCTGGGTTCTCCAACTTCTCATGGCCATAACTCTCTAACCGTGAGGAGTTATGTGACGTTCCACATACCACCAGAAATGGAATGAAAATCAATATCCATATAGGACAGTGTCACTAAAAAATTCACTGGTTTTCATCTCATTATTCCATAAATAAGCATGGGTTCTCTAACCATACTTCTAGGATAAGTCAATCCGCAAAGTGTCTTCCCGTGAGGGCTTTCACCATAAAGGTACCAATTTGGAGTTCATCAATTTCTACTTATTATCAACCATGAAAAGAAAATAACAAGTCATCTTTACATCAAACAATCGTGGGTCCATTGCCCAACCTTTGTGCTATGGGGATTTCTTCAAGGGTTGACATCAATGACAACCAACCTTAATCAACAATCTCCCCCTTTGGCATTGATGGAAACAATCTGATGCAATACTAAAATCATATCACTCATGCTCCCCTTGGAACCATGACTCTTTCCTATGCATATGATAAATCTCTCCCCCTTTGTCATTAATGGAAAAGGTATCTTTCCATCCTGGGTTGCTCCCCCTGACTGAACTTTCCTCTTATGGTTCTTCTTCGTGTAAATCTAAGACATATAAGATAAGCATTCAAAAATCATTCATTTTGGAGTAGAAATAACTCCAAGTCCCTGGCGAAGATATTCGAAGGATTACTATGATAGTGGTTTTGTGAAGATATCTGCCACTTGTTCTTTTGTGCCCACGTACTCAACTCTGATGTTCTTTTCTCCAACCTTCTCCCATAGAAAGTGATACTTTATTGGAATGTGCTTCGTCTTGGAGTGCATCACTGGGTTTTTCGAGATACTGATGGCACTTGTATTATCAGAATAGATTGGAATGGGCTCATAATACTCAACCTGTGTATCTGTTAGAGTTTGTTTCATCCAAAGAACTTGTGTACAACATGATGCTGCTGCAATATACTCTGCCTTGGTTGTAGATAAATACATTGATGATTGTTTCTTGCTTAGCCATGATACTAAAAACTCACCCAAGTAGAACACTGCTCCACTCGTGCTTTGTCGGTCATCAATACAACCTGCCCAATCTATGTCTATGTAGGCAATAAGTGATATATACTTTCCTTTTGGATACCATAATCCAAACTCTTCTGTTCCTTTGAGATATATGAAAATCCTCTTCACTACTAACACATGTGACTCCTTTGGTGCTGCCTGAAATCATGCCACCTGTCCAACTACTTGCATTACATCTGTTCTGGATGCTGTCAAATATAGTAGGTTGTCAATCATTGACCTGTATTGCCTCTGACCTATAGAATTTGAATCATCATCTTTGCTCAACTTGCAACTGGTTTGCATGGGGGTGATAACTGGTTTGCAATCTTCCATTCTGAACCTCTTTAGCATTTCTCTAATATACTTGGTTTGATAAATAAAGATTCCTTGGTTTCTTTGACGTATCTGAAGTCCCAAAAAGAAGGATAGTTCTCCAAGTAACGACATTTCAAATTCATCTTGCATATCTTTTGCAAATTTATGGCTTAACCTATCATCATCACTACCAAAAATAATATCTTCAACATAAAATTCAATTAATAAAATATTACCTTCACTTACCTTGATGTAGAGGTTGTTGTCTGCACTTCCTTTTCTGAACCCTACCTACTGTATATACTTATATTGTCTAGAGTACCATGCTCTATGAGCCTGTTTTAGACCATACAAGGCCTTCTTTAATTTACACACATAATCTGCATTCTCTGACAATTGAAATCCTTTTGGTTGTTCAATGTAGAATTCTTCTTCAAGTTCCCCATTCCGAAAAATTGATTTTACATCCATCTAATATACTTTAACATTTTTGGAGCACGCATAGACTAAAAGAAACCCGATTGCTTCCATTCTAGCAACTGGGGAAAATGTCTCTTCAAAGTCGATTCCTTCAATCTGTGCATATCCTTTACATACCAATCTACCTTTTTTCCTTGTTACTTGTCCATCTTCATTTAATTTATTCATGAAAACCCATTTTGTGTCGGTCACATTCTTATTCTTTTTCTTGGAACCATTTCCCAAGTGCCATTTTTCTCTATTTGATCCAATTCTTCATTCATGGCCTTATTCCAAAATTCATCCTTGTTGGCTTTTTAAAAATAGTTTGGTTCAATTGTAGATAAGAGTGCTAAGTGTGTTTGTTCCAGTGAACGGATTTTTCTTCTAGTCTCAACTCCTGCATATTTGTTTCTAATAATTTGATCTGAAGGATGATTCTTCTGTACTTGTTTTATAGGTGTCTTTGGAGATACTTACTGAGATTTCTCTTCTGTTTCTGTCGGATTCTCTACATATTCCTCTTCTACTTCATCTTCTGCTTCTTATTCTTCGAAAAGTTATTACATTGATTTGTTTTCTTCTTCCTTTGATTCTGGACTTCCTGTTTCATCAATTGTTACATTGATTCTTTCCACAACTTTGCTTAATATTAGATTGTAACACTTTTATTCTTTCCTTGTACTTGAGTAACCAACAAGTAATCCTTTGTCCACACGAGAGTCAAACTTTCCCATTTTCCCATCTTCTCTTTTGATGTAGTATTTGCTTCCAAAAACTCTGAAGTGCTTCACATTTGTTGGTCTTCCTTTCCATAGCTCGTAGGGAGTTTTATCAATGTTGTTTCTAAGAATTACTCTGTTTTGAATGTGAAATGTTGTATGCACTGCCTGTGTCCAAAATACATCTGTCAATTTGGAATCCATTAGCATTATTTGAGCCATTTCTTGTATTGTCCTGTTCTTTCTTTCAACAACTCCATTATGTTGAGGTGTCCATGACTACTACAGTAGTCCATAAATTCCTTTGAAGTGAACTCTCCTCCATTATCATATCTCAAGAATTTGATTCTTGAATCCATCTCATTTTCAACCATTTCCTTGTAGATCTTGAAGTTTTCAAAAGCTTCTGACTTGTTCTTGAGAAAGAAAATTGCAGTCATTCTTGTATAATCATCAACTAATAACATAAATTATCTCTCACCTTTTAAGCCCTTTATTGTAGTTGGCCCAACTAGATCAGTATGCACAATTTCCAGTGGTATTGTTGTTGAATATTCCTTTGATTTGAACCTAGTCTTTGTTTGCTTTCCTTGTTGACAATGCTTGCATAAAGTGTTGGTTGGTTTCGTGATCTGGGGCATTTCTCTGACTGATTCTCTTTTGCTGACTTTGACAAGGTTATCAAAATTCACGTGACCCATTCTTTTGTGCCATAGCCAACTTTCATCTTCCTTTCCTAGACAACACTTTTCATTTCCATTTTCACTGACACATATATGTTGTTTGAAGTTCTTGTAGCTGTACCAACCAATTTCCTTGAACCTTCTCTTCTTATCTCACACTTTTTTGAATCAAAAGTAATTTTATGACCTTGGTCACACATTTGACTCACACTTAGAATATTATGTTTCATATCTTCTACTAGTAGAACATTTTGTGCCTTTTTATTCTTGTTTCCAATTTGGACTGTGCCTTCTCCAATAATTTTGGTTCAATTATCATTTCCGAAGGAGACTGATCCATTTCTTTCCTTTCACAATGTAAGAAATTTGTCTCTATCACCTGTCATGTGTTTTGAACACCCACTGTCAACATACCAACCGTGTTTCTCCTGCTTAGCTTGTAGAGCGACTATGCATTCTTCATTGCTATACTTATCTTGCTTTCTTATCCATGTCGTTTTCTGAGGTTCTTGTCTATGACTGTTGTTATTCTGTTAAGGTTATTTAGGAGGGACTGCCATTCTGTAATTTTTGGCCACGTGTCCAAAATTGTTAGATTTGTAACATTCCACTTCAGTGCTCAAAGATTCAAACCTGTTGTAACTTCTTCTTTGTGTTTCACTAGGTCTTCTTGAGTAACCCCTTTGTGTATGACTCTCAAAGTTGTTATTGTTCCTTTTGTTAGCTTTTCAATTCACAACTTTATGTCCAAAATTATTACATGCATAACATAAACCAAAAAATATAGTTTGATACCTGGGAGTTGAAGATCTTCTGAAAGAAGCTGCTCTTATGAATCCTTCTTCTTCTTGAGGACTATCTGTCTATTGTTGATTCTGAAATCTGAATCTTCTTGGTGGAGGAGTGTCCCTATAATCTTCCTTGTACATCTTCCTATCCCCTTTGATTGTTTCTACATAGATTTTTGGATTTGTTTCTTGCTCTATTGTTTTGGATCTTGATCCTTTTTTCTGTCTAATTGTATCCAAGTCCAGACTTGTCAAGATGAGATTTTTTACTGCTGATAATGTCATCTAGAACTTTTGAGCTATTCTGCATATTTTTCTTTTGAATATCCTTTCTTAGTGTGACAATCTCTGCTTCCAAGTTTCTAATGATCTTCTCCTTTTATTCTAGTTTTTCTTTGAGTTCTTCTTCAATTCTTTTATCTTCTATTTGAACCTTCAATCTTGTGATTATTTGTTCTAGTTCTCGAGTGTCCTTTTTCTTGTCTAGTTCTGCTTGTAGTTTCTTGTTCTTCTTGTTTTCTCTTCTGATAACTTCTATAGCACACATTAATTCTTCTCGATAGTCAACTTATGCCTCTTCAATTTTGTCTTCAACTTCTTCATATCCTTCTTTGGCTTCATCATATTCTTCTTTGGCTTCTTCATATTCTTCTTTGTCAAAATATTTTACTGCCATGAATAAAACTCTTCCTGTCTCACTGTCACTGATTTCATCTTCATATGATGATGAGATGTCTTCTTTGATGCATAATCTTTTCTTGATATCTTTCTTTGTAGTACTTTTTCCTTTATATGTGTGTTTTCCTTTTGAGTAACCTTCACCATTTCTCTTTTTCTTATGAGGACATTTGTTAGCAAAATGACCAATACCATCACAATTACAACAGATTAAAGGAATCTTACCTCTATACCTACCATTGGTTCCCTTGTTCAGTCTTTTGATGAAGTTGGCCACTTCTTCATCATCTTCTGAGATGTCAATGTTGCTTCTATATTCTTCTTGTTCCTTTTTCTTTTGCTTTGATCTTTTGGATGCTTTGAATGATGCTTCTTTTACATCTGGATTTTCCTGTTCAGTTCTCATTTCATATGCTATGAATATTCCATGTTGTTCGTCCATACTTATTGAGTTCAGATCTGATATTTATTCTAGTGTTGATATCTTAGGGTTGAATCTCATAGGAAGAGATCTTAGTACCTTTTGAACAATTACAAATTCTTCTATTTCTTCTCCCAATCCTATGATTGCATTCACTGTTTCGTCAACTCTTAAGAAGTAGGCTACAATATTCTCATCTTCCTTCATTTTTAGTTGTTCAAACTGACCTCTGTAAGTTTGAAGTTTTGTTTCTTTGAATTTTATATCTCCTTTATAAATATTTCGAAGCTTTCCCCAAATCTCTTTGGCGGATTTACAATTTGAAACTTTGGTGAATACTATTTCACTAAGACCATTTAAAAGTGCATTTGTAGCTTTGGAATTCTTCTGACCAAGTTTCATTGTTTTGTCATTTTTTGGTGGAACTACGGGTACTATGTATCCATCTACAGTTGATTTCCAAATTTCAAACCCCTGTGCTTATATACATGTCTTCATCCTTATGCTCAAAAAGCATACTTCTATCCATAAAAGTGTGGTATTCCATTTTTATATGAGTTGGTACACTCCATGATCTACCTGTCAGTGGTTAAACTAATTTCTGAAGGAACCTTCTCTGATACCAATTATTGGATTACTAAGAGGGGGGTGAATCAGTAATAGCATAATTATAATCCTTTTTCTCCAAATAATCCAAGTGTTATATCAATGTAGAATTATTATCCAATAATGAGCAATAAGAAATGAACAATCACACACATACACAGTACACCAGTGTTTTACGTGGAAACCCAAATCGGGAGAAAACCACAGAACAATTTGTCTTATATGTCTTGAAGAATTACATTCATTGGAAGCACCAACTTCCTTTGTTTTCCAGATGCAACTGGAAGGAGGCTCCAACCCCCTAGTTTCTTAGGCTACAACCTGAGGGAATCTCCAACTCCCCAATTCTCTAGCTACAACCATAAGGAGGATGCAACCCCCTATGTTCTTTGGCTACAACCGGAAGGTGGACAAAACCACCTGTCCTTGCCCTGTCCAACCGCCCTGAAGTAAAAGTAGAATGATGGAACCACTGTCACACTATCACTATAATATATACCACTGTAAACATGTACCAATAAAACTGAACCATGCATCAACCATGCCTCAACCTGTAATCAACCTGTACCATAAACAAGTGCATCAACCATGCACCAACTTGTACCAAACAATCTGTAATCAACCTGTACCATAAACAAGTGCAGCCAACCATGTACCAAGTATGTACCAATCATGTGTCAAGTACTCATCAACTATAACTCATCAATATGTACCAACATCATCAACTATACACCTCATGTATGTGCCAACTCATCAACTATTTGTCTCAACCATGTACCCAACTTGTACCTCAACCAAAATCCATCATCAATTTCATCATCCAAATATGATTTGTAACTTTGTAATAGACCTGGTGTATATTATCACATACCTTCAAACCCTCCTTAACTTTAAGAACAAGAGACTAACATTTTCATCAAACATTTCTTTAGTCTCACAAGACTAGTTTTGGATTAGTCAACAACCCTAAATTGAAATAATAATAACTGTGTACCTGTAATGAATAAAGATCTGAAACTAATACAAAATGTTAGTTATTGTTTTTTGTGCAATTCCTCCAGGTGTCACTACTTGGAACCTCTTATAAAAGAATTTATGGAAAAAATGGTACACCTTGTTGAATTCTGGATTATTCTGAAACTATTACACAACATACTACAGATTCTACTCTACCCAACACATTTGGTCTTACTTAATTTGGATCTGTTATGAAGAAGTTATGATGTTTTTACCTGAAACACTTGTTTTTGACTAGTTTTAGGACTAGCCACAAACCCTATTTTCCACGGAGTGTAACTCCAAACATACAACGACCCACAAGATGAATTTTTTACCATAGATACTTGGATATGTTTCCTCAATTTCATAGCAATTTCACGATCTAAATCATTCTATAAATTTTTTTATTGTGAAAATGGTGAGATGGCCTGAAAAAAAAATACCTTAGAAAGCATCATCAAAAGAATTTATCCTTCCTTGAATTCTGACCTTCTTTTCTTCACTTTCCTCAGAAATTAAGCTTAGATATTCTCTGGTTACATCAGACACCTATAGGTATTCAATATATTCAAGTGTTTCTTAAATGAGAGAGCCTTGCCTCTTATTTATACTCTCCAAGTAGCTTCCTTAAAAACATCTTCTAGGTCACTTTGCCCACTTTCCTTATTTTAGGGTTAACCCACTTCTAATTTCTCCATTAAATTTATTATTGAATTAATTTATTTTGTATTTACTTTGAAATATATTACACTCATCACTTCACTTTATTATTTACCTTTTAAAATATCTTAAACCACTTTGACTACTTTGACCTTTTGGGGCTTCGAGATGACATATGAGGGTCCTCCAACTTTGTAAGGCCATAACTCTCAAATCGTGAGGAGTTATGTGATGTTCCACATACCACCAGAAATAGAATGACATGTAATATCCATATAGAATAGTGTTACCTAAAAATATATCAAAACTCATACCGTTATCCATCAAACAAACTTGGGTCCATTACCCAAACCTGGGTTCTCCAACTTCTCATGGCCATAACTCTCTAACCGTGAGGATTTATGTGACGTTCCACATACCACCGGAAATGGCATGAAAAGAAATATCCATCTAGGATGGTTTCATTGAAAAATTCACTAGATTTCATCTCATTATTCCACAAATAAGCATGCGTTATCTAACCATACTTCTAGGATAACTCAATCCACAAAGCGTCTTCCTGTGAGGGCTTTCACCATAAGGTGACCACTTTGGAGTTCATCCATTTCTACTTATTATCAACCATGACAAGACAATAACGATTTATATTAAACAACCTTTGTGCTACGGGGCTTTCTTCAATGGTTGACATCAATGACAACCAACCTTAATCAATAGTTATAAATAATTTAATCATGTCTACAAACTCTCCCACAACTTGCTGCCATAAAAACTGTAAGTAATCAATCTTCTCATCAACAAATGTTTCCAAAATCAACACTGAAATGTTGGAGCGACAATTGTCATGATGAAATACTCTTGATACATAGGAGATGTGAGCATGGAAAAGGCTGGAAGAACTTCTTCAATGATAGGATCATCTTCATCGCTTATCCCCATCAAGAAAATACTTCACTCCTTGGTTGGAAATTCTTTCTGATCCATATGTGAACAATAAATCCAAGTCCTATGTTGTCTGAATTGAATGTGGACAACAACTCCAACTTTGTGATCATGTTAACCACCCCACTTATGAGTCATTCTCTCACAACTAGAAGTTTCACCTGGATCCTATATCCTATGATTATAATCAACCATTTTACTGAAATCAAGAAGTGCTCCATCATTCAACTCAAAAGGTAGATTATCAAAAAATATCTCAGTATCCATCTCAAACAATTGAACACTATCATTGTCCTCACGGTCAACCCAATCCTCCTTATGATCCAAAATTCTATTTTATGATTTCTTGGGACAATGAACTAGATCAAAAACCTCTTGAATGTTATCTAGTTCTTCAGTCACTTTCCCCACCTCCTTGGCCCATTATTCCTTTTGTTGTTCCCTTAAGTTTTTGACCACATAAAGTTGATGTTCCACTTCTAGAATTGTCTCGTGATCATTCTCTACTACGATCTTCATGGAATTAAGATCAATGGTGAGCTCACTAAATTTTACTTATTTTTTCCTCTAGTGCACTCTTTATAGTTTGCAAATCAGCAAAGGAAACAATTTGTTCATGATGATTTATTTGTATCTTGTGGATTAAATCCTCAACAAGTCTTTCTATGCCATCTAGTTTAGATAAAATATGCACTTCATTTTCAGTTGTCACCAATAATTGTTTCTTCAAATTATGTGACTCACTGGGCCAAAAATTAAAATCAACTTCCTCTATAAAATCCTCTTTGCATAATTCTTTCTTTGAAGTTAGGATAACACCTTGGTCAAAAGGAAGTTCATCCACTATATATATATATATATATATATATATATAT
>ML795594.1:195311-208688 GCA_009831015.1 Picea engelmannii | reverse complement strand
CCATTCCTTGGTCTGCACCCAGTGTTCAATGTGGACCGCCTTCGGCCCTACTTTCCACCTCTACTAGACACATCCGACATGGAAGAACAACTCACACCAACAGAGTTAAATCTAGACTGCATGGAACAATCCAGAACTGATCATATCATGGATACACAGATCAAGCACACTCAAAAACAAAGGATACCACTATATCGAGTTGTCAAAGCAGGCCAACTCCTTCACCAAGGCAAATGGCTCACCAGGGACCAAGTTCAGCAGAAGTTTCCTCATCTCATGGAGGAACTCAACGCAATGGGGACCATTGATTCCTAAGGAGGGAGGATTGATCCAGGAGGATATCAGTGGCCACCCACCTTTTCCGACTGGCTCAAAACAGTCTTCTGGCAATTTTGGCAATTTACTATTTTTAGCAGTTTTTAACTTCCGGGGTCATTTTGAGGGCCTAAATGAAGGTTTTTTGAGATAGAGGTTCTCAATGATATCTTAAGGCATGATGTAGCCCCCAAAATGAATCTCCTCGACGATACCTTTCCAATGATCTATCACACGCCTAAAACGGAGATCGTATGCAAAAGCTACGACCCCGGGAAGTTGATGTACTAACTTACCCAAACGGGGCCCACATGACTTTTGGCTCTTCATCTCCTAGGGTTAGGTTTTTGGATGTCTATGACTTTTGGCATTCTCGTCTATTGTAAAAATGCCTCTAGAGCCTCATTGTAATAATCTTCTCACGGATGCGAGTAGCAGCCACATCTCTTCTCAGAGATAAGCTACCAACACCCTAGATAGTTTATTTCCATTCTGTTTGTAAGCATATTTCAGTCATTTGTTATTAATGAAATGAAGTCTTATTTCTGTTGCATCTCCGTGTTTATGTGTATTTCTGTATTTCATTGTGTTCCTACATAAATCCGGATCACTACTCTATATACACTTGTTCTGGATAATGGAGCAAGTGTCTCGTCATAATATTCTCCCTCTTGTTGGGAGAATCCTCTAGCCACAAATATTTATTTGTTATTTTCTATGCTTCCATCTGCAACATGATTGATCTTGTAGATCCACTTGGAATTCACCACTGACTTCCATATTGGTCTCAAATCCACTTTCCACACATCATTCTTCATGATGGACTGATTCTCTTCCATCATGGCATCCTTCCACACACTTTCTACTTAGAAGCTTCCTCATAAGTGGAAGGTTTTGAATCAATGATCTTCATCATCAATACCACATAGATGGAAACTTGTGCGGTCTCTTTCTCTCTCTGGAACTGAGGAAAAATCCATATGCCAGTCCTTCTGACTGGCTTCCTCCTCTATCA
Source organism: Picea engelmannii (assembly GCA_009831015.1). NCBI lineage: Eukaryota > Viridiplantae > Streptophyta > Pinopsida > Pinales > Pinaceae > Picea > Picea engelmannii. The sequence goes on along the minus strand of ML795594.1, from coordinate 207,358 downwards.
CTGTAGAAAATTCTATTGAAACAAGGGAATCCTCTTAGGAGATCTCACATCTCCTTGAAGCCTCTGAAGCTACAATATATCCTCCTCAAGTCATGGCATATGTCTGTCAGTCCTGGAATACATCTCTCTCTCCACCTTGAATACGAAGGGGAACTTAATCTTAATGATCTGGTCTTCCTCTGAGTCAACTGACTCTCTTTGAGATCAAGATCACTGTGAGTCTAAATTCTCCCTATGGAGCTTGACTCCCTCTGAGTCTATATAATATCTAGAGCCATATTCTCCCTCTGCATGTGTTGACCTCCTCTGAAGTCTGATCTCCTATGAATTGTTCTGGGAAGACTTCTCCTCCATACTATATCGTGAGGGATGAATCCCTATGAACTCTAGCTCCTTCTAAGATCGTATGTGGTGGGTCCACCTTCCTCACTATTGGTGGATCCATATGATCCTCCTCATGATATGGTTAATCAATGCCATATATTTGTATCCCCATTTTCATCCTGCAAAGTATCATGGGACCATGCTGGTCTTTTCTTGGTCACTGCAACGATCCTGGGTAGGCCTTTTGGCTCTACTGACTCTTCCTGATGATATGAAAGGTGATCAATTGAACTAGAGGGATTTGTATGATCATCTTCAAAGCCTTATTCTCCTTATAATCAATCTCCATATGAGGTACTCTGTATCCCACACAAGTGCCCTTCTTTCCAGAAGGTTGTGACTTCGTCCTCTTCTCCTTCATTACATGTATGTGTATGGTCATGTACACAACTCTATGTCTGGATAGTCTGCTCCATGTCTCATCTAGATACCATATAATCTGTTTCCTCCTGCAATCGTCGTTATAGATCCCTCTTAGAGCTATTCCATATCGCCTTCTTGGAACAAGAGTAACAATAACCAAGAACATCTCCTAGAAGAGATCAATTTCATCTTGCAAAAAAGTGCATGATTAATACTAAACAATGAGTATTTAATTAATAATAATCGTATCAACAACATTCAAGTGTTACTAAACATTTGATAATAATGGAACTCTAAAGACTGCTATTCTAGTTACAACACCTACTTAAGCTATAACAATATGAAATATCAAACCTTATATGAAAACCTGGAGTCTATCTGTTGTTGTCCCATTTGAGTTGTCTTGTACTTCCCGATCATGTTTTTGGAAGCACCACTATATAAAATACATACTCTTCATCCTTTGACTCTGCCTTTTCCTGGGTTGTGGACCCTTCCATGTCAGCTGCATGTGCATGATGCTTCCCTTGTTCATCCTTATGGGGACATTGATTGAGAGACATAATGTCCCAACTACTTACAACTATATCATATGAATTTTGACACATCCTTATTATAACGTGGTCTTTTAGCTTTCTTCAGACTAACTTCTCTTCTCTCTTTCCTTTTCTTCACATGAGCGGAAAGAGTTTGGTTTTCATCATCATTTGTCTTCTGAGATTTGGATATTTTCCTGGTTTCTTCTTGGGTACAATATGACCATAACTTGTTAAAATTGGGCAGTCTGCTTCTTGCGAAAATCCCTTGAAAAAATGGGTCCCAAGTGGAAGGAAATCCATTGAGTGTAGTAGTCACGAGTTCAACGTCGTCTACTAGGTATCCAATGGTTTCTTACTGGTCCTTGATCTGCGAGTTTCTCATGAAATAGTTGGATATTGTTTCTGACTTGTTCATTGTCACATTTCTGAGTTGATTCCTTGAAGTAGCTTCTGGCTGGTGTTCTTGCTTTCATAAATTATGGTTAGGGCATCAAATATTTCCTTCAGTGTCTTCAGTTCTAATACATTCAGTATTAAATGATCCTTAATCGAGTATGTCAAGATCCTCTTTGCCTTGAATTCATTCTTCCTAAACTTTCCTTTGGCTACTTACTCTTCTGGTTCGGGAATTATATGCTTGAAATGATCCAATAACTCATTCTCTTCTATAATAAGAAGTATTCTATGCTTCCAAGATATGAAGTTATCTTCTCCATCCAATCTATCCTCAACTCTCATACTGGTTGACATTTTCAATGGTAGAAACCCTAGATTTGAGAAATTTCAAATTTCTGAACTTCATGGAACTGCAACCAGAGTTTTGCAGGGGGTACGCTGGGGTAGGGCGACTTCTATGTGGTGAAATTAGTCCCAACACCTTGGAACTAGTACTCAATGATATTTTCAAATATATTACGGTGCAACGACAAGGTATTGCTACAAACAATCTTCCTTCCAGTGGTTAGACTGTTCTAAAGGTAACTAGCTCTGAAACCATGTTATATTTTCATTACCTTTACAAAGAAATTAGGTTTACCGATATAATTAGATATTATTTCACATTAGCATGTAAATCATGTACTGAAAATAAGAGAAATAGTAACAAGCACAAGAAGACAAGAATTTATCCTAGGAAAACCCCAAATAGGGGAAAAACCCAACCGACCTTTCTTAGAGATATTTCGTCCAAGAAAGTCCAACCAGGAACCAACAGATAAATCCTAGCACAATGGATAGCTAAAGATACAACTAGAAACACCACTCTAGTTGACACAACAACATCATACAAGAGTAGCGCACTTGTACCAAGGGTAGCACACAAGAGAGAGTTACCACAAAGACTGAACAATAAGAAAATCCTGCTACTGCAGTTGCTGCGTTACCTTCCTTAGACTTGTGCCTTCCTTTTCTTTGGATGAGAGAGTGTGAGTGAGTGTATCAAATGAGACAAGGCACCTTGTATTTATAGTCTTCTTGACCTCCTTACTAGGCCGACTTCTCCTTTGGGATGGTGCCACTTCATTATTCTTTATTCTTCTGGATCGACTTCTCTTCTGGGGTATTTCCATATATTTTCAATGGTTCTCTTGCCTCCAAAATATTCTTCTCATCTAAGATAGGTCATCTAGGATGGAAAGTACCTCCTACAACTACCAAACATCAACAAAATTAACCCTAATAGAAGTAGAAAAATGTCAATGTACTGACCTCTTCTATCACTGTGATTGTTTTTTTTCAAAGGATATAGATGTAAGGAGCATAAATTATTTGTCATCAATATCACCTCATTAGGCATATTTGAGGATAATTAAAATGACAAAATGAAAAAAATTGAACTGTGTTGACGACGATTTTTGTCAACAGTACTTAGCCGGCAAAGCGTTGCCTGGATCCCCCCCTCATTATACACTTTCTTGCGCAAAGTTCTATGTGTCCCACTGAGTTACCGCTACACATTAAAGGAAAGTTACATGATCATTCACATGTAAGAAAGTTCATTAGAAGTTTTTAGCGCAAGGTTCCTACCAAAACTATCATGGTTCTCAACCTATGATTCAAAAGACTTGTTATCCCTTTTGACCCCACTCTTAACCTTATTATAATCTCACTCACAACCTTCAAAATTTCATTCCATATCAAGTTTTCAAATATATATATATATATTATTATATTTTTATTATACTTACTTCCCATTAAAATTTATGACATATTATATACACATTTTCTCTTTTCCAATATACTCTTATACTATTATGCCTTTTTCATGGTTATGAATGGTTATGAATGTAATATTATCTCATGAATTTATGACATATTATATACACATTTTCTCTTTTCCAAGATACTCTTATACTATTATGCCTTTTTCATGGTTATGAATGTAATATTATCTCATGACTCCAAAAGAAAAAACTTTTATAATAAGTCTGCCATGTTTCGTTCCCATCATCTTTCATGCTATCACCAATGGGCCTTGCAAAACATAGTGTTATATATTATGGGTGACATGCCACATGGACACTTATTTATCCAAGTAAATGGTATTGAATTCATCATCATGTGGATTACTATACCCTATGTTTTCAAGCCACTACATAATATCCTAGACACATACCTTTTTCATACATAAAGAAATAATATTCCCATAAAGGTTTTAGCCTACGTCATTTTGAGCCCCTTATGAAAGTAGATTTGTGCCATGAATGAATAATATCCAAATGGAAGGAGATTAAGTGAGGGGACTTTAAGTATGATTCATATGCATTGATGATAAAGGGCATGGATGGAATTTTTAAAAAGATATGATTTATATATTATCGTCGTGCATTCATATATTATGGTGGACATACCTATTCAAAGGTAGCGTCAATATGTTGTATCCAAATTACAAAGGAGAAGTGATGGACGTCAAGTGACAGAGATATGCCAAATCCAATCTCAGTTTGGGTTGCTTCCTAGAGATCATGGAACCACAATTGGCAGTCACTACACTTGGAGGGAACACCATGGGTCATAGGATATATAATCTTACAAAAGTGTAAGAGCTAAAGATATTTATTCTCTAGTACACTTTCCCACCGTCATGTGTAGGAGACGTAGGACGTATAGGATCTCCAAGCAGGAGGGAAATTGGTCACGGAATGCTATCAAAAAGACCTCTTGAACCAACACTTCCTTCAGAGGAAAAAATTCCCTATATAGTCCGTGTTGAGAGTACTATCACAGAAAGCAATGGTTCTTCAAGCATGGCTTCTGTCTATAGAAGTTTCTTGGAAATGCAATATGCGAGAGTTCCCTTAAAATTCTCTATAGCTGGAGTTGCAATGGGTTTGATTTTCGGTATCAAAGACGGTGGGGAAGATGGTACCCCACTCATTCTTTTTGACATAATTGGATCTGAGATGCTTTGGGTGATATGGATTTAAAGGTTGCTAGGAATGATAAATGTATCAAAACATTTCAGATGGATTTAAAGCTGCCGATAGGGATCAAAATACCGATTCTAAAGCAAGCTCTTTTACAAGTGAGGAAAGGAATATGTCAAATGACAAAATGTTATCCCCATCTTGCACGCCAACTCTCTAAATATGCTTCACTTATTAATGTGTTGAAGGTTAATCTTGGAAGATTGAATCTCATTATTTCTAGTGGAAGAACTGTGAAAAACATTATTGAATACACTGGAGTAGATTCCATTGAGGTACAACCAAATGGCTTGGTGATGGTTCTACAGTGGGTGGTATTTACAGGAACTGTGAAGTAAAATCCATTGCAACATTTGGAACTTTTGTTGTGATCGATGATCTAGATCTCTTCTTCGCACTTAGAGACTTCGTGACTCGCGATGTTAGAGGTTGGAGAACCTCCTTTATTCAATTCCCAAACTTGCGCTTGCGTCAGATCAATAGCCCACGACATTCCTCGATTGACGGTCCATATCTCTTCTTCGCGAAATCAAACTTCGTGAGTTTATGTCTCGTGCATTCACTCCTTCCTCTGGATTTCACAATTTGTGAATCACCGAAGTGCTAATCTCTCACCACGTGTCCTTCCCATCACCAACGGCTAGGATTTCCTTCGTGATTTCAAACTTCGCGAGTTTCCACTCTTGTCCTTGCAAATATTTCGAAGTCGGAATCCTCGAACTCTCAGATCTACTTCCAGCTGTCCCCCTCGATGATGGACGGTTCTAATAGACCTCGAAACTTCGGGACTTCATGAGTCCGCTTCTCCTATGAACTCTAAAGGAATTAAGGCCTATGCACTTACCTCTGGATCCAATGACGGTTGGTCCATGCGCTCAGATCTAACACCTGAGATCTGTTCTCCTCCTCTGCGCACTTGTTCCTCCTATCTGGACTCTAATCCAACGGTTCAGATTCTTCACAGTACTCGATCCGACTACCATTGTCGCTCCTCCTCCCGAGCTTACGATCATTTCCGACATAGAATATTTTCTAAGTATTCAAAGGTTTCTGTCTCCGAACCTTTCCTGTTTTCCATCATCGCTGTTGTTCTATTTTCCATCGTCACTGTTGTTCTTTCCATCAATGAAAATCACACTCCCCCTGTAAACATACCAACAATATCCCCCTTTGGCATTGATGGCAACCTTGAAAGGCTGCACTATTCTTCTTAGACCTCCAACTGTAGCATCCAGACCACACCTTTTTCTCCCCCTTTGACATCAATGTCAAAGAAAACTGAGAGTGACTTTGTTCTCCCCCTGATCAGAGATACAATAAGAACTCTCCCCCTGATTAGATATACTATGAGCACTCTCCCCCTGATCAGATAGTCTATTTTAACTAGATAACATGGTCACACCCAACTTACGGCATAGATACTCAAACTGAGCTGTTGCAAGCGGTTTAGTGAAGATATCAACAATATGATCTTTGGATGGAATAGAATTCAACTGAACAACTTTGTTTGTAAACCACTCTTTGAGAAAATGATACTTTATTGGTATATTCTTATTCTTGGAATGAAGCACAGGATTCTTGGAGACACTAATGGCACTGGTGTTATCGCAGTGAAATGGAATGGGATCAATATAAGTTACCTTCAAATCTGCAAGAGTTTGAATCATCCATAATATCTGAGTGCAACAAGTAGCAAAAACAATGTACTCGTCCTCTGTAGTTGATAATGAAATAGATCCCTACTTCTTACTAAGCCATGCGACTAATGAATCACCTAAGAAGAATGCACCTCCACTGATTCTCTTTCTTTCATCCAAACAATTTTCCCAATCAACATTTGAATATGCAGTTAATTGAAAATTATGATTTCTAGAATACCAAATACCATAAGTCATTGTACCATTCAAATATTTGAATATCCTCTTGACATATACTAAATAAATTTGTTTAGGAGCAGACTGATAACGACCTACCATTCCAACAGTTTGGATTATATTAGGACGATATGATGTGATGTACAAAAGACTTCCTATCATTGATCAGTATGTTCTTTGATCAACATCAGGTGAAATATCATCTTTACTGAGCTTGCAACCAACCACCATAGGTGTACTAACAGGAGAGGAATCTTCCATCTGAAAATTCTTCAACATCTCTTTCAAATACTTTTCTTGAGAGATAAATAACCCTGCATAACTCTGAATGATTTGTAAACCAAGAAAATATGATAGTTCTCCTATCATGGACATCTCAAACTCAGTTTGCATAGCATTAACAAACCACTGAATAGAAGGGTCATTGGTACATCCAAAAATAATGTCATCTACATAAACCAAAACAACTAATAAATCATCACCTTCAGACTTAATGTATAGATTACTATCAACAATACATGTCTTGAACCCTTTGTATTGTAAAAATTTGTCCAGTCTATAATACCAAGCTCCTGGTGCCAGTTTCAGTCCATATAAAGCCTTTTTTAGCTTGCAGACATAGTCAGGATTATCTGTCAGTGGAAATCCTTCAGGTTGGTCCATATATACTTCTTCTTCTAGATCTCCATTAAGAAATGCTGACTTAACATCCATATGATATACTTTAAAGTTCTTATGACATGCATAGGCAAGGAAAATTATGATGGCTTCCAATCTTGCCACTGGTGCAAAGGTTTCATCAAAATCTTGTCCTTCAACTTGTGCATACCCCTTAAAGACCAATCTGGCTTTATTCCTAACAATTTGTCCTTGTTCATTCATTTTATTCTTAAACAACCATTTGGAGCCTATTACATTCTTATCTGCAGGTCTGGGAACAAACTCCCATGTATTGTTCTTCTCTATCTGATCAAGCTCTTCATTCATAGCTCTAATCCAATCGTCATGCTTGCTAGCTTCATAAATTTTTTTGGGTTCAATCATAGATAGGAACGCAATATGAKATTKTTCYGAGTCTTTAATCAATTKCCTTCTTGTCTAAACTCCTTTATTTCTRTCACCAATTATTTGTTTTTWCAGGATAATTCTTTCTAACAATTCTAAGAGGTGGTTTTGTTTCTGTCTRCTGATATGAGTTTGCCTGAGTATTTGTATCTTCATCTAACYCAGATTCTTCTCTTTCTGATTCTMGGACCTATTCATCTTCAACTTCAACTATATCCTCTGTGGTTGGTTCAATACTGCTTACATTTYGTACCAAGATTTCTTCATCAAATTTTATGTCAATACAATCAACCATTTTATGAAGYCTCTTATTATAACATCTGTATCCTTTACTATTTGTAGCATACCCTAAGAAGATACCTTCATCAACCCTGACATCATATTTTCCAAGATTTTAATCATTATTCTTAATATAACACTTACTCCCAAAGACTTTAAAATGCTTGATTGAAGCAGGTCTTCCAAACCATAGTTCATAAGGATTCTTGTCACTTTGTGGCATGAGATGAGCTTTGTTAACAATATGTACAGTTGTATGAATTGCTTCTACCCAATATGTCTAAGCAATATTCCTTTCATTCATCATTGATCTTGCCATCTGTTGAACTGATCTAGTCTGCCTCTCAACTACTCCATTTTGCCGTGGAGTCCTTGGAATAGTATACTCTCTTTTGATCCCATGTTTATCACAAAACTCTTTAAAGTCCCCTGAACTAGACTCTCCTCCTCTATCAGACCTTACTACCTTCAATATTTTTCTTGTTTTACTCTTAGTCAGAGCCTTAAACACTTTGAATTTTTCAAATGCTTCAGATTTTTCTTTTAGAAAGGAAACCCATGTAAGTATAGAATAATCATCAATAATCAACATGAAGTAATTTTATTTTCATGTACCTTCCTTCCTTGATGGTCCACATATCTCCATATGTACTAACTGAAGAGGTTTTTCTGTTGATGGAAATTTCTTATATTTAAACCGTGTTCGAGTAAGATTTCCTATTTGGAAAGGTTTACATAAAAAATCATATGGCTTTGATATCTTTGGAAGATATTTTACTGCCCCACTGTTTCTAAGTTTGATTAGATGATCAAAATTTAGGTGTCCAAGTCTCCATAGCCAACTTTCATCATACTTACTTAAATGACATTCTTCTTTATCTTCTTTGAAAACACAAACGTTGTTTTCTGTTCTTATGCCTTTTGCAATCAACTGTCCTGAGTTCACAGATTGTATTGTACAACCTTTAGAAGTGAAAACAACTTCACATCCTCTGTCACAAACTTGATTGACACTAAGCATATTATGTTTTAGATCATCTACAAACAACACATCTTAAGCTTTCCCTTTTCCATTACTTGGAATTACCATTCCTTTACCTTTGATTTTTCCTAGTGCATCATTTCCAAAAGTTACATTCCTTGATTTGCTTTCACTTAGAGTCAGAAAATTGTTTTTGTCTCTAGTCATATGTTTGGAACATCCATTGTCAATATACCAGGGGTTCTTTTGTCTTTGAAATGACAACACTATTCCACACTTGTCATCTTCTTTCTTCTTCCAAACTTTGACATTTTTAGAAGAGGGATTTAAATCTGGCTTATAGTTCTTTAAGTGACAGTCTGCAACTTTATGTCCATAATTATGGCAGATGTAACATTCTGGTTCATTGAATAAAGCATCATAACAATTTCTATTCTTAACCTGCGTCTTTTTTCCAACCATCACATGATTTGCAGTCTGTGGTTGTTTGTTACTTGGCTGCCTCATTATTTGTTGTGGAAGATATTTATTCCTTGAGTATATTGATTACTCATATCTAAATCTTAAAGAACAATTTACAGCTTTGTGACCAAAGTTAGAGCAGAAAAAACAATATCCATAGAAAAATTCGTTGTACCAGGAAAATGGTTGTCTTCTTTGAGCAGGTCGATTTCTTCCATGCTGATGATTTCCTTGAGAAGTGGATGCATTATTTCTTTGTTTTACAGATTCAGTTCTGGTACTTTTTCCTTCACTCCTCCTTGGCAACTGATTATCTTCCTTTGTTTCTGCAGATTTGTTGTTGTCAATGATTGTAGACTTGACAAACTTGATGGATTCTTTGTTGCTTGGATGACCACTACTTGATCCTTATTCATAACCCAAACCAATTTTCAACTTTGGATTCCCTTGCTGATTAAGAATGGTGGCTAATCCTTCCGAGGCTTTAATTCTTGTCAGATTCTGATGATATAAGGCTTGAAATTTCTCTAGATCTTTTCTGACAGCCACTACTTCAGCTTCCAGAGATTCACACCTCACCTTCTTCTTCACTAATTGCTTTTTTAGAATATCTTCTATTTTATTTGATTCTTCTAATTCTACTTTTAACAAAACAAGATCTTCACTCGGTTCTCTACCATTCTTTTTAAACTGCATCAATAATTGTTTTTTTTTTTTCTCTTCTTAAGATTGAGTCTGTCAATCTCTTCCAAATCACTGATTAGTTCACCTTCCATATCAACCACAACTTCTTCTTCATTCATGTCACTACCTGTGTATTCATCATCAAGGTCTCCCATGGCCATACGCATAAAATCATTCACCTTATCTTCACAAGATGAATCACTATCTGTGTCTTCTGAGGAGTCATCATTATTTGCACACAAACTTTTATTTTTATTGTAATGCCCATATATTACTAAGGGTCATTAAGTTTCCTAAAATTTTTAAGAAAGTAAACTGAAACAAAACTTCATAACATAATATTGACTTTTATAACAACAACTTCAGTAACTAGTTTTATCAATAAATACTAAATGATGTACAGTATGAAATAAATACATAACTTAACAAGTACCTGGATCTGATGCTAAATTCTGTTGCCTCTTTGCTTTGCTGCTGCCTTTCTACTCCCTGCTACACAGATCAACCCTGCCACAAACAAGAAAATAACTGCCCAAAGCTACTATCCTCCCTGCCAACTAGGAAAACTACCTAGCTCCAGGATATCTACGGATATCCTGGCCCTCCGTGCCCAAAACCTCCAGCAACTCGATGCCTCCCCTGATCAAAAGCCACAGTCCAGAACACTCTGTTCCTTTCTCCCAGCAAGCCAACAGTCCACAGTGAATACAACAGGCTCACAGCCAATACCACAGTGCACAACAAATACCACAGTGCATAGAAATTCTGCTCACGACACAATGCAATGGCTCTCGGCCAATACAACTGGCTCAGCAATACAGTCCTGCATCATCCATCCCCGCCGAATGGTGTGCACATCCCCCTCCTCTCATCCCTTATTCCTCCCTGCTGACTAACGCAATTACTCCACAACCTCCCCCCCGTCCTCCGTCCTGCGTCCTGCGTCCCCCTTTAATATTTTATCGTCTCGGGATTTTTGGGCTATCCCGCTCTGCATACGCCACCCCCTGGGCATACACAACTCTTATTATATCTTTTCTTTTTTGATCTCTTAAATTTATGTCACAGGTCATTAAATGTGATCTTCAGTCAGATTATTATTACTTAGTTAAACCTCAATTATTCTTTAATTAAATCTTACTTAATAATATTAATCATTTATCAATTTAGGGTCGTTACATATACCCACCCTTCAAGAAACTTCATCCCGAAGTTAAGGTGTCCAATGGTACAGGGGAGAAGAGCATGGTTCATACGTTCACAGCAAGTAACTGACAATATCAATAAGTAAATCAAGAAGTCCATACATACTAATGTATATGTACAAGGAGTGCATGTGTAGCTAGTACATGCAAACCTCGTGCATGTACTAATAATCAAACTGTCATTCTTTAATAATTTACGTATGCATTCAATCCAGTCAGCAAGGCTTGTCTTTTATAAAAGACAACAATCATTTATCTGTGTGAGAAATCTTTTATTACAATTGTCCAGTTCAGTAATTTATTTTAAACAACTGTGGTTTAGTTACACAATAATGAATATTCATATATACACATTCTCTATTTTTTTTTGAAGGGATGACATCACATTCCACCACAAGACAGATCTCCATATGTCTGAACTATTCTACTCATCCTTCCTTCCTAACCTACTTTTGTCTCCCATCCTATCCGTCCTCTACTAGACTATCTTGGAGCGCCAACTGTATTGGCCTAACTCCAAATAGAACCCGTAAGTGGAAGTGTCGCTATCTCGACCAAGCTTCCCTAGCAGGCAACTGACAGTCCTCATCACACATCTGGGGAGCGTGAACCAACACCGTCCTCCCAGGACTTTAGGTTTCAGAGGATACACGGTGGGAAACACCTCCACCCCTCCTAACAGAACCAGGGTCAACACCCTATAATGGAGGATACACGGTGGGAAAAGCCTCCACCCCTCCTAATAGAACCAGGGTCAACACCCTATAATGGAACACACAGGGGCA
>ML795594.1:144426-159665 GCA_009831015.1 Picea engelmannii | reverse complement strand
GAACCTGGTGATGGTTCATCATGAATGATTCATGATTGTAACATGATTGTGTATCATGTTTGTCGATTTGTCATTTTGGAAGGTTGAGATGTTTCAAATGAGTCTCAACTGGTGTTGATGATTGTCTGACGACTATGTTGTGTTAATCGTGTTTTTCGACTTATGTTTAGTCGATGGTGTTTGTTGACTTGTAAGTTGATTTTGAGTACAACATGATGCAAGAAAACGCCATGTGCTTTGATGAAGTACGAGATGCAACAGTTTGTTTGAAGAGAAAAAGACTTTGTTGGCATCATTTTTCAGTCTTGTATAATTTGTTTTCAAGATTGATGGTTTTCTTGGCTTGTGACAAGATGTCGCAGGAAAGTTTTTGCAGCCATTGGAGAGCTGATTGTGTTGACGTCGAAGAGTTCTAAAGAGGGACTTGATTCTCAGTGGGAAGGTTGGCAGTATTCCAAGCACAGAGAGAACAGTGGGTCAGCAGCAGCCAGAGAGTAGTGGTTGAAGGACATAGTCAGTTGCAGTGCAGGGCATGTCAAGGTATCCAGGTGATTGTCGAAAAGTCTTTTCAAGTAGAATCAATTGATATAACTTGAAAGAAGTTAGATAATCATAAGATTTTGTGGGTCCAAAAGCCTTTCAGTGGGAAGGTGTGATCAAAATCTGGACCAGGGGTCAAATTTTAGCTCAAAAATCAACGTTCTCGGAATTGCCTCAAAACAAATGTGAGCGTAGCCCTCGTTGTCACGAATCCAACGCAATTCGTTTCATTTCAAACAGATGTCGGGAGCGAGAGATATAGTGATCTGTTCATCAAGTCAAACAGGCAAAAAAATGATGCCGACTGTGCAGTCCGTATAGTCCGTACAGATGATGACATGGCATGACCGTACGCTGACGTGGTAGGTCCATACATGATGACATGGTAGGGTACGACTCACATGTGGCAGTTGACGTGGCAGGCATTGATGGCAAGACACGTGGACAAATAGATTGTTGACACGTGACATTTAATTGGTGAATAGTTTGGTGCCACGTGGCCCAGTCATGGGCTGCCACGTGGCACCCCTTTATTGGCTGTTGGTCTAATGGTTTGTTAATAAAAAATTTGTGTAGTCGACCGGATTCGAACTGGTGATCTCCCCCTTTGGCAACGCTTTGGTAGAGTGTGGGCTACCACTAGCCCACACGGTGGTCCTTGTAATAGTTATGGTTTTCATTATATTTAAATTGTAATGAAAAGTGATTTGGGGAGTGTCCGGGCTAGGGCTTAGACCCAGCCCCGGTCGCATGCGTATTATATATGACCACCCCTTTTTGTATACGGAGCACGCATATGGTTTATGTAACAACGCCCGTGGTTATAACATATTACATACGACCATGCCTATGTTTACATGGTGTGCGGGTTTGGTATTACAATGGTTTAAGCCGTGGTTTTGTACATAACATGTGACCTATGGTAACATTTGCGTGTACGGGGTTTTTAAATGAATCCCATTTCTATATGCCTAACCACCATGTGACCACAACCAGGAGCGTGGGGGTGGTTTTAAAACAGTTTTGGCAGTTGGCCCTTTTTACATTTGCGCGAGGTCATATGACCCACCATGTGCCCAGGTGCTAGTCGGTTAGGGGTTGGAGGCGCCCTAACCATCCTACAGTTTTCACAGTTATGCAGTTGCGTGCGAGTGCTGGGTTTAAACACGAATTTGGAGCGTGTTCTTGGTTCAAGCACACAAGGGTGCATTTTGGCGAACCAGTTTCAACAAGCTTGAAGGAGGAAAATGGCAGGAGGCCTATCTTCTTCATCTTTTGGCCGATTGAGGTTCTGTAAAAGCCCAGATAGGGGTTTTTGGACGTCCTAAATCCATTGGAACTATTATCAAGTCCATTTGAAGACTTCTTATATAGGTTTTTCACCATTGAAGTTTCAGGAAGCTTTAGGGAGTTTGAAGCCCTCATTGATGGAGGACATGGTTTGGTGAGCCTATGTTTGTTTTCTGTGATTGAATAATCATTTTTGGCTAATTGATATGCTCTAAACACATTGGGATAGGTTTTAGAGGCTGTTGAGGACTTTTAAAGGTGTTTTTTCTAAAGAGAATCTCAGGGAAGCTTATGGCCACATGTAGAAGAGGTCATGCCTGGATGAGCCATGATCCGTTTTCAGAGTTCTATTAGTCATTTTTGGGGTTTTTATGTGTTCTGATCTCAATGGTACAGTTCGTTTTTCCATTGGATTTGAGAAACAACTTGTAAAATAACTTTTGATAAATTAATCCCAGAGAGCCAAGTCCATTGATGGAGGCTCAAGGAGATGTAGCCCGGAGGGGGGTGAACTCCTTTATCAACTTGTTCTTGTTGTGAGTTTGATGGTTTATTTGCTACAAGTTGTGTTGCTGTGTATTTGTTTAAAGTACATATTTAACCATCTAAAAGAACATTTCCTCACACATAAGCATTTACAAGAAGATACATGAACTTAACACATAAGTTTATCTTGCATATTTTAACACATGAAGCAAGGTCTTGTAAAGTTGATTTTAATGAAGTAGAGGGTGCTTGCATAGCATAACAAGTCAGCCTTCTATTTTCAAATCATACATGATCAAAAATAAGTTCTTTGGATAAAAATGAATGGAATTCCAGGGATGGGAGAAAGTTTTAAAGGATTTCACAAGCCTGCGGTTTCGGCGGCCTGCACAAGTTTCAACATGCACTCTAAGCCACTGAAAGAACAGATAGGGAAGAGAAGCACTCTTTTTGCACAGATTCAAGTTTCCTTGATTTGAATGCCATGAAGATGGTTTTTAATGATATATAATAATTAATGGCATCATTATTGGGTTTCCGTTCTAGTTTTAAAGGGTGCTAGCAAGAGGAGAAGATTGTGTTTGCTACCTAATTTTGGCAAAAAATGACCTGTCTGTCAAGGTGGAATTTTCAACTTCGTCTAGCAGCTAATGAAAACTTGTGCAGCTGTCGAAGACTATAAAGGTTATTAGATATTTGAGGCATATAAAAGACAAATAGGTTATGAAGTTTTCCAATTTTCGGTTGAAGATATGACCAGCTGTAAAGGAAAGATCTCACGTTGCCTTGTCATCACTAGAAGTTTGCTGAAGAGGTCAAATATGTTGAAGATAAAATTATGAATCAAATTGCTCCTTGAGAATAGGATATTTTTCCTAGAATCATGTAATTGATTAGATTTGTACTCACTTGTAATTATGAGATCCATGATTTAAGGATTTGGAACTGTTATTTAAGGGCTATAAAGCCTAAGACTTCAAAAGAAAGAAGGGGTTCGAGTCTGGAGAGACTGAGGCTACACCATATTGTAATAGAATTTTCATATGATATAATATAGATCACAAGTTCCTCTCATCTATTGATGTCAAATTTCCATTTACTTATTTTCCTATACTTTGATGGTTGTTATTGATTTAAGTTTGTCTTAACTTCTAATGATTGTTATCTCATTAGTCAGTTCATAAGCTTGATCAAATAAGCAATCAATACTATCTTTATTCAATCCATCACCCATATGATCTGGTTGATAAATTCAGAATTCTTCACCCACCAGTTAAGGTATTTACCTGAGCATTGATTATTGAGAGCATTGTCTCATCTATTGTATACAATTGACTGTCTTGATACAAATCCAATAGGTTAGTATTTCCCATTTGATCCAAACAAAAAACACAAAATCATTCACATTTTAAGTTACCAGGCTCCTTTGACCTACAACCTATAAGGACTCCTGGAGTGATAACAAATTGGCGCCGTTGCCGTGGAGAGGGGATTGAAGCTCAATTTCCTTGGGAGATGACAAGATCCAACTTTGATGATAGACAAAGTCTGGACATATATTCAGTTATAATCATCTATCTGGCAACTCCATGAAGAACAGATTCAGTGAAAATTTCATTGTTCAGAAATTTGTTGGCGACTCCACTAGTATGAAATGAACAAGATCTTTGCGAAAATGTATGTTTTATGTGATTTTTCCAAGATTGTTGGTTTCCCTAATCTAGTACCTGGTAGAGGTGAAAGGGAAGGTATTCTTCCTACATTTTAAGGAGAATATTGGGAGGTTTTGGTTGAACATCTTCTATATTTCCATGAGTTTACTAGTGAACGTCATATTGTGCACGAGGATGTCAAGATCAAGATTTTCAGATTTTCATTGAAAGGAGCAGCCCTTGACTGGTGTAGATATCTTCCAACCACCAGTATCAACTCTTTGAAAGTTTTTCATGATGCATTCAATTTGTTCTGTAAAGATGACTTTTCATCTTATGCCCTTTTTCCAGAATGTTTTCATGAATATGATTTGGTTTGTCAAATTAATGGATATGAAAAGTATGATTGTCATGAAAAGTATGTAGTTGAAGAGGATACTTTTCATAAAGATCCAAAAGTTCTAGATGACCTCCATTTTGACATCAAGTTTGTAGATACTATTGAAATCATATCAAATGTATCTCTTGTTTCTAATTCACATAAAAAATAGGTCTTTTCTTTTGAGATCTCAAATAAAAATGAGCAAATGGACAGATTAGCATGTGATGGATTTGAATTTGTAGTAGATGTTGAGGGCAACCCACATTTTCCAGATTTGCAGATCAGGGGAAGTTGCAGTAACCATAAGGAACAAGGTGATATTTTTCCAGATATGTTTAAAGATTTTATTGTTGAACCTGCTATTCAAGAAGCTTCATCTCTGTCATTAGGAGCTTACCTTGATACTCCCATATTTGATCAATATAGTGATGAGGAAGAATATGTTAAGTCTTGTGAAGATTTATTGTTTACTCAAATTTCATCTAGTTCTTCTTTTCATCAGAGAGATGCTAAAAAATGTGTGCATGCTGTGATTGATGCTTGTTACGAATCAATTGCTCAGAAGTCCAATGAAGATCTTTTTAGTTTTGATATGTCCTACAAAGATATTATTGTTGGAGAGGAAATTGTTAGCTATGATGAGCCAACATATCATCATGATGGATTCATATTACAAATATATGGTGAAGGTGAGCAGAAATGTTCAGATCAACTGTTGAGCTTGCATTTTTCTATGAGAAAGGTTTAGCAGTCCACATTAAGCATTGAGATCAGTGAAAGCAATCAACAATTGCAATACAGTCAATTGGATCAACAACATGAAGAGGTATTTCTTTGGGTCTTTCATGACCCTTTTGCTGATTTTCTGGAATCCATGAGCAACATAAATATCAAAACATTTTTGTCAAATGAAGCACAGTCTTCTCATCTTTTCAAATTATATCTCTGCATGATATGGCTTCCGTTATTTTTCGGGTCAAGATCAAGAATAGGTTCAGTAAATTAGTTTCTAACATGGCTTCATTGGAGGCATGAGTTTACTTGATTAATCATCAGTACAGTAGTTAGAGTAGGAATAGATAAGATAATAAGGTCTTCATATGAGCAACTATATTATTTTTCAGTTGTTTTCATGAATAAGCAGAGTAGGCTATAGGTAGGCTAGAGGCAGGTTACAGGTTTGCAAAGGACCAGTTCTAAAGGCCAGATGACTCCTTTCCCACTGCTAAAGGCGACTGGAACTACTAGGTTATTGGAAACCTCGCAGGGAGGTCTCCATCCCAGTTGGAGCCAGATGTTAGTGATAAAAAATGAACTGGTATTTTTGGAGTGTCTTCTCAACTTTTATTCAATATGCTCATTTCTAAAGTTTTCTAGCCAGTATTTTAACTTCCATATCTTCATCACAGCTCTAATAGTTTTCATCTGCATTTCAAAGCATCGTCAATGATTCCTAAACCCTAGTTTTTATGACTTCTTTATACTTTGAAATGAAATGTATATTTTATTTCTAAAATTCCTAAGAAAAAAGTGATGTGTGCACTTAAGTGTTTTATTCCTAAACTATCCTAAACCTAAGCCATATCACACAAAAACCATAAGTCAAAACTACATGTCCTATTCTTATGTTAATTCCATGAGTCAAGCTGAGCCATATGTTTAATTCTTGTACTTAGCCACTAGGCCAATTCTCATGCTAAAGATCTCTCGGGTTTTATGGTTTTATTTTGGAGGACCCACGAGTTAATTCATGTAGTCAATACATGATTCTAGTCTATCAACCAAGCCCATATGTTACGTAACCTACAAAACCACATTCTGAACGCTGAGACAACATCAATATTTTTACATATCTCATTGATTTTACCTAATAAACCTCGCCATATGTAAATATTACAATATCTGAATTCCCGTGAAATGTGGAATCTGTCCATGCACTGTTAGTTAAAATTAATGCAGGCATGAGACCACATGAAAAGGGCGCCATGAGGAGCAGGAAGGGAGGTTGAGTTTTGGTTATGATTGCATAGATGTCTAAGGTATTTCATTTGCAGGTATTGGGCCATGAAAAAGAATGAACCACGTAATTGATGATGCAGGTGCCCACAGAGTTTATAGGTAGAGGAGTTTAAAATGTCAAAGCACCATGAAGAGGTGGAAATGTCAATAGACATGGTATATGTTGGTTTGATCCTCCAATGAAATACATGTGTGATTGAATTCATGCAGATCTGATCATCTGGCTCATGCTTACTGCGATACAGGCACACAGAATTGCATATTGGAGGATCAAAATAAATCATTTTAAAATCTAGCAACAATATTATGCTTGTAGCATATGCCTTCTACCTTGTATTCCAGCTAAAGAGTCACAAGATTCTTTATGACTCGTGGTCTTGGTGTGTAGGTAGAGATCTTGTAGACAGAGGAATTCTCCGCAACATGTGGAAGATGATTGGTATCACAGAGACAAACTTGCTTTCTCTAAGGGTTGGATGGGATGCTCCTCCACTATTTCACAACACAGAGTCAAAGATTCCTATTATCACCGAGCGCTACTTATTGTAGAGCCAGACTCTAGGCATACAAAACCATACTTGCAAAAGAATTAGAAATTCCTATCGCAAAAGTTGCATTTTTGGTGTTGGGCATATGCATGACACAAAAAAAAGGGATTTGAGTTTAGGATAAACCATAGAAACGTATATTCAAGGAGTGAAGACATCTATTTCTTGATACAGAAGATTTTGAAGGTGTTGAAAAATCCATGTCTATGATGACAAAATCTTCAGCTTGTACAACATTTTTATGGCAGCGAAGACAGGAATGCAACATCATATCCTTTGTTCTCGAGCCCTACAGGATCACCAAAAAGTGCTTTGGATAAAAATAAATGAAATTCCAGAGCTGGGAGAAAGTTTTAAAGGATTTCACAAGCCTGTGGTTTCGACGGCTTGCACAGGTTTCAACAGGCACTCTAATCCACCGAAAGCTCTGCTTTCGATAGCTAACCCTACTCCATTTCAAGCCTCCAAGCCACCAAAAGCACAGAAAGGGCAGAGAAGCACTCTTTTTTCACAGATTCAAGTTTCCTTGATATGAATTCCATGAAGACAGTTTTTAATGATATATAATAATTAATGGCATCATTATTGGGTTTCTGTTCCAGTTTTAAAGGGTGCCAGGAAGAGGTGAAGATTGTGTTTGCTACCTAATTTTGGGAAAAAATGACCTGTCTGTCAAGATGGAATTTTCAACTTCGTCCAGTAGCTAATGAAAACTTGTGCAACTGTCGAATACTATAAAGGTTATCAGAGATTCGATGCATATAAAAGGCAAATAGGTTATGAAGTTTTCCAATTTTCGGTTGAATATATGACTAGCTGTCAAAGAAGGATCTCACGTTGCTTTGTCATCACTAGAAGTTTGCTGAAGAGGTTGAATATGTTGAAGTTCAAATTATGAATCAAATTGCTCCTTGAGAATAGGATATTTTTCCTAGAATCACGTAATTGATTAGATTTGTACTCACTTGTAATTCCGAGATCCATGATTTGAGGATCTGGAACTGTTTTGTAAGGGCTATAAATCCTAAGACTTCAAAAGAAGGAAGGGGTTCGAGTCTGGAGAGACTGAGGCTACACCATATTGTAATAGAATTTTCACATGATATAATACAGATCACAAGTTCCTCTCATCTATTGATGTCATTTTTCCATTTACTTCTTTTCCTGTACTTTGATGGTTGTTATTGATTTAAGTTTTTATTAACTCCTAATGACTGTTATCTCATTAGTCAGTTCATAAGCTTGATCAAATAAGCAATCAATACTATCTTTATTCAACCCATCACCCATCTGATTTGGTTGATAAATTTGGAATTCTTCACCCACCAGTTAAGCTATTTACCTGAGTATTGATTGTTGAGAGCATTGTCCCATCTGTTGTATATAATTGACTATATTGATACAAATCCAGTAGGTTAGTATTTCCCATTTGATCCAAACACAAAACACAAAATCATTCACATTTTAAGTTACTAGGCTCCTTTGACCTACAACCTAGAAGGACTCCTGGAGGGATAACAAATTGGCGACGTTGCCGGGGAGAGGAGATTGAAGCTTAATTTCCTTGGGAGACGACAAGATCCAGATTTGATGATAGACAAAGTCTGGACATATATTCGGTTGTAATCATCTATCTGGCGACTCCATGAAGAACAGATTCAATGACAATTTCATTGTTCAGAAATCTGTTGGCGACTCTACTGGTATGAAATGAACAAGATCTTAGCGAAAATGTATTCTTTCTGTGATTTTTCCAATATTGTTGGTTTCCCGAATCCAGTACCTGGTAGAGGTGAATGGGAAGGTATTCTCCCTACATTTTAAGGAGAATATTGGGAGGTTCTGGCTGAACATCTGTTAGATTCCAATGAGTTTATTTGTGAACGTCATATTGTGCACGAGGATGTCAAGATCAAGCTTTTCAGGTTTTCATTGAAAGGAGCAACAGTTGACTGGTGTAGATATCTTCCAACCACCAATATAAACTCTTTGAAAGTTTTTCATGATGCATTCAATTTGTTCCGTAAAGATGACTTTTCAACTTATTGCCTTTTTCCAGAATGTTGTCATGAATATAATTTGTTTTGTCAAGTTAATGGACATGAAAAGTATGATTGTGCTAAAAATTATGTGGTTGAAGAGGATACTTTTCATAAAGATCCAAAGGTTTTAGATGACCTCCATTTTGACATCAAGTTTGTAGATATTGTTGACATCATATCAAATGTACCTCTTGTTTCTAATTCGCATAAAAATAGGTCTTTTCTTTTGAGATCTTAGATAAAAATGAGCAGATGGACAGATTAGCATGTGACGGATTTGAATCCGCAGTAGATGCTGAGGGCAGCCTGCATTTTGCATATTTTCAGATCAGGGGAAGTTGCAGTAACCATAAGGAACAAGGTGATATTTTTCCAGATCTATTTCAAGATTTTATTGCTGATCCTGCTATTCAAGAAGCTTCATCTCTGTCATTAGGAGCTTACATTGATACTCCCATATTTGATCAATATAGTGATGAGGAAGAAGATGTTAAGTCTTGTGAAGATTTATTGTTTACTCAAATTTCATCTAGTTCTTCTTTTCATCAGAGAGATGCTAAAAAATGCGTGCATGCTATGATTGATGCTTGTTACGAATTAGTTGCTCAGAAGTCCAATGAAGATCTTTTTAGTTTTGATATGTCCTACAAATATATTATTGTTGGAGAGAAAATTGTTAGCTATGATGAGCCAACATATCATCATGATGGATTCAGATTACAGAGATATGGTGAAGGGGAGAAGAAAGGTTCAGATCAACTGTTGAGCTTGCATTTTTCTCTGAGAAAGGTTGAGCAGTCCACATTAAGCATTGAGATCAGTGAAAACAATCAATAGATGCAATACAGTCAGTTGGATCAACAACATGAAGAGGTATTTCTTTGGGTTTTTCATGACCCGTTTTCTGATTTTATGGAATCCATGAGCAACATAAATATCAAAACATTTTTGTCAAACGAAGGACAATATTCTCATCTTTTCAAATTATATCTCTGCATGATATGGCTTCTTTTATTTTTCGGGTCAAGATCAAGAACAGTTTCAGTAAATCAGTTTCTGACATGGATTCATTGGAGGCATGTTTTACTTGATTAAGCATCAATACAGTAGTTAGAGTAGGAATAGATAAGATAATAAGCTCTTCATATGAGCAGCTATATTGTTTTTCAGTTGTTTTCATGAATAAGTAGAGTAGGCTACAAGAAGGTTACAGGTTTGCAGAGGATCAGTTCTAAAGGCCAGATGACTCCTTTCCCACTGCTAAAGGCGACTGGAACTAATAGGTTCTTGGAAACCTCGCAGGGAGGTCTCTGTCCCAGTTGGAGCCAGATGTTAGCGATAAAAATGAATTGGTATTTTTGGAGTGTCTTCTCAACTTTTATTCAATACATTGATTTCTAAAGTTTTCTAGCCAGTATTTTAACTTCCAAATCTTCATTACGGCTCTATGTGAACGTTTTCACCTGCATTTCAAGGAATTGTCAGTGCTTCCTAAACAGTAGTTTTTATGACTTCTTTATACTTTGAAATGAAATGTATATTTTATTTCTAAAATTCCTAAGCAAAAAGTGATGTGTGCACTTAAGTGTTTTATTCCTAAACTATGCTAAAACTAATCCATATCACACCAAAACCATAAGTCAAAACTACATGTCCTATTCTTATGCTAACTCCATGAGTTGAGCCAAGCCATATGTTTAATTCTCGTACTTACCCACTAGGCCAATTCTCATGCTAAATATATCTCAGGTTTTATGGTTTTATTTTGGAGGACCCATGAGTTAAGTCATGTAGTTAATCCACGAGTCTAATCTATCAACCAATCCCATATGTTACATAACCTACCAAACCACATTCTGAATGTCGAGCCAATGTCAATATTTTTACATATCTCATTGATTTTACCTAATAAACCTCACCATATGTAAAGATTGCAATATCTAAATTCCCATGAAATGTGGAATCTGTCCATGCACTGTTAGTTAAAATTAATGCACGAATGAGACCGCATGCAAAGGGCACCACGAGGAGTAGGAAGGGAGGTTGAGTTTCAATTATGATTGCACAAATTTCTAAGTAATTTAATTTGCAGGTATCGGGCCATGAAAAATAATGAACCACGTAATTGATGATGCAGGTGCCCATAGAGTTTATAGGCAGAGGAGTTTAAAACGTCAAAGCACCACGAAGAGGTGGAAATGTCAATAGACATGGTAGATGTTGGTTTGATCCTCCAATGAAATATAGGTGTGACTGAATTCACGTAGATCTGATCATATGGCTTATGCTTACTGCGATACAAGAACACATAATTGCATAGTGGATGATCAAAATTAATCCTTTTAAAATCTAGCAACAGTATTATTCTTGTAGCATATGCCTTCTACCTTGTATTCTAGCTAAAGAGTCACATGAATCTTTATGACTTGTGGTCTTGGTGCGCAGGCAGAGATCTTGTAGATAGAGGAATTCTTTGCAACATATGGTAGATGATTGGCATCACAGAGACAAACTTGCTTTCTCTAAGGGTTAGATGGGTTGCTCCTCCACTATTTAACAACACAGAGTCAAATATTCCTATTATCACCGAGCGCTGCTTATTTTAGAGCCAAACTCTGGGCATAAAAAACCGTACTTGCAAAAGAATTATAAATTCCTATCATAGCAGTTGTAGTTTTGGTGTTGGGCATATGCATGACACAAAAAACAAAAGGCATTTGAGTTTAGGATAAACCATAGAAATAGATATTGAAGGAGTGAAGAAATCTATTTCTTGATACAAAAGGTTTTGAAGGTGTTGAAAAATCCATGTCTACGATGAAAAAATCTTGAGCTTGTACAAAAGTTTTATGGCAACGAAGACAAGAATGCAACCTCATATCCTTTGTTCCTAAGCCCTATAGGATCACCAATAAGTGCTTTGGATAAAAATGAATGGAATTCCAGAGCTGGGATAAAGTTTTAAAGGATTTCACAAGCCTGTGGTTTCAACGGCTTGCACAGGTTTCAAAAGGCACTCTAAGCCACCGAAAGCTCTACTTTCGGTAGCTAACATTACTCCATTTCAGGCTTATAAGCCACCAAAAGCACAGACAGGGCATAAAAGCACTCTTTTTTCACAAATTCGAGTTTCCTTGATCCGAATGCCATGAAGACGGTTTTTGATGATATATAATAATTAATGGCATCATTATTGGGTTTCTGTTCCAGTTTTAAAGGGTGTCAACAAGAGGAGAAGATTGTGTTTGTTTCCTAATTTTGGAAAAAAATGACCTGTCTGTCAAGGTGGCATTTTCAACTTCGTCCAGAAGCTAATGAAAACTTATGCAGTTGTCAAAGACTATAAAGGTTATCAGAGATTCAAGGCATATAAAAGGAAAATAGGTTATGAAGTTTTCCAATTTTCGGTTGAAGATATGACCAGCTGTCAAAGAAGGATCTCACGTTGCCTTGTCATCACTAGAAGTTTGTTGAAGAGGTCGAATATGTTGAAGATCAAATTATGAATCAAATTGCTCCTTGAGAATAGGATCTTTTTCCTAGAATCATGTAATTGATTAGATTTGTACTCACTTGTAATTCTGAGATCCATGATTTGAGGATCTGGAACTGTTTTGTAAGGGCTATAAAGCCTAAGACTTCATAATAAGGAAGGGGTTCGAGTTTGGAGAGATTGAGGCTACACCATATTGTAATAGACTTTTCATATGATATAATACAGATCACAAGTTCCACTCATCTATTGATGTCAGATTTCCATTTACTTCTTTTCCTGTACTTTGATGGTCATTATTAATTTAAGTTTGTCTTAACTGCTAATGACTGTTATCTCATTAGGCAGTTCATAAGCTTGATCAAATAAGCAATCAATACTATCTTTATTCAACCCATCACCCATCTGATCTGGTTGATAAATTTAGAATTCTTCACCCACCAGTTAAGATATTTACCTGAGAATTGATTCTTGAGAGCATTGTGTCATATGTTGTATACAATTGACTGTGTTGATACAAATCCAGTAGGTCAGTATTTCCCATTTGATACAAACACAAAATCATTCACATTTTAAGTTACCAGGCTCCTTTGACCTACAACCTAGAAGGAATCCTGGAGTGATAACACTCAGAATAAATAATAATGATAGTTTCATGCTTCTGTTCATGAATTCACTTCAGGGCAATGCCACCTCTTTATTTTCTAACCTTCCCGATGGATGCATCTCTACCTGGTTTGAAATTTCTTACTGGTTTACTTCTACCTTTGGTCATTTAGATAGTCCTTACAAACATCTTAAGAGGTTTAACCAATTACGCATGAAGGATAATGAGATAATTCTTAATTTTAAGCCTAAGTTTATCAAGTTATATAATTCAATTATTACTCCCATTCTCCCTACCAAATTGGCTGCTTTTTTGCATTACTACAAACTTCTACCTCCCCTTTACCAATGGTGATTGAAAGAAAAGAATGTTCAAAACCTAGAGCTAGCTTTATCCACTTTCCTTGAATTCGAAGAGAAAATCCGAAGAACATCTTACTTCTTTGGCATTTATGATTCATACAAGGATTTGTCTTCTTTAATCCTCTCCATCAAGAGTTTACAAGATTGCATGTTCTTTCTGGAATCTCAATCTTCAAATCATGCTGGGAGTATATCTCAAGATCCCTCTCTCCTAGGGCCTATTTATGATGAACTCACTAATTGTGGTCAAGATCTTGGATGTGGAGAGAATCATGATTATATCATGATGCTTACTGATCAACCTACCTCTCACATCCCAAACATCAACCTTCTTAAATGGTTAAGCTCTAATATTGGCTCATTACCCCTTAATTGGGGCATATTATATTAGTAATGTTATTTTATTTATGTTGGCTTTAGGCCATTAGTTGTAATTATACCTCCTAGTCTCCTATATATACCAAGGAGACATTTTCATTTTGAATCATCTTGTACTTGAACATTTAAGTGGGGTAAAAGGAGGTTGCCCCCTCGAAGAGGATTATTATATGAAATTATCTCTTTCTCAAGGCATTGAGTACTTTTTCTGAGGTTTTTTCTATGCTATATTGATATTTGGTTCTTAACATATGGTATCAGAGCTCAAGATCTTGGGGTTTCACTGCTACATCTGAGACACCTTGGAATTTTTTCTATAACTTTGTTTCTACAATGTTTCAGAAGGAACAACTTGGAGTATATTTAGTAGATGGATCAAGGTACGTTGGGTTCAAAATTCAGCTCCTGAGGCCTTATAATTTCGAAGGTATAGCTTGTACAAGATAGGGTTCTGGAATCATCCTGAACTGAGTCATTGCGGAACTTTCGCTATAAAACATTTTCTGTAACATTTCAGACCCTGAAATTCAGAGGATATTTACATAAATTAGTAAGGTATCCATGGTAAAAATTTCAGCTTCTGGGTCATCATCAATTTTTATATACACCTTGTGTAAGATAGGGTATCTGACTAGTCCTATTGACTAGTCTCAAGAAGGTGTTTCAGGTAAAACAATCATAACTTATTCCTAGAGTATCCAAATTGAGTGGGACTGGTTTCATTGGATCATGAACAGTTTGTAGTATTTCTAGTGCGATTTTTAGAATTTTATATCAATTATTTTGTGTGGGGCACACTATACAAGTGAGATCGCCTGGAAAGGCCAAAAATCGAAAAGTTGTGGGGAAGTTACCGTAAATTACACTTGGCACATCAAATTTTGATCAGACCTGTGGCATTGCAGAGAAGAAATATCAAAGAACTACATAAAAGAAATTTTCATACCCATAAGGGCCGAAACTTGGGAGATACAATAGAAGAAATATTGTCTAGCAGAACCACCTACAAATCAAGGTTCAAAAGTGATACTTGGCCAACATGCCACCAAAAAAGGGAACTTCTACACCAAATAAGCCTCCAGAAAATCCTACTTGGACTCTTGATGAAGGTGAATAAATGCGTAGGGACATAAATGAACTACAAAATAATATGGATTCAACGGAATCTATGTTGGATACTAAGATGGATGGTTTAAAAGGGGAGATCATGGAAGTATTGAAAAATTTCGTAATAGAGAAGACACCTGAAAGTGAAAATGCATCCCATGAAATTCATAATGAGGACACAAGGAAGGGAAATCAAGAATGGAGAAACTCCAACTTTGGTTTGAAGATCAACCACGTTCCTAAGATTGATATGAGGAAGTTTGATGGCAAGGACCCAATCACATGGATACTTCAGATGGAGCAATTCTTTGATCTCCATAATGTGCCACATAC
>ML795594.1:101850-140636 GCA_009831015.1 Picea engelmannii | reverse complement strand
CATATTATATTAGTAATGTTATTTTATTTATGTTGGCTTTAGGCCATTAGTTGTAATTATACCTCCTAGTCTCCTATATATACCAAGGAGACATTTTTATTTTGAATCATCTTGTACTTGAACATTTAAGTGGGGTAAAAGGAAGTTGCCCCCTCGAAGAGGCTTATTATTTGAAATTATCTCTTTCTCAAGGCGTTGAGTACTTTTTATGAGGGTTTTCTATGCTATATTGATATTTGGTTCTTAACATAAACATTATGGAAAGGCTCAATCCCAAGATCATCTGTCATCTCAAGCTTCTTATCCGCATGTATACGATGGAAATTTTGATTATGCAAATGCAGAAATCGATTCTGACTATGTCAAACCAATTTATGATACATTTGCATTCAATGATGATGCTAATGAGTGGTCAACACAAATTGATGAGGACCATCATGACTTTAATGATGGATGTGAGGAATCCTCTGTGGAGATATTATTGAATTCAATCGAGATCTTATTAAATTGTATAATTTTTTTGCTAATCCTTTGTTTCAATCAAAAGAGGTTAAATAATTTGAAACCATCAAGCATGTCCCTCCTAGGTGCACTTTTTATTTCGATGATAGTGACTATTGTAGTGAGATTCCTATGTTTTTTAATCCATGTTATGAATCTTCTTTGCATCGTGATGACCCTGTTCCTGACAGAAAGGTCCATAAAGATGATACTTATTTGTTTGTTGAATTCATGGATCATCCCTTTAATGTGCAAACCCTAAATCCTAAATCTAATTCAGTCAATACCTTCATCATTACTGGCAAAGCATCTGTTGGTTGGCATGTCTTGGAGGTTGGTGGTTGTTTCTTTTGGGTATTGATTAATCACATCTTCACACCGTACACATCTGTTGGTTGGCATTTTGGCAGTCCCTCCATGCACAAATTTGTCAAACTCATAAGATCTGCATGCAAAGTAAGTGATGCATTCCTTTACTCTAAATTTCATATGATTTGAGTCCAAGGTAATGGTTTCTTTTTCTTTGTACATAAATAGATAAACAAAATAATAATAATAATAATACTGATAAAAGTTTACGGGAAGGGCTAGATTAGTTTTGTGTTGATTTCACTTTTATTCAGTTATTTTCTCGCTTTTGTTTTTATTTTTTTTCTTTTGCTTATTTTCTTTTTTCCCCTTTTTGATTGTCATAAGTGATGGAACAATGATTGGTGGACAATAGAATTGAAGGTGGACCAAGTTTCCTTCCTTTGTCATAATCCCTCGCTTGTCTACCATGCGCTTGCTACGCGAGACAACCTCGCTCGTCACGCCCGTCAGTCCTATCCCCATCTTCCTTATTTCCCTTTCTCCGTCCCCTTTATTTTGAGATTCCTCATACACATTGTGGATGCTTAGTGTTAAACTTGGGTCTTTCCCT
Source organism: Picea engelmannii (assembly GCA_009831015.1). Classification (NCBI taxonomy): domain Eukaryota; kingdom Viridiplantae; phylum Streptophyta; class Pinopsida; order Pinales; family Pinaceae; genus Picea; species Picea engelmannii. Next base: position 139,213 of record ML795594.1, on the reverse strand, counting down.
CAACACACGTCCATGATAGTTTTCTAGCCTCGTAATCATTTTGTCAAGATCTAAAGAGTCGTCCCTTCAGGTTATACAATAGGACCAAACCCCCTCATACTTACCACTTTCCATGAGTTATTCCATGAAGTTCTGGTCCATGAATCCCTTGACCTCCATTGTGTCTCCCCCTATTTTATAACCTAGTCCACCCAACCCTATCAGCCTCTTCTTGTTCCGCATTGAGTCACCCTCAGTCCTGTCATTACCCCTTCCCTTCCCTTTCTTTCTGAGAATCAAGGATCGTAAGTTTATTGTTTCAAGTTGCACGCCATGGGTTTATTGATCCCTTTTGACCCCACTCTTAACCTTGTTATAATCTCACTCATAACCTTCAAAATTTCATTCCATAAGATATCAAGTTTTCAAAAATAAATATATTATTATATATTTATTATACTTACTCCTCATTAAAAATCATGACATATTATATACACATTTTCTCTTTTCCAAGATACTCTTATACTATTATTCCTTTTTCATGGTTATGAATGTAATATTGTCTCATGACTTCAAAAGCAAAATATTTTATAATAAGTCCGCCATGTTTCGTTCCCATCATCTTTCATGCTCTCACCAATGGGCCCTGCAAAACATAGCGTTATATATTATGGATGACATGCCACATGTAAACTTCTTTATCCAAGTAAATGGTATTGACTTCATCATCATGTGGATTACTATATCCTATGTTTTCAAGCCACTACATAATATCCTATACACATACCTTTTTCATACATAAAGAAATAATATTCCCATAAAGGTTTTAGCCTACGTCATTTTGAGCCCCTTATGAAAGTAGATTTGTGCCATGAATGAATAATCTCCAAATGGAAGGAGATTAAGTGAGGGGACTTTAAGTATGATTCGTATGCATTGAGGATAAAGGGCATGGCTGGAATTTTAAAAAAACGACGATTTATATATTATCACCGTGCATTCATATATTACGGTGGCCATACATAATTAAAGGTAGCGTCGATATGTTGTATCCAGGTTACAAAGGATAAGTGATGGACGTCCAGAGACATAGATACACCAAATCCAATCTCAGTGTGGGTTGCTTCCTAGAGATCATGGAAGCACACTTGGCAGTCAATAAACTGGTATTTTTGAAGTGTCTTCTCAGCTTTTATTCAATACGCTTATTTATAAAGTTTTCTAGCCAACATTTTAACTTTCAGATCTTCATCACAACTCTATGTGATCGTTTTCACCTAAATTTCAAAGCATCGCCAGTGCTTCCTAAACCTTAGTTTTTATAGCTTCTTTATACTTTGAAATGAAATGCATATTTTATTTCTAAAATTCCTAAGAAAAAAGTGATGTGTGCACTTAAGTGTTTTATTCCTGAACTATCCTAAACCTAAGACATATCACACCAAAATCATAAGTCAAAACTACATGTCCTATTCTTATGTTAACTCCATGAGTCGAGCCAAGCCATATGTTTAATTCTTGTACTTAGCCACTAGGCCAATTCTTATGCTAAAGATCTCTCGGGTTTTATGGTTTTATTTTGGAGGACCCACGAGTTAAGTCATGTAGTCAATACATGAGTCTAGTATATCAACCAAGCCCATATGTTACGTAACCTACCAAACCACATTCTGAACGTCGAGACAATATCAATCTTTTTACATATCTCATTGATTTTACCTAATAAACCTCGCCATATGTAAATATTACAATATATGAATTCCTGTGAAATGTGGAATCTGTCCATGCACTGTTAGTTAAAATTAATGCAGGCATGAGACTGCATGCAAAGGGCACCACGAGGAGCATGAAGGGAGGTTGAGTTTTGGTTATGATTGCATAGATGTCTAAGGAATTTGATTTGCACGTATCGGGCCATGAAAAAGAATGAACCACGTAATTGATGATGCAGGTGCCCACAGAGTTTATAGGCATAGAAGTTTAAAATGTCAAAGCACCACGAAGAGGTGGAAATGTCAATAGAAATGGTAGATGTCGGTTTGATCCTCTAATGAAATACAGGTGTGACTGAATTCACGTAGATCTGATCATCCGGCTCATGCTTACTGCGATACAGGCCCACAGAATTGCATACTGGATGATCAAAATTAATCCTTTTAAAATATAGCAACAATATTATGCTTGTAGCATATGCCTTCTACCTTGTATTCCAGCTAAAGAGTCATAGGAATATTTATGACTCGTGGTATTGGTGCGCAGGCAGAGATCTTGTAGACAAAGGAATTCTCTACAACATGTGGCAGATGATTGGTATCACAGAGACAAACTTTCTTTCTCTAAGGGTTGGATGGGATGCTCCTCCACTATTTCACAACACAGAGTCAAAGATTCCTATTATCACCGAGAGCTTCTTATTGTAGAGCCAGACTCTAGGCATACAAAACCATGCTTGCAAAAGAATTAGAAATTCCTATCGCAACAGTTGCATTTTTGGTGTTGGGCATATGCATGACACAAAAAACAAAAGGGATTTGAGTTTAGGATAAACCATAGAAACATATATTGAAGGAGTGAAGACATCTATTTCTTGATACAAAATATTTTGAAGGTGTTAAAAAATCCATGTCTATGATGACAAAATCTTGAGCTTGTACAAAAGTTTTATGGCAACGAAGACAGGAATGCAACATCATATCCTTTGTTCCCGAGCCCTACAGGATCACCAATAAGTGCTTTGGATAAAATTGAATGGAATTCTAGAGATGGAGTCTCTATGTCACCTCCATAAATCTGCCCTGGATGGAGGTGACCTGCTACTGAACTTTGCATTTCTCCTGTGACCTCTTCATATTTTCAACTGCAGTAAGCAGCTTCACCTACACTTGTACACTCGACGCCTGTTGCTTAGCCTCATGGAGCTGTGCTTCCAATGTTCTTAGTTTCGGGTCTTTTGCAAGGTGCTCGTAGGTCTGCGCACTTCAATTACTTAGTTTCTTACATTCTGAGGCCAACGCCCCGATTCTTTCTACTGCGCTCCTAGAAGTCTCTTCCCTCTAATCCCTCACTTCTTGCGGAGTGCTCAACACTGCTTGAAGTTCTAACTCTGATACTCTTTCTTGAAGCTATTGAATGACCTCATCAAGCTTCCCTACTTGGCTCTTGGTTGTCTCTTCTTCCATCTATGCCAATTCTAGAACAGAGTGAAGTGATCTAGTCATGTCTTCCTTGACCACAGTCTGCTCTGTGAGCAACTGATATTTCTCTTTTTGGATTGTCTCTCTGTCCTCCTCGAACTTTGCTCTCATGTCATATTTTTCTTACTATGCAACCTGAATTTTCTCTAAGGCCTCCTCCTTTTCTTGCTTCAAGGGCTTTGTGGCCTGCTCCTTTTCTTCTTGGACTCAACGAAGTTGAGTCTCTACTGCATCTGCTAATCTGTGTAACTGGGTGGGCTCATCTCCCAATTCTACATTCTCTGATGACGACGACGCAATAAACACTGCGTGGCTCGAGTAGAGGGCTTGCTGTATGTCCTTCAGTTCTTTCTTGATTCTATCGTAGAGTGTCCCTTTCTTTGCTTCATGTCTCTGCAAGATATCCTTTGAGGCATCTTCTACAACTGTGATGATGACCTGGATATCGTCCACTGTGAGCACATTCTCTTACTGAGGCTTATTTGCTTGGGATTTCTTCCGTACTGAGGGTTTCTATGGAGAAAACTTCCTTTTCTTTGATGTCTCGGCCTTTGTAAGGGGATCCTTCAGTGGTGTAGCTTCACCTTTGTCTTATTTGTCTTCTCCCCCTTCCTCGTCTTGGTTTACTTCGTCGCTTTCTCCTGTAGTTGAGTCTGACGTAGTTTCCTCCGATGCACTGTCCTTCTCCTCACTGTTTATGTCCTGCACTTCCTCCTTTTCCTTCTTTTTCTTTGCATTTCTTGGTCCATCATACTCAGTCCTGTTGACCAAGGGACTTTCGATGATATCGGGGTCAAAGAGTTCTGTATATCCAACCGGTACAAGGAATTTGGCTGGCCATTCCTTGGTTATCTCCTCCATGTCTTCGTCGGTCAATTTGTAGTACGACTATAGCTCCTCTTTACTTTCATCCCTGCATGCAGTGATATAGATGAAGTGGCGGACTGTGAGGAACTTCGCTAGCAGCCTGTACGTGTGCAAGGTGTTCGGGGTCATTCAGAGTAATGATTCAATGGTGTGCTTGAGTTGTAGGTAGTAAGCATGGAACACCACATTTGATTTACATTGCTTCAACATACCGCTTGTATACCACAAGGTGGTAAACCTCATGGCCAATGGTTTTGATGGCTCGACTTCCAGGAATGTCGCTCCCTTCGACATCTCCCAAGAAACAAATGCTATTAAAATCAATAACCAACTGAAGTGAAAGTCGTAGCCTTGGTCCTACGCTTCGTGACAGTCCTTCTCCAACTCGTTGACGAGGTAGCTCGCTCAGGTCATTTGCATCCCTTCGACACACTTCCCTACGAGGTCGACTACGAACCTTGTGACTTGTGTCAGACGATTCTTTCTGACGAGCTTACCAATGATCATCTGATAAGCTAGGTGCACTACAACATCTTGGATGGAGGATACCTTGTAGCCTTGCTTTCCCTTCTCTACATCACCGTAGGCTTCCTTTATTCATTGTGCCAAGGAGCGATCTGACGTCTTTCCTGGGTAGAATTTCTAAGGGTCTAGTCCCTGCATGCTTAGTCCAGTAATGAGGTGTATAAATGTCGGATCCACAATGATGTGCCTATCCAACCAAAGATAACCTCCATGGTAGAACGACAGGAGGAGTTTAATGCATGCGTTAACCTCCTGATGTCTTCCGAAGTGGGGTATCTTCATCATGTTTAATATCGTCGACCATGCGATCTCTTTAATCCACGACTGGGGAACTATCTTGGTCTTCTTCCCAATTGTTTTCGTCAGGTACCTATGCGGTATGAGTATCGCATAATTCTTTTGATCTCCCAGGTTAAAATCACTGATCTTGAGAGCTGGGATTAGTCCCAACTACAGTCCAACTGTGCGTATCCCCTTCGGGAGGTACACAGTGATGAGCGTGTACTCGAAATCACGTGGGACACTATCACGACTAACCATGCTAGCCAAAGGTGGGATGTAGTTGGGCAAGACTGACGGTATCTGCTTCGCGTTTGCCAGATCGTAGTGGTTCTTGCTTCTTTTCTCAGTCGCGGTTTAGCTAGACCTACGTCCATTCAAGGGGGATGCTTGCAATCCACCCGTCGACGATGCCTGTATACCTACAGACGTGAATTTATCAGCCATGAGGTCGATCAAGATTGCTTCTACAGATTTCTCTACTGTGCTAAGGTCGCCCGACATGCATGATCATAATCAAATAACTTGGGTAAGCGAATGGACACTCAAGGTAATCGTATATATGGCAAGGTATAGACAGTACAATGCGGTATATGATCAATTCTCTATTAGCTCAAATAACTTAGGTTGCACAAGTGGTCACAGTGAAACATTCAATGAATTAAACAAGCATCATCGTAACAAATTCCTTCAACAGGTCAAAATGCCTTAATCGATACGAATCCATCCGTTATGGCGCAGTCTCAATGGTCCAACGACGATATTTTTGGCAAGAACTGTGTTTCTAGCCATTCCAGAGCATCATTATAATGGTCGGGATGCCTCCAATGGTCATATAGCTTCGCTGTTGCAAAGTGCCATTCTGTACTATTCTGCTATTCCGACGAGGTTCAAGTTTTGTAAGCCTACTTTCTACGAAGTCTTCTCTGGAACTTCCTGCAATTTTTCCAACTTTGATTTCTTCTTACTGAGCTTTCTTGCCTTCTTTCCTGTGATCTGAGTCTCTGGATTCTTCTTTCCATTTTTATTCTTATCTTCTCCTAGTAAAGTGACTTCACATTGCTGAGGGTATTTCAAAGGGTTTGAATACAATACCTCTTCTCTTACTATTTCCGGGGTGGGTGCTCTTCTCTCCTGCATGGACATGTTTTTCAATATTTCTTGTGTTCTTTCAACTTCGATAGCTAAGTCTCTGGCCCTCAGTTGCTTCGACTTGTCCTCTTGTTCTTGTAATAGTCGCTCTATTTTCTTAGCTATGAAGTCCCTTAATTCTTTCTTTTTCTGTTCTATAGATTCTTCCTCTGCTTTCCTTCAGATTTGATCTTTCTCAATCCAGGTCTTTCCTAACAAAAGTGCAAAATGGACGCCGTTCTTAACAAACTTAATGACTTCAAATTCTTCTTCGATCCATGTTCCATGGGAAATCATAGGTACATTAGTAAATATTCCATACAGGGTTATCATCTTTCCTTTAAATAATCCTATCATTCCCAATGAAGGAATCATGTCAGGCTTTCCCAAAATTTCCCATGTGCTTTCTGGCATAATATTCACATGTGTTTCCTCGTCCAAAACATAGTCTATGTCGAAATCTCCTATTCTTATTTCTATGCACTGATTATCTTTTAATATATCTGGTAAACTAATGTCTCTATGATCATTCAATGTTTCTTTCAACTGTAATAACATTGTCTCTAATTATTTCTGGTTCTCTTACATATCCTTAATGTCTTGACCTTCTTCATAGTTTTCTTGTCTCAGGTTCATTTTTTCAACTTTAGCAATCATTCTAGGGCAATCCAAAACCTCATGACCAACATCTTTACAACAAAGAAAATAGGACCTGTATCAGGGCATTCCTTAGCAAGATGTCCCAATCTTCTGCAGTTATAACACAATGTCAGTCCTCTATTTCTCTTAAACAATCCCCAACCTTTCCTATACTACACACTGGGATCACAGTGATGGACCTGTAATCTGCAAAAAATCGTTCTAGGTTCCTGCACCCACTTGTTAGTCCAAACATTATTTCTATGCATAGGAATAACATATCTTTCACCATTTCTATCAAATCTATTCAGATCAAATATGCTTTCTTCTAGCTGTGCCCTAGTTTTCAGACTAGGACAAAATCTATCAAACATGCCTAGATTCATACTTTCAAAGAAAAAATTTCCACTTATCTTACCTTTATCAGAGCACAACACTTTAGGATCTTATCTCTTTTCTTCAGATCTGGTTCCTTTCTTAGCACAAAGATCCACAAGTCAAGTAGAATACTGCACACTACAACAAAAGATCTACACACAAAGCTTTCTCTTTTCTTTAGTTCCTAGCAATCACAGTTTCAGGTCCCGACAATGGAACCGTTTGTTGGCACAGGGGAAAACCCAAGGTTCAATGCTTCAACAATGCACCAACAAAACCCTAACTACCAACCCTTTCAGCAACACCTGTGAAGCAATTGAAGTCCCACCCGAGGTAGATGCAGGGGGGGTTGTAGGACTCAGGTGTCTACAACCTAGTTGGGACACAGATCTGTGATCACAACATTTAATAGAGAACTTAGCCAACAATATGCATTAAGTTATGATTCTTATTCACATCACATATCAAACCCTAAATAGAGAACAACGCTATAATAAACAAATCAAACACTTCTAAGCACTTAGCATAAGCTCATATCTAACATTCATTCACATCATAAAGCACTAAGAATTCATAGATCTATCTATCATACATCAAGGATAATGCACTAAGAAAATAGATACATAAACACCATGAACAATATTGCACAAAGCACATTGACACAGTATATACGTGGTTCACCCTAGTGTAGGGCTACATCCACCAACTCTTCTTCTTCTTTATTAGCCTCCTTCAATCTTCTTACAAGCATCGAGCCATAGATATCAATCCACACTAAACATGTGATCTGTGCATAGTGCACTAGATCCACATTCCTCAAAATCAGGTCATGGAACAAAGCCTTACACAGTCACTTGCACTTAGCTCTGCAAGTCTTAACATACCCTAGTCATGAACTAAGCTAATGACCTCTTACACTAAGCTAATTCTAGTAACTGTAACTAATTCTTACATCCTTAGCTACTTATTTATTACAAAAAGGGCCTAGACATGGGTAAGCCCATGGGCCAACATCCCATACCCGTTACATAAACCCTAAAAGCCCCAAAATCCCACAAAATGGGTGAGATCCCGCGATCTCCACTGCGCCTGGGTGCTCCATCTTCAACCAGCTTGTCGAAGTCCCAAAAATGGTTAAACATGAACAATGTTTCCACAAAACTTGGTTGAGGGCCAAGAACTTCTGTCTATGGAGGTTTCTTAGAAATTCTAGATGCAGGAGTTCCATTAAAATTCTCTATAGCTGGAGTCACAATGGGTATGGTTTTTGGTACCAAGGACCGTGGGGGAGATGGTACCCCACTGATTCTTTCTAACATAATTGAATCTGAAGATGCCTTGGGTGATATGGATTTAAAGGTTGTTGGGAATGAGAAAGGTATCACAACATTTCAAATAGACTTAAAGCTTCTGATAGGGATCAAAATATCGATTCTAAAGCAAGCTCTTTTAAAGTGAGGAAAGGAATATGTCAAATGAAAAAATGTTATCCCCATCCTACACGCCAACTCTCTAAATATGCTTCACTTATTAATGTGTTGAAGGTTAATCCTGGAAGATTGAATCTCATTATTTCTAGTGGACGAACTGTGAAAAACATTATTGAAGACACTAGAGTAGATTCCATTGAGGTACAACCAAATGGCTTGGTAATGATTCCTACAGTGGGTGGTATTTACATGAGCTGTGATGTAAAATCCATTGTAGCATTTGGAGCTTTGGTTCAAATAACACCTGGACGTGAGTCACCTAAAGATGAAAACCTCAGGAACAATAGACATGTAATCGATGTTTTAAAGTTTAGACTCAACCTTAGAATCAGTTAAGGGTTCGCTCAGACTCAACTTAGACTTGGCTTGGAATTAGACTGGGGCTCTCACATATTAGTGTATTGAGCACAAAATTTGTAGCTTGAGTTGAGGATATTATCAAAGTTGGTGACCGCTTGAATGTCAAACTTATTGAAATAAATGAACATGGACAGTTGTGTCCGATTCATCGTGCATTGCTCCAAGATGAAAATGATGCAATGTCTAGCAGTAAGGAGATAGGTACCGCTGACAAAACAAGGAGACCATGTAATGAATCGTAACATTTCCCGACATCATATGTGACTATAATGAAAATTGTTTCCTATACAAACACATGCAAGGGATTAAGTTCTGTTGTTGTTCTATCTCCATGAATTTATAGCTTAGATTTAAGACCCATATGGTGTCTGCTTACATGCTCAAACACAATGAATCTTGCTGCACCAATGGGAACTAGGGAAGTCAATTTTCACAAGATGATTATCCAAACTAGGAGCTATTGTATCAGAACCCTTTATTGTCATTTTTTCTATCATCTATGGATGTCAGCAACATAACTGGGCTTAAGAGAAGGAATGTCCACTTGTATTTGTTTCATCCAATCTAAACATGCGAGGTGGAAAAATTGTAAAGAAATATCTCTTGGGTAAGCCCCAAATTAGATTTATTAATAGAGGGAAATTCTTGGAGTGGAAGAAAACAAGTTTTGGTGCAACTGATAACTACATCTATACCAATAATTTCATCAAGAGTTGGTAAGGAAGGCTGCGCCATCACTTCTGTTACAGAACGAGATCACCATCTTTTGAGAGCTATGGAAAAAAAGGCTGGTTCTAAGCTCCTGAGCAATGTAGTTGCAGAACATTCTATTGCTAAGAGGAGTCAGAATATTGAACATGAATATTTCAGTCCACAACTCCAATTCTCCAAGATACATATGGGAGAAACACTAAGTTTGACAACAAATCTACTGGGGAAGAACCATTTGTTGATAACAGTTTCATTTTCTTGCAATTAAAATTATATTATTTTTTTCTAATTTTGAAAGGAGGCGGTTCAAGATAGTTCACATAGGATAGTTCATTCCATAACTACCCTAACTACTCATCCAACCATTTAAAGGAATAAACGCACATACATTTGGAGGGTAGTGTTTCCGAAGAAGATGATTTTAGGAGAAGATTTAGATAAAATTTTGAGAGAGAAAACTTTGGCAGAAAATTCAGAGAGAGGTATGCTTGGAGTGTTGTGAGGTTTGCTTCCTTTTATTCTTCCTTTACATATTCATCTGGTATTGATGGAATCGTTGTCAACATGGGGTCTTGCGAAGTGGTGAAAATGATAGAGCAAGGATGAGCTTGCTGGCCTTCATAAGGTGAATGTTTACTTGTTATTTTGTTGTATTCAAGCTCGATTTTATTCGATACTAATCAGTTTCTATATGCAGGTTTTCTCCTTGTGATTCACCATCATTGCTCCATTCCATTTATGGCTCAACTTTATTTTTCTTTTTCATGCTTAGTCTCTCTATTGTAACATTGTTCTAGAGTGGCTAAAGATTATATAACTGGCCCTAGTCTATGTAGGGACTTGTAGGTTTCGAAAATTCAAGAGTTTGTATGGGAAGCATTTGAAATGAAGATCATTTTCTTTTTCACTTTGAACTATCTCTTTGTTATTTCTTTAAAATCCTCAGTTTTCGTCGTCTCTTTTAATACAACATTAAAGATTAAAAAAACAATCAAACAAACAAAACATGTTTATTTTGTAAATAATCATGTGTATAACGTTTTATTCATTAGCTTGTTACTAGGTATTAACATTTCTTGTTTTTTTTTACTATTTTAATTTTTTTATTATGTATAATATCGTAACTTCTAAAAGAAAATAAAAAATATTAAATCATTAGAGTGTTATTCTTATGTAGTCTTCATACTAATGTTTAGTTTACCAAAATTTTCTTTTCAAATTTTAAAACTAACATAATTAACTTTATTAGTTTCATTTCAAATATTTTCTTATAAAACAAATGCCTTTTTATTTTTAGTATTTGCATTTACTTTATTAAATTTAATTTTTGTTATTTCAAATGTATAAACTCCAACATAAAAATTATAAATTATAAAAATCAAATATTGCTAAAAAGTAAAATTACAAGGCAAAGGAATTCATGCTTGGACTGTAGGTTAGGGGAAAATTGGCCCAGAGTTCAATGCATTCGTTTTTGGGGCTTTAATCCTAGGGTAATATTCCCAAATATTCTTGCCTAGCCACACGAGAGGTTGAAATGTTGGTGTTGGGGACTCTCTAGTCCCTCAACGTCAACAAATTGGATGAGACTCCACATGATAAAATACCTACTCAAGAGCCTCCTTGTGAGGAACCATGAATTTACCTCCATTCTTTTTCAATAACTAAATCTACCCATACCTTGAATTTGGTTAGATATATCAAGCACACGAAGGTATTATCTTAATAAAAAACAATTGCACCCACAAGTTTTATTCATTATTGAGTTGTAGAAGAAACCCGTTATGTCCATGTGGTGCATATTTTTCCAAACATGATAGTCAATATAAGTATGATGAAATTTAGTGGTGAGTGTGAGAATGTTAAACTTCAAATGGTGGACTATTTCCTCAAATAAAACATGTTTTTTTGTTGAAATGAGAGGTTGGAATGTAGTTCTGGGAGTAGAATGGCTACACACATTGGGTCTTGTTACAATGGATTTCAAGGAGTTATATTCGAGCTTCAATAAGGAGGGCCATAATCACACCCTTAAATATCTCCATACAGTTTCACCATAAATGATCATTTCTCATTGTATGGAAAATATCCTAAAGAAAGGCCACTCAAACATTATTCCTCAATTCAATATCATCTAGATTTTGGATAAATCCCCATAGGAAGTTCAACCTATTTGCAATTATCTCTAGAAAAACATCACTAGATATTCAAACACCCCAAGGCTTACCCCCTTCGCATGGTTATCAAGATCACTCCATACCACCAATTCTAGGTAATCAAGCACCCAATGTGCATCCTTATAGACATCCTTTTGTACAAAAAATGAGATTGAAAATATCATTCAGGATTTGTTGGAGGTAGGAGTGACACATACTAACACTATCCTCTACTCTTTCTCGATCATCATGGTGTTAAATAATGAAGGAAATTGGTGCATGCATCTATACTTTCGTGCTCTTAACAAGTTGATGGTAAAACATAAATTTCCCATCCCAATCATTGGTGACCTATTGGATGAGCTTCAAAGTGCATTATTCTTCAGTAAACTTGATGTTTTCTTTGGGTATCACCAAATTTGGATGAATGAAGTAGACATTCCTAAGGTTGTATTCGGTACACATGAAAGCCATTATGATTTTTTGGTGATGCCTTTTGGTCTTTGAAAGTCCCCAACCACTTTTGAGAGCCTCACAATATTTTCCGAACCTTTCTACACAACTTTTTTCTTGTCTTCGTTGATGCTATTATGATTTACAATAAGACTTGGGAGGCTCATGTGGTAGATAGATAAAGCCTTATAATTGCTCTATAATAACTAGTTATTCATAAAATGTACCAAATGTAATTTTGTCGCTTCTAAAGTGGATTACTTGGGTCACATTGCTAGTAGGACAAGGGTGCGAGTAGATCCCAATAAAATTGAGGCTATGGAACACTAGCCTTACTAAATTTATATAGTTTCCTTGGTCTTACTGGTTACTACTAAAAACATGTGCAAAGTTATGGTGGAATTGCATCCCCAATAACCACCTTGCTAAAAAAAAGTTCCTTTCTATGGAATGAAGCAACAAACCAAGGCTTTCATGCCTATAAGGAATCCATGTGTACTACTCTAGTCGTAACCATGTTGGACTTCACTAAGAATTTTGTATTGGAATGTGATGCCTCTGGGGTGGTGTTGATGTAAAAGGGTTATTCATTAGCATTCACCAATAAATAATTAGGTGATATAAACTTGGGTAAGTCGACATATGAAAAAGAACTGATGGAAATTATTCATGCAATAGACATGTGGCACCTGTAACTCATTAAGAGGTGATTCCATATGAATATAGACCATCTTAACTTGAAGTACTTTTTGAAATAGTGTTGTTAATGAATAAATCAACAAAAGTGGGTCACTACGATGTTAGGATATGATTATAAGATCATCTACAAGAATTGCATGGAGAACATGGTGGCCAATGGCTCGTTTAGGAAATATGAGAAGTAAGCATCCCTATTTTCCTTATCCTTACCGGTTCTAGATTTGATTGCCAAGATATTCCAATAATTGTTGGATAATGACAAGGTTGTTCAAATAATCTAACAACTAAAGGAGGACCCAAACCCCCCTACTAGCTACACTTGGTATCACAACACATTAAGGTATAAAGGGTGTGTATTTTTGGTGTATAAATCTACTTTAAATGCATGAGCGTTATTGAAAATACATTCCTCTCTCTCTAAAGGTCACTCTATATTTCAAAAGACATATGAAATGAATAATCTCTCATTATTTTGGGATAACACGAAGAAGAAAATCTATACATTCATATTGAATGTGACATGTGTCAAAGGAGAAAGGGTGAAATAGTGAAAACCCATGGGACATTGCAACCTATATTGATCCTTACAACTATTTGGCTTGACATTTCCATGGATTTTATTGTTGGTCTTTCTAAATCTAGAAACAAATCTATCATCATGGTGGTCATTGAATGAATTTCCAAATATGCTCACTTTTATGCATTACAACACCCATGTAATCCATCCACAGTTGCAAAAATCTTCATGGATCATATTTTTAAATTATGTGGAATGCTTAATTCCATTATGATGGATTGTGATCCCACCTTCAAAAACAAATTATGGTAGGAGTTTTTTAAATTGTAAGGAAACCAATTGAAAATTAGCACCACTTATCATCCCCAAATAAATGGTCAAACAAAGGTGGTCGATAAGTGTTTGGAAATTTATTTGTGATGTTTCTGCATTGAATCGTTAGGGAAAATGGCTTCAATGGTTACCTGAATTTCAAAATGGTGGTATAATACCCCCTATCATGGTGCTACAAAATGTCACCCTATGAGGCTATCTATGGACATAAACCTCGATTAGTCACTTTATCATTACCTAGCACATCCAAGGTTTAGGAAGTGGATATCACTCTTAACACCATAACTACCATTCTCTATACATTTAAAGAACATTTGGTTTTAAATCAAAATAGACTGAAGCAATAGGCATATCAACATTTCTTAGAGTGCTCCTTTGAAGAAGGGGATCGAGTGTTTATTCATATCTATCTCTATAATAAGACATCTCTCAAAGAAAAGAGACACCAAGAGCTCACCCCTAAGTTCTATGGTCCCTATTGGATCCTCTAGTGCATTGGACAATTTTACTATGGATTGACTCTCCTTGCCTATTCCAATATCCAGCAAGTATTTCATGTATCATATTTGAATAAAGTTGTGGCATCTGATTCACATTCATAGTATCCTTCCAAAACTTGATGAGGAGAGTTTGATGCAGTTGCAATTGGAAGTAGTATTGAAAAAATAGAACGTTGGCACCACTAATTCATTATATTGGAAGTCTTGATACAATGGAAGGATATGTAACTGGAATATTCCACCTTAAAACCAAAAATGATTTTACAATAGTTTCCACATCACCAACCTTGAGTACAACCTTGATTTTGAAGAGAGGGGGCATGTTAGGGCCCTATCCTAACCTCCCTACTCAAGGGTACTTAGGATTTAGTTAATCAATGTACAAGGCCATCTTCTTTGAATAAGACCCACCAGGCAATTTGTGTCTATTTTACTCAATGTAAAAGGGCCATGTTTATTAAATATGGCCCACTATGGAGTTGGTAGTAATTTGGGATCACAAGTATATTAGGTTTTTGGTAGTGAGTAACTATTTATAGAGGTGGGAAGATATGCAATGTTTTGTCAAGTATTATCATTGTATTGGAGCTCTTCTCATTTGGAGGTCTCCCCCTCAAATAGGATTGTGAACATTCATTTATTTATAGATAATCAATAAAAGGGTTAATATTTTGTAGGTTCAATACTCTTTTTATTTATATTTTACATTTCTTCTAATATTGCTCTTAGTTCAATTTTTTGGTGATATAAGTACACTACAAATACAAAGACACAAGTAACTAAATCAATCACTCATATTTGTTTTTTGTAAATAGAACATGTTTGTATTACCTTAAAATGCCAAAAGAGCGATACATGTCGAAACATACATCAAAACCCGCCACCTATTCTACCACATGCATGGAAACCAAAATAGGTGGCCTGCAATGTTCATAGGAAAACCAGTATACCAGAGTCTCTCTACAACATAATTTGTCTGTAAATGCATCCTAACTAAGACTGATAATATAACAGTAAATAAACTAAACTTGAGATGAACCCTAACTTCCATCATGGCGGACGGTGAAGGCAAACGCCCGACAACATGTTGGGAAGTGACTCTTCGCAGGCTCACTTGAAAGGGAATCAAACATCATATACAGACGTCTACTGAGGGTACGCTGGCTGGGAATCTGGTAAGCCATATCTCGTCTCATCTCAAAGATTAGATAAATGGTCCTCCATAAGTCTGCAAAGAGTGGGAGAATCATGGCTTGCCAAGGCTAGATGGGCCGACTCACTCGTATGCTTCTTCAGATGGGTCTCCTACTCGAACCAACAGTCATCCGAATCAATCTCGGTGGATTCATTTTGCAGTCCGTTGACATTTGGAGCTGCTCCTTGCATGAAGACGTCCTACTTCTATGGAGGGATTTCCTCCTCCACCACATAACCACCCATAGAAATATCAAGATAATTCAAAGGGAGGGAAGTTCTAATTGATGATGTCTGCTCCGTGACGTTCTCCTCCCAATTAGGAGGAATCTCCTCCTCCACTATATAACCACCATAATTTAGATCAGGGTCGGGAAATTGGGGCATAGGCCAGGCATCATCACGCCAGATTTGGTCGAAATAAGGATGGATGACAAAGCTACTACTAGGATTGAGAGAAAGAGAGGGCAGGCCTATGCTTCAGTGCCAACTCACCATACTGTAGTATATCGACCCATGTTTGGGCTTGCCTCTCTCACGAGGCATGGCATTGACACCACTAGGGGAGGAATTGAGGAAGAAGCTAGACGTGAGGGAAATAAAACTAACAAATATTCATCTCCCTTAGATGGATATTACAGGTGGAAAATGTAGAGCCAAGGGTAAACACATGAGATAATAATCGTACCAAGAGATTAGTTGTATGATGAAAAGAGAAATGACAGTTTGGGGTGCCATGAATGTTGAGGTGATGCTTCCTTTTTACATCGTACCAACTCTGGAGGGCCAATACTAATGTGCCATTAAACTCCCTTGACTGTTCCAACACACTAACTCATTACTAGATTGAATACTAGGCATAATGGAATGACAGAGGGAGAGGTTGGTGACGAGGGGATTTAACTGCACTCGTCTCCAAAGTTCCATGTATCAAGTGATCAAAAGGTGTCACCCCATCCAAGGAATCAATCATTCATATTATTAAATATAGTTGCTATGAAATATCACAATACAAGAAATTATGATCCTTGATTTCCTCCAATTACAAAGAACATCACATGATTGTTGAAATCCAATACTTATTTCCTATCAATGCAAACTTGTAATGTACCTAGAGAGGATAATATGGGGTAATATGAGGTACCTAAGGGGACAATGAATGTAATGCGGCCATAATATTGGAATAGGCCCACTTTGTAATTAAAATTAAACAATATGCCCATTATGTGATTAAAAGGAATTAACTTAATAATAAGGGGTAGTTGGTATAAGACCTATTGGAATACTCATGAGAAAGTATAAATACACATGGGTATCATTGTATTGGATAGGAGTTGAATTGTATTGTCTTGTAGCAAGCATGGCTTGTGGAGTGATTCCTTTCATAGGGAGTATTTGATGGTGTATTCTGTATATATTCTTGGTGTTGTTCATGGTAAATACTTTGGTATATTTGGTGTTTATGGTTTATTTTTAAAGTTTTATGGTGTATTCTCTCTTATATCTTTGGATTTTTACTACAAAAATCATAGGGTATATGCATATATTGTAAGATAAGAGCATATTAATGTAGTATTGAAGTTACAATGATTGTAGATCCATGACATAAACCATTGGAATGTAGCACTAGAGAGAATGAGGCAAATCTTAAAACCAATAAACAATGATCAATACCAAAGGATGTCAAATATTCTCGTGTTTCCCTTACATGATTAAATGTTTAGGCCTTGTAACTATGGACCATTTGAAGATAGTGGGTTTCATTAATGAGGAATCGTCATCTCAATGTAAAAACTATATTGATTATGTCCCATCATCTATATCTATTTATCCAAATAAAAAAATGACGACTTCTTAAATATTTCTTTTGAATTTGCGTGTATTTCTCCCAACATTTTATAGAAATTTCTATTAAACCAATGCATGATCTAAAAAAAAAACACATTAATTACCAAACATAACAATGATCCTCATTAATAATGACAAGTAATATTACTTGCAAATAATACATGCTTCCCCTTCATGGATACATGAGGATCCCACACTCAACAATTGACCAACTAGTTGATTGGGAGTGCATTAAATAATAGTACATCATCTTCTTGAAAAATAAGACATGCTTTTCCTTCATGGATACATGAGGATCCCATGTTCAATAACTCAACAACTTGTTTACTAGCAACATGTACCCCTTTTCCCAATTCACCTTTTCAATCCATGAGATAAATCTTCTCCATGATGGCATAATTAAATATTCACCATGGAGAGAAGCCTCTACAAGCAGTGTGGTTGTAGTTATGTTATAGGATAACTAGGACAAACAAAGAACTGAACCTTTCATATTTCCTCCATCTCTTTTTTTATTTGAGGTTATCACTCAAAATACTACTTTATTATACAATGCCTTTTTTTTGTGGGCCCCACTTCCACTTGGTAATGCCTAATTGGTCCACATCATGGACGAGTACTAGTCATGAGTCATCTTGTTGTGGCCTTGATTTGGATGGCATGTGGAAATATTTGAGTGGTTGTAGTTGCTAAGATGATCTCATGGTCCATGCAAGAATTCGTAAATCCACCTAACTATCTAATCAAACTTACAATATTATAAAATACAATACATTGGGTGTCAGGTCCATTATAGAGTTTGTACAATCATAAAAGAAAGAGGTTATATGCACTCAACTCACTATATCTAAATTTTTATAAAATAGAGTTAATTCGAATGTTGGGTCCATGTCAGGATATTGTTAAAATTGAAGGACATAAAGGACCAAATCTCCATAGACTGGTGGACTTGAAATATCATAGATCATGCTTGAATCTTTCTTTAGTTTAAGAGGAAACACTTCAATTTTTTAAAGTGAAATATATATTTTCTTTCTTAGGCACCAACACTTGTCATTTACACATGGAAGACTCTGGAGTTTCCATCTATCCTTTCAGTCCCCAATTGTTGACGTTAGGATTCTATGTGGTGACATCTAATTGGTCCACATACTAAAAACTTTAGTGAAGCTGATATCATCAAGGTGACGTAGTGATATTTGAATTCACCATCTATTTATCTAATATCTCTTTCATTTTCCACATCAACACTCCTCTTTCTTCCTTGAACACATGACATCCTCTAATTGGTCTTAAACTTATACTAGACCTATGGACATGGCATTGAGACCACCAAGAATCTTTATTTATGTGTATCTATTGCATAACCCTTTGAATCAACATGACTCTATCTCATACATGTAATGTAATGTAATTAATTTAATCCTAAGGCTGGGTCTCGAGGTTAGACTTGTGTAACATAATAGAACATAAGAGCTTGAATCCTCCCAGTTAACCAAGATTGAAAGGATTATAGTATGCAATGGAATATGGCATTGGACATGAAGAAGGGATTGTGTAAATAAATCAACATATAAGGGAAGATTCTCCTCGTCTAGTAGAACCAAAACATCTTTGAAATCCAATTTATTTTTGTCAAGTCCAATTCCCAACACTTAGAAAAAATTATAAGAAAAAAGGAGCATTGAGTGATGACATGATATCCCATGTGGAACGTAATGATTGGGCCACATATACCATATTTAACCCATTGACTAGATGGTGTTGATGTCACCCTACAACATGGAAACCCTTGATTGGTCGGTGTGTCCTGGCAACTATGTATTGTTGATGCTTGCACTGGATCTTCTCATTTATGGTGTTGAGTTGGCATTGTGTGTTCTAATGTTGGCATGGAATGGGTATTGTTAGCATGGATATTGTTGATTTCATTAGATGTTTGGAGGAACTCTTGCATTACTTAAAAAAGAAGTCTTTGAATCTATGTAGACTCCACAAGCCATAAACATTATAGAACTTGTTATCCCCTAGCCTAGGGATAACTAAGAATAACATGTCTCGAGGCCTGCTGGTCCTAGACATGGAGTATTGAGAGCCAAATGACTTGAGCATGGCCATGGATGGCCCCTCTTTTATTCAGTGCAGTCCATGTATCACCAACAATAGTATCCATCACACGAACCTGGTCCTGAAGTAGCAATGATTCTTACTCCATGTGGTAATGAGTCCGAGTATCATGGTATGCATCACTTTAATTTTTGAAGCACTTGAACATGTTGTATCAAATCCTTCTTCATTTCTTAACGTTTTCTTGGAAATTATGCTCTTTTCCTTGTTCAAACCTGTAAGGGTGCCACGATGCCCTAGTAAGTTGATTTCCCTTTAGGATGGGTTGCTTCTGGGTGGATCTGTGAAAATTCATTGTCTGTTCCATCCATACTTACCACTTTCCATATTTATTCCTTTCATCTCCCCTATCCTTGTTTGGGCATTTGGATTGGTTACACAAGGAAGGGTTGTACCTTACCTCATGGAAAGAAGGGGATAAAGGAACAAAGGGTAAAAGTAGCTGGAAAGAGTTAATAGACAATTTTGAAACCTTCGAGATGCTTCACCCATGGATCCCCGAGAAATTAGTGAAAAGCTTCTCAGTAAGAAAAAGGGAGCCATAAGATAACATAAACATTCAAGGTACTAGTTGATGGATAGGGGGTCTCATCACTAACCAACCTATTATGACCATGGGCATGTAGTGGTATGACATTACCACATATTTGGTCACCAAACTAGGGTAGTGGCTCTTTGTGGCATAGCTAAGAGAAAGGGGTTCTCATCACGAGCCATCCTTCTAATTTTCGTGAAATTTTTGTGGATAACACTGTCACATCTAGTCATCAAGCCAGGACAATGGCCCTCAACTATTTCCTTGAAGAACAAGAGAAAAATATAAAAAGAAGTAAAGATAAGAATAAAAGGAAATGAATGGGATATGAAACAATTGCATTCATGACAAGGTTCAACTCACTCTCCAAAAAGGCACCCATAGGTAAGACTACATTTCCATGTTATCACATGCACCCCATGCCACCTTATACACTTACATGACTTGGACTAGATTCCACCTGGGAAACACCCCAAACTTAAGAGAGTTTATCCCAATAGGACACCCTGAGACCATCTCAAAAATTAACTTGTGAAATTGCATAACGTCTTTGAGCATTTTTTGGGCATTAAGGGGGGTTTGATGCACATGTTTTGGTAATTTAAGTATTGGATGTGATTTACATGCTATGATCCTTTTGGATTATGAACCCTTGGAGGGTGTACTTGTTTTTTTTTTAGAAACTTTCCCAGTGGATAGGTACACATGAGGGAATGATTTACTCAGACCTTCATGAGGGCTCAAAGTCCATAGATGGACACTTGAACCCCAGTTAGGGGGTAAGAAGATATTGAAGACTTTTACATTGAAGGAAGTGGACGTTTCCTTTGGAGGAAACTTGGAAGGCCTCAATAATGAGAGGCCACCCTTCCCCACCCGGACGTTGGATTTGGAGACCTTGGACGTCACCCTAGTAGCCCCATGACATCGCCCATAGATATGGTTTTACATTGAGAGATGCTGGGATGTAGTTTTCACATGTGTGGCATGGAGGAGGGCCTTTGGAGGCCCAACATTTTTCTAGACTACCTAAACATCTCATGGAGGAGGCCTAATGTCACCCTAGGAAGGATGATGTCACCCTCTTTAAGGTTTTAATGCTGAAAATTCATTTAATTTTTAATTTTAAGAGCAAATTGACATGTAGGCTCTGTGTTATGAAAATACACAACTGTTGGATTAATTAGCCAGGATTTCCCATATAAATATGTCTAGCTAAGTTCATTTTTACATCATAAATCATCACACACAAGTAGTGGCCTGAAATTTTCTCCCTCTTTAAGGGTTATTGGATGAAATAACTAGTGCACACCTCTTGGGAGAGCTTTATGGTGGTGTATTTTGGAAATTTTCATGGTGGAATTGTATTGAACTAGGGTTTGACTTGATTATTCTTGGTGAAGTAAGTGGAAAATATGCATTTTTATTCATGCTATGGATGTTTGTGGCAAAATTTATTGTTTCATGTCTAATATTATGAAATTGCTTGTTTAAACGATAGGGGACAAACAACACATGCTTATTTATCTCTATAACTATTCTACTAGCTTGATCTTATCAAATACACATTTTCTTTGGAGTGATTATTAGATCCCTAAAGTTCTATCTCTCTGTTAATATAATTCTTGTCACAAATTAAATTGTCTTTTGAAAGTTAAGGAAGGAAGGTATGTTAGGGCCTAGAAGTGCCTACTCTCTAGTAAAACCTCCCTTAAGAAAGGGAAAATGCTTGAGGCTTTGAAGTGCCAACACCTCTTGCATTTACTTCTTCCCTTAGGTAAGCATTATCATTATTTTATTTACCAAGTGATATTTTTACTATTATTGACTCCATAATCCCTAAAAGGCACTGATATTTACACTCTTGTGGATGAATGAGACCAAACAAACTTTCAACACATCTTCTTGAAACTTTCATTAACACTAAAAAACATATTACCGTTGTTATAGATGTTGTTATGACCCTTTTTTATCAGCCTTAATAATCATACTAACCCCTAAAACTAACCCATAAATTTTCATTTTCCTAGGTGTTGTCATCCCAAGGCTTTAGTCTTCCTTTTGCTAGTGTTCTAGGTGCAAATTTATGAAGTCATTTGAGGAAATTGCTGTTTTTGTAACTACTGTTAAAAGAATAATTGAATCCTCTTAAAAACCCTCAAACTATATATAAAACCACCCAACACTTGTATTATGCAAATTACTATCATTTCATGCTAAAGTGTTTGTTTAAATTTCCTAATTTAAGTACTTTCCAAAGTGGTTTTGTTTCTTTCATAATTATCATTTTACTATTGTTGCAAATGTTGTGACAGCTTATTGAAGTCACTTATTGACTTTTTCTAAATATTGAAATTATGAGTGACAAAGTATTATCAAATTGCAAAGTCTTTATATCATTTTGTCACCACACCTTGCAATTTTTAGATATATTTAATATTACTGTTGCTATACATTCTATCTTTTAAGTGTTTAAGTAGCTTATTTATATATTGAAGTCACTAATTTGAAACACCAATATCACTAATTGTTGCTAACATTTGTTGTTTCATTGGGAAAGGGAAGGTACCATTCATTTACTTTTCCTCCCCCCCCCTTAACTTTACCAAGTGATTTCTTTCCTCGAGTGACCTAGAGAGAGGGGTGGGTTTTACCTAGTCTTTTTACCGTTCATCAACCAACTAGGTCTTGGGACATCTCCCTTGGAGTGAGTTTTTTTTTCTCCTCCTAAATAGAAAGAGGTATCATATTGGTGTGACAGTGATAGGACTACCTCCGTGTTACACCAATATAGTCCTACTTGCCTTTAGGCTTTGGGAAAGTATAGATTGTGCGATAATAAAACCCATTCTAATCTAGTAACATATTTGTGAGGAAATGTTTGTAACCTAAGGAACTTAAATGCTAAAATCAACTTGCCTTCTCAAGTATGTAATATTTATGAAATATATTTTAGATAGGGTATTGGGTTGGTAAAGAAGTTGATGGAAATAAAAATTATAAAGGGAAAAAATTCACTCAGCTCTATGGACTTTAAAACCTTTCTTCAATTAGATTTTGAACATTTGAAAACCAGAGAGAAAAATTTCTATTACTTGAACCCTTACACTCTCAAGTGCCATAAATTTAGTATATTTATGCTACCCAATAATCCATTAGTTAAGACATGACATTTGAATTTTAGTTAAGAATAGTTTTACTCCTCAATATGATCCAAATATACTAAGGCTATAAGGAAATGTCCATGCATTTTACCAAAGAGGCACCATAAAGTTTCTTGTTTCCTCCTTTCAACAAACATTAAATATTCATGAATTTAAGGTTGAATGGACTCCTCTCTTTTGCAACATTATAACAAAGGGGTTGTGAAAATGTAGTTGCTACAAGGATTAGGGCCTGAAAAAAGAAGAACTATAAACCCAATCTATGAAAATGGATCTATGTTGGGGAAAATACCCACCTGTGGAATGTTGAGAACTCCAAAATCTCTAATAATTGCACTTGCACTTGTACAATTACATACAATAATGTGTATGCTAATAGGGTAAAACTGAGGATATACATAGATCAAACCTAGATGAGTCAATGGAAGAGATGAGGTGGATTTTGGTAATTAAGAAGTCATTATTGTTGTGACGTACCCAGTAGAAACAAAACTAAACTGTTCACTTTGATACCAATCTGTGACGTACCCATCGAACCGGGTACCTCTGAATTCTCCTTCTTGGGAAAAATATGAATTATGATACCATTCTTTAAATCAAGAAGCTTGATACATGCACATGTAGATAACAAGAACATGCTAAACTATAAAGGAAAATATTAATAATGCATGCTCAATATTAACAGGAAACATGAATAACATTAACACATATCAAAGATAAGTACTACACAACAGAATATAAATTACACAAAAAACACAGAGCAAAATTATATTTTCAAATAAACATTCACCAACTGACTGCAAACGTTGGATGTTCCACCCAACCATAAACACTATTTTTCTATCTCTCAACAACACGTCACCCCTGAGCCAAGGATATGAATCCACAGGGAAGGGTCCTAGGGAGACTTTAACACACAACCAACTATCAAGCTCTCACATTTTTCCCAACCACACAACAATCCTAGTTTACCAAGTCTCTTCCCCTTTAACCTACACAACCCAAAGAAATGAACTATTTTCTCTGCAATGCAGTCCCTCATGCTATTCCAATTCTTTTCTCAGGCTCTAGTGCTACTGGTCAAGAAATATCAATGCTAGAAACTCCAAGGATTCTCAGCTATGGATATTTCTTTGACAACTGCCATCATTCTCATGCACATGGGAATCCATTCCTTTTTGGAACAATCAATAGTTACTTACAACCAAAAATTAATATCTCTTTTCTTCCCATAATCCATTTCCCATGCCCATACCAAGAGTAAGAATGAACGAGGAAAAAAATTGAAATGAGTAGTTAACCCCCAAACAAAAAAAAAATGAGGTTTATATAATTACATAAAATAAAATACCACATGGCCTTCCCCAAGAAGCTCATGTAACCACTTTTCCCAACTAAAACCAAGATGGGTAAATAAAATATAATAAAAGAGTTACCCCCTTTATCCCTCTCTCTCGTAGAATCATAGCCCCCTATCTCTATCCTTGTTTGTCTTGTAGCCAAAAATGCATTTTATTAATATATTCAAAGTATTACATTTCTCGTCACTCCACCCTTTTCAAATTTACAGGCACTTTGAACTTTCACCAAATAAACAAAATACATTATTAATCCAGGGACTCAAAACTAAGGTATTACATTCCCCTCCCCCTTATTTTGGAAATTTCCTTAATGCATATACAAAAGAGAGAGAGAAAAAAATTCAAGAGTCTTCAAAAGTCATGGGCACTCTTCTTGCATGGCATCCTTGTTCTCCCAAGTAGCATATTTAGGACTATATCAGGTCTACTTAAACTTTACTAATCCTATGGCTCGATTCTAGATTACTTTGACCTTCCTATCCAATATGCACATCGTCTGGACTTGAAAGTATCCTTCTGGCTCCACTTGAATCAAATTCCAATCAATAACATGGTTAGGATCATTGACATACTTTTTCAACAAAGACACATGAAATACATTATGCACATTCATGAAAACAAACAATGCAAGCATGTATGCAACTGGCCCTATTATGTCCCATATCTCAAATGGACCACATAATCTAGCTGCTGGCTTGGTACAACTACCCAAATTCAATGAGCTCTTGTTGGGATTCACTTTCAAAAGAAAATGCTCTCCCACTTTAAATTATATAGACATCATTTTCTTATCTGCATAACTCTTCTGTCTATCTTGTGTTGCTTTCAAATTCTGCATAATTTTAACCATCTGGTCTTCATATCCTTGAGAAATTCTGACCCAAGTACCATTTTTCTGCTCAGTTGTCCCAACTCACAGGAGTATTGCATTTTCTACCATACAAAGCTTCAAATGGGCTCATCTTGAATGAATCTTGATACCCATTATTATAGGAAAACTCAACCAAATGCAAGTAATCTTCCCACTTAATTGACTTCTCCATCACATACATTCTCAACATGTCTTCAATCACTTGGTTGATTCTCCCTATTTTTCCATTTGAATATGGATGATATGGTGTGATAAAATTCATATTTGTACCAAATCCTTTAAATATCCCCTCTAAAAGTTTGAAGTGAACTTTTCATCTCTATTTGAAACAATTGCTCTATGTATTCCATACAACTTAGCAATTTCCCTCATATAAATTTCTGCAATATTAGCCGTTATATTAGTCATTTTCACTCGAATAAAATGAGTAGCCTTGTTGGATGTAGACATAGTCAGGAGAAAAATCTATTTTTTGGAAGATAAGCATGAAAGAAGGAAAGGACAACTGGAAGGAAAAGTACCACGTGTGAGGGAAGCAGGCGAGGCGCGCATGCAAGGAATACCTAATGACGCTAGGGTTAGGGTTAGGGTTTTTGTAATGTATTGTAATGGAAGCCAAGAATATAAATAGGTAGTACTTAGAGGAAGAAAAGGGAGACCGAATGACCGAGAAAGGAAGAGAAAAGAAAGAGAGGATGAGAGCAGAGAATGGATAGCAGATAGTTGTAAGAACTGTACTAATCAGTAAGCTAGTAAGCTAGGGAAGCAGTGAGTGACTCGATCCTGAGGGTTAGATTATAGACTGAGGAGGCTGGTGCGATCTAGTCAGCCTCACAGGGATCGATGATCCTATTGAAGAGAGTAAGATATAAGATTGTAAACACGCATGGCGTGACATATTACTAAACCATAATAAAGAGATTGAGAGCTAGATATTTGTGGACGTAGCCCATGAGGGGGTGAACCATGGTAACACCTGTGTTGTGTGAATTAATGTATGTGTCTTTATTGTTGCTAATTGGTGAATGTTAGATGAATGAATTAACTAGTTAAATATGGTATTTCACGTGCATGAATGGAATGACTACTTATGAGAAGTAATAAAGATTAATTGGAAATCACGTAGATTACAATAAAGATTAATTTAAATAAAGATTACAAGATACAACCGTAGATTTCCACTCATTCCCAGGTTGCAAACACCTGAGTATTGCAGCCACCCATAGAGATATCTTGGGTGACACTACGCACTACACCCTATGTGTTGTGTTTCCTTTTGGTCTACTAGAGGGGCCAATAGTTTTAGAGGGATTTTGTTGGGAGATTATTATATTTGAACCAGGGTCAATCTATGACACTAAGGTAGGAATTAGACTTGGCTTGGAATTAGACTGGGGATCTCACATATTAGTGTATTGAGAACAAAATTTGTAGCTCGAGCTGAGGATATTATCAAAGTTGGTGACCGCTTGGATGTCAAACTTATTGAAATAAATGAATGTGGACAGTTGCGTCCGAGTCGTCGTGCATTGCTCCAAGATGAAATTGATGTAACATCTAGCAGTAAGGAGTTAGGTACCGCTGACAAAACAAAGAGACCATGTAATGAATCATAGCATTTCCAGACATCATATGTGACTATAATGAAAATTGTTTCCTGTACAAACACATACAAGGGATTAAGTTCTGTTGTTGTTCTGTTTTTAGGAATTTTCAACTTGGATTCAAGACCCATATGGTGTTTTCTTACATGCTCAAACACAATGAATCTTGCCGCACTAATGGGAAGTAGGGAAGTCAATTTTCACAAGATGATTATCCAAAGTAGGATCTATTGTATCAGAACCCTTTATTGTCATTTTTTCTGTCATCTATGGATGTCAACAATATAACTGGGCTTAAGAGAAGGAATTTCTACTTGTATTTTTTTCATCCAATCTAAACACGTGAGGTGGAAAAATTGTAAAGAAATATCACTTTTGTAAGCCCAAAATTTGATTTATTAATAGAGGGAAATTCTTGGAGTGGCAGAAAAAATTTTTTGGCACAACTGAGAACTACATCTGTACCAAGAATTTCATCAAGAGTTGGTAAGGAAGGTTGCGCCATCACTTCTATTATAGAATGAGAACACCATCTTTTGAGAGCTGTGCAAAAATAGGCTCGTTCTAAGCTCTTGAGCAATGTAGTTGCAGAACATTCCATTGCTAAGAGGAGTCAGAATATTGAACATGAATATTTCATTCCACAACTCCAATTCTCCAAGATACATATGGGCGAAAAACTAAGTTTGACAACAAATCTATTGGGTAAGAATCGTTCGTTGATAACAATTTCATTTTCTTGCAATTAAAATTATATTATTTTTTCTAATTTTGAAAGGAGGCGGTTCAAGACAGTTCACATAGGACAGTTTGTTCCATAAATACCCTAACTACTCATCCAACAATTTAAAGGAAGCAACACACATACATTTGGAGGGGAATGTTTTCGTTAAAGATAATTTTAAGAGAAGATTTAGAGAAAATTTTGAGAGATAAAACTTTGGCAGAAAATTCAGAGAGAGGTATGCTTGGAGTGTTGTGAGGTTTGCTTCATTTCATTATTCCTTTACATATTCGGCAGGGATTGAAGGAATTGTTGGAAACAAGGGTCTTGCGAAGCGGTGAAAAGGATAGAGTGAGGATGAGCTTGCTGGCCTTCATAAGGTGAATGCTTATTTGTTATTTTGCTGCATTCAAGCTTGATTTTATTCGGCTCTAATCAGTTTCTATATGCATGTTTTCTCCTTGTGATTCACCATCATTGCTCCATTCCATTTCTGGATCAACTTTATTTTTCTTTTTCGCGCTTGGTCTCTCTATTGTAACATTTTTCTAGAGTGGCTAAAGATCATATACTTGGCCCTAGTCTACGTAGGGACTTGTAGGTTTCGAAAATTCAAGAGTTTGTATGGGAAGCATTTGAAATGAAGATCAATTTCTTTTTCACTTTGAACTATCTCTTTGTTATTTCTTTAAAATCCTCAGTTTTCCTCATGTTCTTTTAATACAAAATTAAATAATAATAAAAAAAGACAAACAAAACATGTTTATTTTGTAAAGAATCACGTGTATAAAATTTTATTCATTAGCTTGTTACTAGGTATAAACTTGTTTTTTTTTACTGTTTTAATTTTCTTATTATGTATAATATCATAACTTCTAAAAGAAAATAAAAAATATTAAATCATTATAGTGTTATTCTTATGTAGTCTTCAAACTAATGTTTAGTTTAACAAACTTTTATTTTCAAATCATTTTAAAACTAACATAATTATACTAACTTTCTTAGTTTCATTTCAGATATTTTGTTATAAAACAAATACAAAACAAATGCCTTTTTATTTTTAGTATTTGCATTTACTTTATTAGATTTAATTTTTGTTATGTCAAATGTATAAACTCCAACATAAAAACATAAAAATTATAAATTATAAAAATCAAATATTGCTAAATAGTAAAATTACAAGGCAAAGGAATTCACGCTTGGACTGTAGGTTAGGGGAAAATTGGCCTGGAGTTCAATGCACATTCTTTCTCGGGGCTTTAAGCCTAGGGGAATATTCCCGCCTCTTCTCGCCTAGCCCCATGTGAGGTTGAAATGTTGGCGTTGGGGACTCTCTAGTCCCTCGACGTCAACAAATTGGACGAGACTCCACATGATAAAATAACTACTCAAGAGCCTCCTTATGAGGAACCATGAATTTCCCTCCATTATTTTTCAATAACTAAATCTCCCCATACCTTGAAGTTGGTTAGCTATATCAAGCACACAAAGGTGATTATCTTAATAAAAAACAATTCCACCCACAAGTTTTATTCATTATTGAGTTGTAGAAGAAACCCATTATGTCCATGTGGTGCATAGTTTTCCAAACATGATACTCGATATAAGTATGATGAAATGTGGTGGTGAGTGTGAGAATGTGAAACTTCAAATGGTGGACTATTTCCTCAAATCAAACATGTTTTTTTGCTGAAATGAGAGGTAGGAATGTAGTTCTGGGAGTAGAATGGCTTCACACATTGAGTCTTGTTACACTGGATTTCAAGGATTTATATATGAGCTTCAATAAGGAGGTTCATAATAACACCCTTAAACATCTCCATACAGTTTCACGAGAAATGATCATTTCTCATTGTATGGAAAATCTCCTAAATAAAGGCCACTCAAACATTATTCCTCAATTCAATATCATCCAGGTTTTGGATAAATCCCCATAGGAAGTTCATCCTATTTTCAATTATCTGTAAACAAACATCACTAGGTATTCAAACACCCCAAGGCTTACCCCCTTCACACGGTGATCAAGATCACTCCATACCACCAATTCTAGGTAATCAAGCACCCTATGTGCATCCTTATAGACATCCTTTTGTACAAAACATGAGATTGAAAATATCATTCAAGATTTGTTGGAGGTAGGAGTGACACGTCCTAACACTCTCCTCTACTCTTTCTTGATCAAAATGGTGTTAAAGAATAAAGGAAATTGGTGCATGCATCTGTACTTTCGTGCTCTTAACAAGTTGATGGTAAAATATAAATTTCCCATCCCAATCATTGATGACCTATTGGATGAGCTTCACAATGCATTATTCTTCAGTAAACTGGATGGTTTCTTTGGGTATCATCAACTTTGGATGAAGGAAGTAGACATTCCTAAGGTTGTATTCGGTACACATGAAATCCATTATGATTTTTTGGTTATGCCTTTTGGTCTTTGCAATTCCCCATCCACTTTTGAGAGCCTCACAATCTTTTCTGAACCTTTCTACATAACTTTTTTCTTGTCTTCGTTAATGATATTTTGATTTACAGTAAGACTTGGGACGCTCATGTGGTAGATAGATAAAGCCTTATAATTACTCTAGAATAACTAGTTGTTCATCAAATGTACCAAATGTAATTTTGTCGCTTCTAAAGTGGATTACTTGGGTCAAATTGTTAGTAGGACAAGGGTGTGAGTAGATCCCAATAAAATTGAGGCTATGGAAGACTAGCCTTACTAAATTTACATGGTTTCCTTGGTCTTACTGGCTACTACTAAAAATTTGTGCAAATTTAAGGTGGAATTGCATCCCCAATAACCAACTTGCTAAAAAAAAATTCCTTTCTATGGAATGAAGCAAAAAACCAAGGCTTTCATGCCTATAAGGAATCCATGTGTACTACTCTAGTCGTAACCATGTTGGACTTCACTAAGACTTTTGTATTGGAATCCGATGCCTCTGGGGTAGTGTTGATGTAAAATAGTTATTCATTAGCATTCACGAATAAATAATTAGGTGATATAAACTTGGGTAAGTCGACATATGAGAAAGAATTGATGGACATTGTTCATGCAATATACATGTGGTTCCTGTACCTCATCAGGAGGTGATTCCTTATGAAGATAGACCATCATAACTTGAAGTACTTTTTGGAATAGTGTTTTTCACCACTAAATCAACAAAAGTGGGTCACTAAGATGTTAGGATATGATTATAAGATCATATATGTTGGCCCTTAACCAAGTTTTGAGGGATTTGGTCAAGTTTGACCTATTTTGGGACTTCGACAGCCTGTCGAAGATGGAGCGCAAGACGAAGCAGAGATTGCAGGATCACATTTCCTTTTTGGGATTTGGGAATATGTAACGGGAATGGGATGTTGGCCCATGGGTTTACCCATGTTTAGGCCTATTTCGTATGTATAAATAGAAGGCTAGGCAATGTAGGAAGTAGTGGAATAGTGCACAAGTGTTGTGCAAGTTGGCTAAGTGCTAAGAGTGGGATCTGTGTGATCAATATTCGTAAGGCTTTGTGCATACTATATGAGACTTGCAGAGCTAAGTGCAAGTCATTGTAAGAGATTGCGAAGTCTTTGTGCTGTAATGCAAGGAAGGAGGATCTAGCGAGCTGCGTAGATCTCATGTCTTATGCAGAGTAAGGGTTTTGGCTCTGTGCATGTAGGTGATAGATTGAAGCTAATAAAGAAGAAGAGTTGGTGGATGTAGCCCCAGGGTGGGGGTGAACCACGTAAATACTATGTTATTCTACTTTGTGCGATTTTCTGATGTGTTTATTTGTTATGTGCTAAATGCCTTGATATCGATAGATAGATCTGTTTATGATTTGTGATTATGATGAATATAGATGTTAGATCTGACCTATATGAAGGTTCTTAGTGCTTGGTCTGCTAGATATAACCTGCTTGTTTATGATAAAGTGCTTCAATACATCAGATCTGAGTGAATGATGCGATGCTCTATTCTATCTGTGCAATAGTTATTGGTTGAATATTGATGAACTGTTGATGCTAAAGTTCTCTATTAAGTATTATAATCATAGATCTATGTCCCAACTAAGGTTGTAGACACTTAAGTCCTGCAACCACCCCTACCTCTACCTTGGGTGAGACTTCATCTCCTTCACAAGTGTTTATGAAAGGGATGGTAGTTAGGGTTTTGTTGGTGTGTTGTTGTATCATTGAACCCTAGGTTTGCCCCTGTGCCAACAATGGTTTCGTTGTCGAGACCTGAAACTGTGATTGTTGGGAACTGAAGAGAAGCTTTGTGCGTAGATTTGTTGTCCCAGTACACAACATTCTACTTGACCTGAGGAGCTTTGTACCAAGAAAAGAGGTAATATCTGTAAGCTATGTGCTCTAATACAAGTAAGAATAGTGAAAAGTTATAGATCTGAAGGCTTTGTGCTTTGTAGAAGTAAGATTAGTGGAAATTTTTGTTTCAAAAGTATGAATCTAGGTATGTTTGATAGATTTTTTCCTAGCTTGAAAACTAGGGTATTAATAGATGAAAGAAGATTTGATATGAATAGTGAAATATATGTTATACCTATGCATAGAAATAATGTTTGGACTAACAAATGGATGCAGAAGCCTAGAAATATTTTTTTACAGGTTAGCTCCTATGAGCCTAGAGCGCAGTAGATGAAAGGTTGGAGATCACTTAAACGAAAGAGAGGATTAACCCTCTGTTACAGTTGCAGAAGACTGAGACATCTTGCTAAGGAATTCCCTGGGAAAATACCTAGTTGTCTTTGTTGTAAAGCTGTGGACCATGAAGTGTTGGATTGCCCTAGAATGATTGATAAGATGGAAGGAATGAATTTGAATAAAGAAAACCCCAAGGTAGATCCAGAAATAGCATAACCCAAGAAAGAATCAGAGAAAGAATTGCTACAAATAAATGAAACCCTGAATGACCACTAACATGTCAGATTATCGAAGATCTTCAAAGAAAAAGAATGCCTTGAAGAAAGAATAAGAGACTTCGATGTTGACTGTGTTCTAGATGAGGAAACACAGGTGAATATTATGACAGAAAGAACTTGGGAACTTTTAGGAAAGCCTGCTATGATTCCTTCATTAGGAGGAATAGGGTTATTCAGAGGAAAGATGATAAACCTATGTGGAAGGCTCGCTCAGATACCTATGACTGCCAATGGAACTTCAACAGAAGAAGATTTCGAGATTATTAAATTTATCGAGGACATCACCCCATTTACCATGTTATTAGGAAAACCTTGGATTGACAGAGATCGAGCCAGACAAAAGGAAGAAGAAGATTTTTTGGAGGAAAAGAAGCAAGAATTAAAATATTTCATGACTAGAAGGATCACACACTTGATCGAAGAAAAGAAGAACAAATCGAAGTTATTTAACACTAGAGACCTGGATGTCAAAGTTGCAAGAACACTAGAGGATCCATAGAATATTGAAGTACCTATCCTAGATAGATAATAAGTATTATCTGGGAACCCTAGGGAAGAATATCAACAACACAAAGTGACTAGGTCAAAAGAAGACAAAAATCAGAATGGAAAAAGGAATATCGAGAAGAAGCTCACTGGAAAGAAGGCTAGAAAGTTAAGTAAGAAGAGAGCCAATATTGATAAGCTACAGAGGGCTCTAGAGGGAACCTCACAGAAGGAAAAATTGCAAAATTGGAGCTTCGCCAAGATATCATAACAACGACACATGGCACTTTGCCATGGCGAAGCAATATACCCATTGTGGACATTATAACCATTAGATCAATGCTCTGAATGAATAGAAAGCCATTTATGGCCAGACAACTTGCCATCTGACCATTAAGACCACACCATACCGGATAGAACCGAGTTAATGAAGACCTCATACCTGTTGCAAGAGACCCGTTGTCGAGTTACCTATTTATCCCACTGCGCCACGCATCGATAACACTTTTCCAATTGAGAATTTGAGCCTACAGACTAAGTTTAGTTTATACAGTGATCATCGTGATTCTGCTCTCTATCTCATTATTATGTCTTAGCTACCCCCCCGAACCTGAGATTTTTAACCCCGAGCATGTATGTCGGACAAGTTGAGCGCTGCAGAAAAGGTTGTTGAGGAAGTTCTGATCGACCTCATGACTGAAAGATTCATGCCGATGTCTACATGTATACAAGCATCATCCATGAGAGGACTACCATCCTCTCCATCCACTGCTCGTGGAGCAGGACCATCCCGACTATTTGATGAGAAGCGAACTAAGCACAGGGATGACTTAGCGAATGCTAAACTGATTCTGACTATCTTACCCACCTATATACCACCTTTAAAAGGTGTTGTAAATGGAAACAACGTACCTAGAGATTTCAGGTATTCCTTGGTCATTGCGTACCTTCCGAAGGGGATACGTGCAGTGCGAGTAGACCAAGATAATATCGCATCATTGAAGTTTAGTGACTTAAACCTCAGAGATCACAAATTCTACAACATGTTATCCCCACATAAGTATCTGACTAGAACAAAAGGGAAAAACTCAAAGGTAATTCCCCAAGCATGGACCCATAACCTCGCATAGTCCACCCTACTCAACATCATGAAAATTCCCCACTTTGGAAGACACCGAGAGGTGAATGCATGTGTCAAGCTACTACTTTCTTGTTACCATGGTGGATATTTATGGCTAAACTATTGTATCACATTTGATCTGACCTTGATCAATCAGATCATGGGTTTGAGTATGCAAGGACTCGACCCACATGATTTATATCTTGGAAAATCCATGGACCGCACTCTCGCGCAAAGGATCAAGGAAACTTATGGTGATGTCAAGAAGGGAATATGAGGCTACAAGGTAGCCTCTATTCAAAATGGCACAGTTCCCTCACATGTCAGTTGATTGCAGGGAATTTAGTACGCAAGAACTGACCCACCCAAGTGACTAGTTTTGTAGTCAACCTCGCAGGGAAGTGCGTGGAGGGCCTACAAATTAATTGGGTGAAGTACCTAGTGAACCAATTGGAACTTGACTGAAGAGAAGTGCAAGATCAAGGATATGAATTCCATTTCATCTTGCTCTTGATATTGATCGCTTTTTTGCCTGGGAGATTCCAGAAGGTACAACCTTCTCAGACATCGATCCTTTCGAACCATTGGTCGCGAAGTTCAGTACATTGTGGTACTCAAGTGACATGAATAAGCAATGGAAGTCAAATGTCATGTTCCATACATACTACAATCAGCTGAAGATATCCATACAGTTCGAGCCTCACATGACACCGAACACTATACACCAATTCAGGCCTTTGCTGAAGTTCAACGTTGATCAACATTTCATTTATATCACTACACGAGCCAACGAGCATAAGAAACAACTTCAATCCTACTATAAGATGACAGAGGAGGAATTAGAGGAGATTACTAAGGAATGGTCCGCTAACCTCCTTATTCCAGCCGACCCTGCAGAGATATCCGACATCGACAACCCATAAGCTATGCAGGATACACCTAGACCTAGCAAAACAAAGAAGACCGACGAAGTACAAGATTTAAGCAGTGACTCGGTGAAGACTGCTTCCATGTCATCAGAGAAAGGAGGTGATGGTGAAGAGATAGATGACACAGAAGCTGAACAAAGGAAAGGCGAAGTAACACCACCCAGAGATGAGGATGACCCTTCGAATAAAAGGAAGGTTTCACCCCCTGAAACCTTCCTCCTGGAAGCGATCAAAAGCCCCTATAACTAATATGCAGACCATCCTCACCTCTAATGATTTCAATTTCATCATATCAGCCCTGAACGATGCTTCACTGGAGATAGTAGAGAAGAAAGAGGCTAAGCATGAGGAGATGTACAATAGAATTGAGGTCAAACTCCAAGGGGTGCAACAGGCACTATAGTCCATCCGCACAGTCTCCATTATTCCTCTACCACTAGGAACAATGAAACCAGGAGATGAGCCAACCCAACTCCATCGGCTTGTTGATACAGTCGAAGCTCACCTTCGATGAGCACAAGAGGAAACAACACAAGCCACCCAGGATTTGGTACAAGTATAGGGAGAACTTGTAGAACAACGTTGAGCTTCCGAATAGGAAAAGAGTACTCTCCAAGCGAAGTTCGATGAAGAAAAGGCACAACTGCAACAAGGCAAGGAACAATTTCTCATCAAGAAACTCGAAGTGAAGGAAGCGGTCAATAGAGAACTGTGCTCTATGACTGTCGTAGAAGTCAAGGCCGAAGACCGAGTTCCAAAGCAAGTAGGGCAACTTGAAGAAGTGATCCAGTAGTTGCAACAACACATAGAATATTTGGAACTACATGCAGTACCCGAGACCCCTCAAGATGTAAGAGACCAAAGGGAAGCAACCACCAGGAGCCCAGTTGAAAGGCTCAAGGCTCTTACCCTGGAATGTAAGAAGATCACTGATTGTAGTGCCCTAACATATGAATGACTCAATGAGAGTCCAGAATTAAGATCATTGGAGTCGCAACTCCAAGAGGTGAAGTATCAAGCCGAAAATATACAAGCGCAGCTGAAGTCCCTATCAGTTATGGAAGGAATGAAGTGCTCCCAAGAACAACGAACCACCCAAAAAAAAATCCATACTATCCAAAACAGAGTTATGGAGATAACTCAGAAACTCCAACCTATGCAAGATAAGGACTATCAGTTGTTTACAGAGGTAGAAGGATAAGGAGCAGAGTTAGAGCAGGTTGTCACTACAACATAACAATGTCTAGAGGGACCTATTAATGATATAGTTATCCACAAGTTCGCTGAAAAGGAGGCCGTAGCACAATAGTAGGTCGACGTAGCTCGAGCCAAGCTCGAGGCATTCAAAGTAGAACTAGTCAGACCAAAGTGACTTGGAACGAGTCATAGGTGAGTGTTGGGGGCCTATTGGCCCTTGACCAAGTTTTGAGGGATTTGGTCAAGTTTTACCTATTTTTGGACTTCGACAGCTTGTCAAAGACAGAGTGCAAGACGAAGTATAGATCGTGGGATCTTGACTCCTTTTTGGGATTTGGGAATATGTAATGGGAATGGGATGTCAACCCATGGTTTTACCCATGTTTAAGCCTATTTTGTATGTATAAATAGAAGGCTAGGAAATGTAAGAAGTAATGGAATAGTGTGCAAGTTGGATAAGTGATAAGAGTGGGATCTGTGTGATCAAGATTTGTAAGGCTTCGTGCATACTGTATGAGACTTGCAGAGCTAAGTGTAAGTCATTGTAAGATATTGTGAAGGCTTTGTGCTGTAACGCAAGGAAGGAGGATCTAGCGAGCCACAGAGATCTCATCTCTTATGCAGAGTAAGGGTTTTGGCTCTATGCATGCAGGTGACAAATTGAAGCTAATAAAGAAGAAGAGTTGGTGGATGTAGCCCCAGGGTGGGGTGTGTCGAGCGAAAATATTGTCGTTTAATTTCGTTGTAGTAATTGCCCAACCATTTAATTTGTCAATCCGAGGTTCGTAGGCTTACGAAGCACAT
Organism: Picea engelmannii; assembly: GCA_009831015.1. NCBI lineage: Eukaryota > Viridiplantae > Streptophyta > Pinopsida > Pinales > Pinaceae > Picea > Picea engelmannii. The sequence goes on along the minus strand of ML795594.1, from coordinate 102,107 downwards.
GCACTATATATGCAGGATTAAGCACCTAACTTCTACTCTAAGAAATTCAATCAAATCCTAACTCTTGCATTCCACTTAATAAGACTTAACTGTTGTAGGCATGAAAACACTAGGTCCCATTCAGGAGGTCTTCTCGGAATGTTTCAAATAACCCATCAACAATCAAGATCATCAAGTAAACACTCACGCATTGAAAATAAATACTCTTAAAAAGGCTTCGTTGTTGTAGGCATGAAAACACTAGCTCCCATTCAGGA
>ML795594.1:30971-94369 GCA_009831015.1 Picea engelmannii | reverse complement strand
AATGTTTCAAATAACCTATCAACAATCAAGATCATCAAGAACACTCATGCATTGAAAATAAATAAACTTAAAAGGCTTAGTTGTTGTAGGAAAGAAAACACTAGCTCCCATTCAGGAGGTCTTCTCAGAATGTTTCACAAAACTATCAACAATCAAGATCATAAAAACAATAAAGCATATAAACCTATTCAAAGTAAAAAGAAAATGATACTATGATCTATTTGGAGTGAGATCAATTCTCCCAAGAACAAAGTAACATATGAACTAAAGCATTCTAAATCTAAACTAGAGAATGAAAACTGATGTGAAAATAAATCTTGATTCTTATTTCATCATAAGTTGGATACAATGCTCCAAGAGTCCTCTCCTTGAAATGGGGGAGGCACTCCTATTTATACAAAAGTTTAAGATAACTTAGATCCACAAATCTCTCCTAGATCCACAAATGTCTCATTTGGTTACAACCATGTGCTCACACATATCAAGTGATATCTCTACAAATCCTCTCACAAATATTTCTTTCATGATTAATCTCCATCCAAGATACTTGAGTAGATCTTCAAATCTTTATCAAATATTCAAAGGGTTGAAGAGGGAATTCGAATTTGAGACTTGATGGTCAAATTTGACTTGGTTGGAGTCTTCAAATACACCTGTAAACATCATGAAACTCATCCCACTTTCATATATAAGTGTAAACATGTYATTTTTCCAATATTTAATCATAAATTCACTCAAAAACACTAAAATAGATGCATTGGAAAATAATATGTCAAAAACCCATGTAATCATGAAAATGGTTTATGTAAGGGTGTGGGAAAGCGAAATATGGTTAAAAGTGAAGTGAAAGTGAAGTGAAAATGTTGGTAAAAAGATGACACTTTGGCGACTCAACATGGTGAACCACGTAAATACTGTGTTATTCTGCTTTGTGTGATGTTCTGATGTGTTTATGTGTTATGTGCTAAATGCCTTGATATAGATAGATAGATATGTTTATGATTTATGCTTATGATGAATTTGGATGTTAGATCTGACCTATATGAAGGTTCTTAGTGCTTGATCTACTAGATATAACCTGCCTATTTATGATAAAGTGATTCAATACATAAGATCTGAGTGAATGATGAGATGCTCTGTTCTATCTGCGCAGTAGTTATAGGTTGAATATTGATGAACTATTGATGCTAAAGTTCTTTGTTAAGTATTATAATCACAGATCTGTGTCCCAGCTAAGGTTGCAGACACTCGAGTCCTGCAACCACCCCTGCCTCTACCCCAGGTGAGACTTCATCTGCTTTGTAGGTGTTGCCGAAAGGGCCAGTAGTTAGGGTTTTTTTTGTGTGTTGTTGTAGCGTTGAACCCTGGGTCTGCCCCTGTGCCAACAATCTACAAGAATTGCAAGGAGAACATGGTGGCCAATGGCTTGTTTAGGAAAGTAAGCATCCATATTTTCCTTATCCTTACCTGTTATATATTTGATTGCCAAGGTATTCCAATAATTTTTGGATAATGACAAGGTTGTTCAAATAATCTAACAACTAAAGGAGGAATCAACCCCCCTACTAGCTACACTTGGTATCACGACACCTTAAGGTATAAAGGGTGTATCTTTTTGGTGTATAAATCTGCTTTAAACGCATGAGCATTATTGAAATTACATTCCTCTCTCACTACAGGTCACTCTATCTTTCAAAAAACATATGAAATGAATAATCTCTCATAATTTTGGGATAGCATGAAGAAGGAAATATATACATTCATATTGAATGTGACATGTGTCAAAGGAGAAAGGGTGAAATAGTGAAGACCCATGGGACATTGCAACCTCTACTGATCCTTGAAACTATTTGGGTTGACATTTCCATGGATTTTATTGTTGGTCTTCCTAAATCTAGCAACAAATCTATCATCATGGTGGTCATTGAATTACTTTCCAAATATGCTCACTTTTATGCATTACAACACCCATGTAATCCATCCATAGTTGCAAAACTCTTCATGGATCATATTTTTAAATTATGTGGAATGCTTAATTCCATTGTGATGGATTGTGATCCCACCTTCAACAACAAATTATGGTAGGAGGTTTTAAAATTGCAGGGAAACCAATTTAAAATGAGTACCACTTATCATCCCCAAATAAATGGTCAAATAAAGGTGGTCGATACGTGTTTGGAAATTTATTTGTGATGTTTCTGCATTGAATCATTAGAGAAAATGGCTTCAATGGTTACATGACTTTCAAAATTGGTGGTATAATACCCCCATCACGGTGCTACAAAATGTCACCCTATGAGGCTATACATGGACATAAACCTTGATTAGTCACTTTATCATTACCTAGCACATCCAAGGTTTAGTAAGTGGATATCACTCTTAACACCATAACTACCATTCTCTATACACTTAAATAACATTTGGTTTTGAATCAAAACAAACTGAAGCAATAGGCATATCAACATTTCTTAGAGTTCTCCTTTGAAGAAGGGGATCGAGTGTTTATTCATATCTATCTCTATAACAAGACATCTCTCAAAGAAAAGAGACACCAAGAGCTCACTCATAATTTCTATGGTCCCTATTGGATCCTCTAGTGCATTGGACAATTTGACTATGTATTGACTCTCCTTGCCTGCTCCATGACCCACCAAGTATTTCATGTATCATATTTGAAGAAAGTTGTGGCATCTAATTTTTGTATTCATAGTAGCCTTCCAAAACTTGATTAGGAGAGTTTGATGCGGTTGCAATTGGAAGTAGTATTGAAAAAATAGAATGTTGACACTACCAATTCATTATATTGGAAGTCTTGATACAATGGAACGATATGTAGCTAGAATATTCCACCTTAAAACCCAAAATGATTTTACAAAAACTTCCACATCACCAACCTTGAGTACAACCTTGCTTTTGAAGGGAGAGGGCATGTTAGGGCCCTATCCTAACCTCCCTACTCAAGGGTACTTAGGATTTAGTTAATCAATGTACAAGGCCATCTTCTTTGAATAAGACCCACCAGGCAATTTGTGTGTGTTTTACTCAATGAAAAATGGCCATGTTTATTAAATAAGGCCCACTAGGGAGTTGGTAGTCATTTGGGATCACAAGTAGATTAGGTTTTTGGTAGTGAGTAACTATTTATAGAGGTGGGAAGCTATGTAATGTTTTGCCAAGTATTATCATTGTATTTGATCTCTTCTCATTTGGAGGTTTCCCCCTCAAAGAAGATTGTGAACATTCATTTCTTTACAAATAATCGATATAAGGGTTAATATTTTGTAGGTTCAATACTCTTGTTATTTATATTTTACATTCTATATTTTACATTTCTTATAATATTTCCCTTAGTTCACTATTTTGGTGATATAAGTGCACTACAAATACAAATACCTTAAAATCAATCACTAAATCAATCACTCATAGTTTTTTTTTTGTAAATAATTTTTTTTGTATTACCTTAAAATGCCAAAAAAGAGATACATGTCGAAACATACATCAAAACCCGCCACCTATTTTTCCACATGCATGGAAACCAAAACAGGTGGCATGCAATGTTCATATGCAAACTAGTATACCAGAGTTTGTCTACAACATAATTTGACTATAAATGAATCCTAACTAAGACTGATAACATAACAATAAATAAAATAAAATTGAGACGAACCCAAACTTCCATCATGGCGGACGGTGAAGGCAAATGCCTGACAACATATTGGGAAGCGACTCTTCGCGGGATCGCTTGACAGGGAATCAAACATCATATCCAGACGTCTACTAAGGGCACGTTCACTATGAAGTTGGTAAGCCATATCTCGTCTCATCTCAAATATTAGATAAATGGTCCTCCATAAGTCTATGAGGAGTGGGAAAACATGGCTTGCCAAGGCTAGATGGGATGGATCACCCATATGCTGCTTCAGATGGGTCTCCTACTCGAACAAGAAGTCATCTGAATCAATCTCGATGGCTTCATTGTGCGGTCCACTGACATTTGGAGCTACTCCTTGCATGAAGCCGTCCTATTTCTATGGAGGGATTTCCTCCTCCACCACACAAATGCCCATAGAAATATCAAGATAATTCAAAGGGAGGGCAGTTCTGGTTGGTGTTGTCTGCTCTGTGATGGCCTCCTCAAAAATAGGAGGAATCTCCTCCTTCACTATACAACCACCATAATTTAGCTCAGGGTCGGGAAATTGGGGTGTAGGTTGGGCATCATCGCGCCAACTTTGGTTGAAATAAGGATGGATGACAAAGCTACTACCAAGATTGGGAGAAAGAGAGGGCGGGCCTATGTGTCGGTGCCGGCCTACCAGACTATAGTAGATCAATCCACATTTGGGATTGCCTCTCTCATGAGGCATGGCGTCGACACCACTGGGGGAAGAATTGAGGAAGAATATAGATGCATGGGAAATAAAATTAACAAAGATTCATCTCCCTCGAACGGATATTACAGGTGGAAAATGCAGAGCCAAGGGTAAATACATGAGATAATAATCGTACCAAGATATTACCTGTATGATGACAAGAGAAATGACAATTTGGGGTGCCATGAATGTTGAGGTGATGTTTCCTTGCTATATCATACTCGCTCTGGAGGGCCAAGCTTGGTGTGCCATTAAACTCCCCGGACTATCCCAGTGCACTAAATCCTTACTAGATTGAATGCTAGGCATAATGGAATGACGGAGGGAGAGGTTGGCGGCGAGGGGATTTAACTGCACTCGTCGCTAGAGTTCCATGTATCAAGTGATCAATAGGTGTCACCCCATCCAGGGAATCAATCATTCATATTATTAAATATAGTTGTTATGAAATAACACAATACAAGAAATTATGATCCTTGATTTCCTCAAATTACAAAGAACATCACATGATTGCATAAATCCAATACGTATTTCCTACTAGTGCAAACTTGTAATGTACCTAAAGAGGATAATATGGGGCAATATGGGGTACCTAAGGGGATAATGAATGTAGTGTGGACATAATATTGGAATAGGCCCACTATGTAATTAAAATTAAACAATATGCCCATTATGTTATTAAAAGGAAATAACTTAATAATAAGGGGTATTTGGGATAAGACCTCTAGGAATACTCATGAGAAAGTATAAACACACATGGGTATCATTGTATTGGATAGGAGTTGAATTGTATTGTCTTGTAGAAAGCATGGCTTGTGGAGTGATTCCTTTCATAAGGAGTATTTGATGGTGTCTTCTGTATATATTATTGGTGCTGTTCATGGTGAATGCTTTGGTATATTTGGTGTTTAGGGCTTATTTTTAAAGTTTTATGGTGTATTCTCTCTTATATGTTTGGAGTTTTACTACAAAAATCATAGGGTATATGTCATATGGATATAAGAGCATATTAATTTAGTATTGAAGTTACAATGATTGTATATCCATGACATAAACCATTGGAATGTAGCACTAGAGAGAATGAGGCAAATATTAAAACCAATAAACAATGACCAATACCAAAGGATGTCAAATCTTATTGTGTTTCCCTTACATGATGAAATTTCTAGGCCTTATAACTATGGACCATTTGAATATAGTGGTTTTCATTAATGAGGAATCATCATCTCAATGAAAATACTATATTGATTATGTCCCATCATATATATCTATTTCTCCAAATAAATAAATGACGACTCCTTAAATATTACTTTTGAATCTGCATGTATTTCTCCCAACATATTATAGAAATTTCTATTAAACCAATGCATGATATACCAAAAAAAAATAAAAATCATTAATTACCAAACACAAAAATGATTCTCATTAATAATGACAAGTCATATTACTTGCAAATAATCCATGCTTCCCCTTCATGGATACATGAGGATCCCACACTCAACAATTGACCAACTAGTTGATTGGGGGTGCATTAAATAATAGTATGTCATCTTCCTGACAAATAATACATGCTTTTCCTTCATGGATACATGAGGATCCCATGTTCAATAACTCAACAACTTGTTGACTAGCAACATGTACCCATTTTCCCAATTCATCTTTTCAATCCATGAGATAAATCTTCTCCATGATAACATAATTAAAGATTCACCATGGAGATAAGCCTCTACAAGCATTGTGGTTGTAGTTATGTTATAGGATAACTAATCCAAACAAAGAATTGGACCTTTCATATTTCCTCCATCTCTTTTTTTATTTGAGGTTATCACTCAAAATACTACTTTATTATACAATGCCTTGTTTTTGGGCCCCACTTCCACTTGGCAATGCCTAATTGGTCCACATCATGGATGAGTACTAGTGATGAGTCATCCTGTTGTGGCCTTAATTTGGATGGCCCCTGGAAAAATTTGAGTGGTTGTAGTTGCTAAGATGATCTCATGGTCCATGCAAGAATTCTTAAATGCACCTAACTATCTAAGCAAACTTACAATATTATAAAATACAATATATTGGGTGTCATGTCCATTATAGACTTTGTAGAATCATAAAATAAAGAGGTTATATGCACTCAACTCACTATATCTAATTTTTTATGAAAGACACTTAATCCCAATGTTGGGTCCATGTTAGGATATTGGGAAAATTGAAGGACATAAAGGACCAAATCTCCCTATATTGGTGGAATTGAAATATCATAGATCATGCTTGAATCTTTCTTTAGTCTCAGAGGAAACACTTCAATTTTTTAAAGGGAAATATATATTTTCTTTCTTAGGCACCAACACTTTTCATTTACATATGGAAGACTCTTGAGTTTCCATCTATCCTTTCAGTCCCTAATTGCTGACGTTAGGATGCTATGTGGTGACATATAATTGGTCCATGTACTAAAAATTTAGTGAAGCTGATGTCATCAGGGTGACATAATGATCTTTGAATTCACCATCTATTTGTCTAATATCTCTTTCATTTTCCACATCAACACTCCTCTTTCTTCCTTGAACACATGACATCCTCTAATCGGTATTAAACTTATACTAGACCTATGGACGTGACATTGAGACCCCCAAGAAGATTTATTTATGTGTATCTATTGCATAACCCTTTGAATCAACATGACTCTATCTCATACATGCAATATAATGTAATTAATTTAATCCTAAGGCTGGGTCTCGAGGAAAGACTTGTGTAGCAAAATAGAACATAATAGCTTGAATCCTCCCAGTTAACCAATATTAAAAGGATTATACTATTATAGTATGAAAATAAATATGGAATTGGATATGAAGAAGGGATTGTGTAAATAAAGCAACATATAAGGGAAAATTCCCTTGGCCTAGTAGAACCAAAACATCATTGAAATCCAATTTATTTTTGTCAAGTCCAATTCCCAACACTTGGAAAAATTTATAAGAAAAAAAGAGCATTGAGTGATGAAATGATATCCCATGTGGAACGTAATGATTGGGCCACATATGGCATAGTGAACCCATTGACTAGATGATGTTGATGTCACCCTACCACATGGAAACCCTTGATTGGTTTGTGTGTCTTTCCAACTATGTATTGTTGATGGTTGCACTGGATCTTCTCCTTTATGGTGTTGAGTTGGCATTTTGTGTTCTAATGTTGGCATGGAGGGGGTATTGTTAGCATGGCTATTGTTGATTTTATTAGATGTTTGGAGGAACTCTTGCATTACTTAAAAAACAAGTCTTTGAATCTATGTAGACTCCACGAGCCATAAACATTATAGAACTTGTTATCCCCTACCCTAGGGATAACTAAGGATAACATGTCTCGAGGCCCACTGGTCCTAGACATGGAGTACCAAGAGCTAGAAGACTTGAGCATGGCCCTGGAGGGCCCCTCGTTTCTTCAATGCAATCCATGTATCACCAGCAACACTATCCATCACGCCAGCCTGGTCTTGAAGTAGCAATGAGTCTTGCTCCATGTGGTAATGAGTCCGAGTATCATGGTATGTATCACTCTAATTTTTGAATCACTTGAACATGTTGTTTCAAATCCTTCTTAATTTCATGATGTTTTCTTGGAAATTATGCTCTTTGCCTTGTTAAAAACTGGAAGGGTGACACAATGCCCTAGTAAGTTGATTTCCCTTTAGGATGGGTTGCTACTGGGTGGATCTATGAAAATTCATCGTCTGTTCCATCCATACTTACCACTTTCCATATTTATTCCTTCCATCTCCCTTATCCTTGTTTGGGAATTTGGATTGACTACACTAGGAAGGGTTGTACCTTACCTCATGGAAAGAAGGGGTTAAAGGACCAGAGGATAAAATTAGCTGACAAGAGTTAAAATCAAATTTTGAAACCTTCGAGATGCTTCGCCCAAGGATCCCCAAGAAATTAGTGAAAATCTTCTCAGTAAGAAAAAGGGACCGACAAGATAACATAAACATTCAAAGTACTAGTTGATGGATAGGGGGTCTCATCACTAGCCGACCTATTATGGCCATGGGCATGTATCGGTATGAAATTACCACATATCTGGTCACCAAACTAGAGTAATGGCTCTTGGTGGAATAACTATGAGAAAGGGGTTCTCATCACGAGCTGACCTTCTCATTTCCGTGAATTTTTTGTGGATAATGTTGTCACCTCTGGTCATCAAGCCAAGACATTGGCCCTCAACTATTTCCTCGAAGCATAAGAGAAAAAAATCAAAAGAAGTAAAGATAATAATAAAAGACAATGAATGGGCTAGGAAATAATTGCATTCATGACAATGTGCAACTTGCTCTCCACAAAGGAACCCATAGGTAAGACACTACATTTCCATGTTATCACATGCACGCCATGCCCAAATATTTACCCCATGCCACCTCATACACTTACATGACTTGGATTAGATTCCACGTGGGAAAAACCCCAAACTTAAGAGAGGTTATCCCAATAGGACACCCTGAGACCATCTCCAAAAATTAACTTGTCAAATTGCATAATGCCTTTGAGCATTTTTGGGGGGTTAAGGGGGGTTTGATGCACATGTTTGGGTAATTTAATTATTGGATTTGATTTACATTCTATGATCCATGTGACTTATGAACCCTTGGAGGGCGTACTTTTTTTTGTTGTAGGGCCTTTCTCGGTGGACAAGTACACATGAGAGAATGATTTACTTGGACCTTCATGAGGGCTCAAAGCCCACAGATGGATGTTGGAACCCTAGCGAGGGGGTAAGAAGATATTGAAGTCTTGCATGGTAAAGGAAGAGGACGTTTCCTTTGGAGGAACCCTACCAAGGATAAATAATGAGAGGCCACCCTTCCCCACCTGGACGTTGGCTTTGGAGACCTTGGACGTCACCCTAGTAGCCCCATGACATCACCCATAGCTAGAGTTTTACATTGAGAGATGTTGGGATGCAGTTTTGGCATGTGTGGCATGGAGGAGGGCCTTTGGAGGCCCAATGTTTTTCTAGAGGACCTCAACGTCTCATGGAGGAGGCCTAACATCACCCTAGGAAGGATGAAGTCACTCTCTTTAAGGTTTTAATGTTGAAAATTGATTTAATTTTGAATTTTAAGAGCAAATTGACATGTAGGCTTTGTTTTATGAAAAGACACAATTGTTGTATTAATTAGTCAGGATTTCCCATATAAATATGGCTAGCTAAGTTCATTTTTACATCATAACTCATCACACACAAGTGGTGTTCTGAAATTTTTTCCCTCTTCAAGGGTTATTGGCTGAAATAACTAGTGCACACCTCTTGGGAGAGCTTTATGGTGGTGTATTTTGTCATTTTTCATGGTGGAATGTTCTTCAACTAGGGTTTGAATTGATTATTCTTGAAAAATTAAGTAGAAAATATGCATTTTTATTCATGCTATGGATGTTTGTGGTAAAATTTACTTGTTCCATGTCTAAGATTATGAAATTGCTTGTTTAAACCCTAGGGGAGAAACAACACATGCTTATTTCTCTCTATAACTATTCTACTAGCTTGATCTTGTCAAATATACATTTTCTTGGGAGTGATTATTAGATCCCTAAAGTGCTAGCTCTCTGGTAATCTCATTCTTGTCACCAATTAAATTGTCTTTTGAAAACTAAGGAAGGAAGGTACGTTAGGGCCTAGAAGTGCCTACTCTATAGCAAAACCTCCCTTAAAAAAGGGAAAATGCTTGAGGCCTTTAAGTGCCAATACCTCTTGCATTTAATTCTTCTCTTCACTGAGAATTGTCATTATTTTATTTCCCAACTGATATTTTTACTATTATTGACTCCATAAGCCCTAAAAGGCACTAATTTTTACACTCTTGTGGATGAATGAGACCAAACAAACTTTCAACGCATCTTCTTGAAACTTTCACTAACACTAACAACCATATTACCGTTGCTATAAATGTTTTTACGACCCTTATTTATCATCCTTAATAATCATAATAGCCCCTAAAACTAACCCATAAATTTTCATTTGCCTAGGTGCTATCATCCCAAGGCTTTAGTCTTCCTTTTGCTAGTGTTCTAGGTGCAAATTTCTGAAGTCGTTTGAGGTTGTTGCTACTGTTGTAACTATTGTTAAAACCATAATTGCATCCCCTTAACAACCCTAAAAATATCTATAAACTACCCAACACTTGTACTATGTAAATTACTATCATTGCATGCTAAAGTGTTTGTTTAAATTACCTAATTTAAGTACTCTCTGAAGTGCTTTTTTTGTTGTCATAATTATCATTTTATTGTTGTTGCAAATGTTGTGACAGATTATTGAAGTCACTTATTGAATTTTTCTAAATCTTGAAATTATGAGTGACAAAGTATTATCAAATTGCAAAGTCTTTATATCATTTTGTCATCATACCTTGCAATTTTTAGATATATTACTATTGCTATACATTTTATCTTTTAAGTGTTTAATTAGCATATTTCTATATTGAAGTCACTAATTAGAAACATCGATATCATTGATTGCTACTAAAATTTGCTGTTTCATTGGTAAAGGGAAGGTCCATTCATTTACTTTTCCTTCCCCCCAACTTAACTTTACCAAGTGATTTCTTTCCTTGAGTGACCTAGAGTGAGGGATGGGTTTTACCTGGTCTTTTTACCCTTCATCAACCAACTAGGTCTTGGGACGTCTCCCTTGGAGTGAGTTTTTTTTCTCCTCCTAAATAGAAAGAGGTACCATATTGGGGTGAAAATGATAGGACTACCTTTGTGTTACATCAATATAGGCCTACTTTCCTTTAGACTTTGGGCATGTATAGATTTCGCGATAACAAAACCCATTCTAATCTAGTAACAAATTTATGAGGAAATGTTTGTAACCTAAGGAACTTAAATGCTAAAATCAACTTGCCTTCTCAAGTCTGTAATATTTATAAAATATACTTTAGATAGAGTATTGGGTTGGTAAAGAAGTTGATGGAAACAAAATGTATAAAGGGAAAAGATTCACTCAGCCTTATGGACTTGAAAACCTTTCTTCAATTAGATTTTGAACATTGAAAAACCAGAGAGAAAACTTTCTATTACTTGAACCCTTACACTCTCAAATGCCAACAATTTAGTAAATTCCTACTACCCAATAATCCATTAGTTAAGACATGACATTTGAATTTTAGTTAAGAATATTTTTACTCCTCAATATGATCCAAATATACTAAGGCTATAAGGAAATGTCCATGCATTTTACCAAAGAGGCACCATAAAGAACCCCGACCGTAACGACTGATGAAACGAGCCGAACCCCATAGCTTTCCCAATCAATAAGCCTACTATTTATTGTTCGAGGCTCCAACCAATCCAACTCGAACAAACCAACCAAAAAAACCAAGGACGAAGGACCGACGGACTCAATTATACTGGAAACCACAAAGGAAGGAGCTCCTCTGGATTATAACCTTCTATTGGGATAAAGTTGGATTAGCGAAATGAAGTCTGTTATGTCTTTAGTGTTTAGAGTGCTGAAATTCCCTCATCAGGGAATGATTGTCACCCTATCGTGGCATCCTAGAAGATGAGGAATTCTCCAGGCTGTATGATGAGGCACATGATGATGAGGATGATGAGGATAAAGGAGAATATGAAGAAATAGGGGAGGCCATAGGTGAAATAGTGCGTTTATCGTTTCCTCCTTTCAACAAACATTAAATCTTCATAAAGTTAAGGTTAAATGGACTCCTCTCTTTTGCAACATTCTAACAAAGGGGTTGTGAAAATGTAGTTGCTACAAGGATTAGGGTATGAAAAAAGAAGAACTATAAACCCAAGCTATAAAAATGGATCTATGTTGGGGAAAATACCCACCTGTGGGATGTTGAGAACTCCAAAATATCTAATAATTGAACTTGCACTTGTACAATTACATACAATAATGTGTATGCTAATAGGGTAAAACTGAGGATATACATAGACCAAACCTAGATGAGTCAATGGAAGAGATGAGGTGGATTTTGGTAATTAAGAAGTCATTATTGTTGTGACATACCTGGTAGAAACAAAACTAAACTTTTCACTTTGATACCAATCTGTGACGTACCCATCGAACCAGGTACCTCTGAATTCTCCTTCTTAGGAAAAATATGAATTTCGGTACCATTCTTTAAATCAAGAATCTTGATATATGTGCATGCAACTAAAAAGAACATGCTAAACTATAAAGAAAAATATTAATAATCCATGCTCAATATTAAAAGGAAACATGAATAGTATTAACACATATAAGAGATAAGTACTACACAATAGAATATAAATTACACCAAAAACATAGAGAGAAAAATTATATTTTCAAATAAACATTCACCAACTGACTACAAACGTTGGACGTTCCACCCAATCATAGACACTATTGTTCTATTTATCAACAACACGTCACCTCAGAGCCATGGCTACGAATCCATAAGGAAGGGTCCTAGGGTGAATTTAACACACAAACAACTATCAAGCTCTCACAATTTTCCCAACCACACAACAATCCTAGTTTACCAAGTTTCTTCCCCTTTAACCTGCACAACCCAAAGAAATGAACCATTTTATCTGCAATGTAGTCCCTCGGGATATTCCACTTCTTTTCTAGGGATCTATTGCTACTGTTAAGTAAATATCAATGCTAGAAACTCCAAGGATTCTCAGCTATGGACATTTGTTTGACAACTACCATCATTCTCATGCACATGGGAATCCATTCCTTTTTGGAATAATCAATAGTTACTTACAACCAAAAATTAATGTCTCTTTTCTTCCCATAATCCATTTCCCATGCCCATACCAAGAGTAATAATGAATGGGGAACAAAAATGAAATGAGTGGTTCACCCCCAAACAAACAAAAAACGAGGTTTATATAATTACATGAAATAAAATAACACATGGCCTTCCCCAAGAAGTTCATGTAACCACTTTTCCCAACTAAAACCAAGATGGGTAAATAAAATATAATAAAAGTTTACCCCCTTTATCCCCCTCTCTCGTAGAATCATATCCCCCTATCTTTGTCCTTGTCTATCTTGTAGCCAATGATGTATTTTAGTAATATATTCAAAGTATTACATTTCTAGTCACTCCACCCTTTTCAAATTTACAGGCACTTTGACCTTTCATCAAACAAAAAAAATGCATTATTAATCTAGGGACTCAAAACCGAAGTATTACATTCCCCTCCCCCTTATTTTGGCAATCTCCTCAATGCATATACAAAAGAGAGAGATCAAAATTTCAAGAGTCTTCAAAAATTCATGGGCACTCTTCCCACATGGCATCCTCATGCTCCCAAGTAGCATCTGTAGGATTTTAGGAGGTCCAATGAAACTTTACTAATCCTATGGCTCGATTCCAGAGTACTTTGACCTTCCTATCCAATATGCGCATCGATTGGCCCTGAAAGTATCCTTCAGGATTCACCTGAGTCAACTTCCAATCAATGACATGGTTAGAATCATTGACATACTTTTTCAACAAAGACACATGAAATAAATTATGCACATTCATGAAAGAAGACAATGCAAGCATGTATGCAACTGGACCTATTATGTCCAATATCTCAAATGGACCACATAATCTCGCTGTTGGCTTGGTACAACTACCCAACTTCAATGAGATATTCTTGGGATTCACTTTCAAAATAAAATGCTCTCCCACTTTAAATTATCTAGATGTCTTTTTCTTATCTGCATAACTCTTCGGTCTATCTTGTGTTTCTTTCAAATTCTACTTATTTTTAACCATCTGGTCTTCGTATCCTTGAGCAATTCTGACCCAAGTACCACTCTGTCTTCTCGGTTGTACCAACTCACATGAGTATTACATTTTCTACCATACAAAGCTTCAAATGGGCTCATCTTAAATGAATCTTGATACCCATTATTATAGGCAAACTCAACCAAATGCAAATAATCTTCCCACTTAGATGACTTCTCCATCACATACATTCTCAACATGTCTTCAATCACTTGGTTGATTCTCTCTATTTTTCCATTTGACTATGGATGATATGGTGTGCTAAAATTCAGATTTGTACCAAATCCTTTAATAATCCCCTCTAAAAGTTTGAAGTGAACTTTTCATCTCTATTTGAAAAAATTGTTGTATGTATTCCATACAACTTAACAATTTTCCTCATATATATTTCTGCAATATTAGCCACTATATTAGTCATTTTCACTGGAACAAAATGAGTAGCCTTGTTGGATGCAAACATATTCAGGAGAAAAGGCTATTTTTTGGAAGAGAAGCATGAAAGGAGGAAAGGACAACTAGAAGGAAAAGTAGCACGTGTGAGGGAAGTAGGTGAGGCACGCATGCAAGGAAGACCTAATGACACTAGGGTTAGAGTTTTTGTAATGTATTGTAATTTTTGATGAGCCAATAATATAAATAGGTAGTACTTAAAGGAAGAAAAGGGAGACCGGTAGACCAAATAAGGAAGAAAAAAGAAAGAGAGGACAAGAGAAGAGAATGGACAACAAAAAGTTGTAAGAACTGTACTATTCAACAAGATGGTGAGCTAGGGAAGCAGTGAGCGACTCGATCCTGAGGGTTAGATCACAGGCTGAGGATCCTGGTGCGATCTAGCCAGCCTCACAGAGATTGATGAGCCTGTTGAAGAGAGTAAGATCTAAGATTGTAAACACGCGTGACGTGACATATTATTGAACCATAATAAAGAGCTTGAGAGCCAGATCTTTGTGAACATAGCCCAGGAGAGGGTGAACCACGGTAATACCTATGTTGTGTGAATGAATGTATGTGTCTTTATTTTTGTTAAGTGGTGAATGTTAGATGAATGAATTAACTAGTTAAATATGGTATTTTATGTGCATGAATGGAATGACTACTCTAATTAGATGTTAAACTGAATAAATAAAGATTACAATATACAACTGCAGATATCCACTCATTCCCAGGTTGCAAACAATTGAGTATTGCAGCCACCCATAGATCTATCTCGGGTGAGACTGTGCAGTACACCCTATGTGTTGTGTTTCCTTCTGGTCTACCAGAGGGGCCGATAGTTTTAGAGGGTTTTTGTTAGGATCTTATTAAATCTGAACCGGGGTCAATTTATGATATGGTGTGCTATCTTGAACCTGTATATCAATCTAGTCGCCATCTCATCTGATTGTACCAAGCCACCATTACACTGAAAACTAGTTATGTAGTTCTCAGCACTACAATCCATGCTTGGTATACCCGTGTTCGTCATAAATCTATTTTGAAAGTAGAGTTATACAACAAGTCAAGAGTATTACTATATTCACATCGGTTTAATAAATCTTGCGACCCTCCAAAAATATTATCAACAAAGTAAAGTTCATAAAAGTAAATATATTTATTTTATTCCATTAAAACGAAAGTCAAATGTTGACCAAGTGTATCATATTGAATTGTTTGTGCGGAAAGCTAAGTTATGATCGTATGTCATAGAGCCACCATCTTGGGAACCCTAAACATATTATATTACACAAACTGTTAAAAAAAATCAACGTGAAGGTTATTGTGGCTATTAATGGCCACATTCAAAGGACGAGACAAAGATATAAATTCATTTTTTTAAGTGGGAATTAAGGTAAAGTAAAGTATTTTTTTAAAAGTGTGCATTAAAATAAGGTAAAGTCAAGAGAATGTAAAAAAACAAAATATTTAAGTGCTCATTTAAAGTAAAAAGGTAAAGTCAAGAGAATGTAAAAAAACAAAATATTTAAGTGCTCATTTAAAGTAAAAAGGTGGAATAATTACCTAAGCAACAGAAAGAAAAAGGTAATCTAAAGTTTATAAGAAAAGGTAATTAAAAGTTTTTTGAAGGCCTATATATATATATATATATATATAATTGGAGAGAGGAAAATGAAGATAAAAAGAAAAGAATGGTGAAGAAAAGTAATATATATTTATTATTATATTTCAAGGTTCAACATATATTTATATAAAATGGAGTTTTGTGGTGAAAAACAAGGAACCTTCTCTCATACATATAAAAATTATGCGGATCATTTATTAAAAGTTGATGAGATCATTCAAGGAAATAATATCAACATCATTATTTTCCCGACTGCTAGGAAAAATCACATTAACGTTGACCTGGCAAACCAATTAATGGTTTTAGAGCCAAATATAATTGAAAATGACATGTGTCTTTTCGATGAGAAATATGACATTAAAAACCTATAACTATCTATTGATGATTACAAATTCATAGCTCAATTCAATGTCGTATCAATCTAAAAAGACAATGTTGATATAGTTCTAGAGTCAACTTGGGTACTTTTATTTTCAACACAAGGAAAACATATTTGACATTTTCTTATAAGAAGAAGAAAATCACATTACAGGACGTTACAATGAAGTCAATTTCAGAAGCTCTATCATCAAAAGACCTGAAGGACATCAGAAGTGATCCTTCAAGATAACCATAAGTCAATACAAAAGCTGCAAGATCAACAGAAAGAATGTGACAAAATAGTCATTGAAAAAGATGAAGAGAT
This sequence comes from Picea engelmannii, assembly GCA_009831015.1. Taxonomy (NCBI): domain Eukaryota; kingdom Viridiplantae; phylum Streptophyta; class Pinopsida; order Pinales; family Pinaceae; genus Picea; species Picea engelmannii. The sequence goes on along the minus strand of ML795594.1, from coordinate 77,474 downwards.
TTTCCGCCTAAGAAATCATAATCAGAAATTACTTGCAAAAATCATGAAGTCCAAGGAGAAGAAGCAGTGTTTTCAAAAGTTGGAACAAGAAAATCAAGGTCTCAAAGAAAAATTAACTGAAGAAGAGGAAGAAATCTCCTACCTAAGGAACCTTTATCAGAATTTACTAGAACAAATCAAAAGACTTAAGCATGATAAAAAGTCTTTACAAGAAGAGCTAGATCGCAAAAAATCAATAGTCGATAAAGAGACAATGACTGATCCTATGGAGCTAGAGAAGTCTTTAGATGATACGAATCTAGCTGATGTAAAATGTTCTTCAAATGTCAAAGTAGAAACAATCCAAGAGTATGAAGAAAACTCAATTACAAAAGTTAATCAAGAAAAATCTAAAAGTATACGAAGTAAAGATCAAGTTGCAAGGATGCCTTATCGACATTCTAATCACAAAAGTCGATACTTCAACCAATCAATGTATCAACAGAAACAAATAATCGTTATGTCGAAGAATATTACTTCCACTACAAGTGTGGGTAAAAATAGAAGCTATCATGGGAGTAGAAATGTATCAAGTTCTTTCCAAGAACCCTATAAAAACCCCAATCTGCAGAAGATCGAATTCGGATGGGCAAACTCCTTTACAATTCGATAGTTCTACTCAGTGCTTAGAAGATCCTATCATCTCAATTCCTCAATGATTACTAACTCAATAATGAAGAAACATGAGACAATAATTACAAGCTAGAGCAAGAGATACGTCTTCCATAAAGCATGCTTTGAGGACAAAGTATTTTTAAGGGGAAGGAAATGTTATGAACATAAATATACATATAATAGATATTCATAACATAATAATCAAATGATAATTAATAAATAATTATTATTAATAATGAAAGGACATGACTATTGATTAAGGGCATCCCTGTGGGGATATATAAACGAGCCCTCATTCTCAATTGTAATCATATTGTCTATTCATATTTTATACATTATTCCTACATGGATTATTATGTTATATTCCAAGTATTTTGGATAATTCTTGTGTGAGCGAACTTTGTTCGTCTCAGTTGGTCTATAACAACAACATCTAAAATCACTCTTTAAATATGAACTACGCATACTAATGGTTGTAGCATGCATGGGATGTACTCTTCTATTGAGTGCATCAACAACTTTGTTTTCTTTTCCTTTGATGTGGTTGATGTCAAAGTCATACTCACTTAAAAATTTCAGCCATCTTGTCTGCCTGACATTCAAATTTTTTCGCTCAAAAATATATTTCATACCACTATGGTCTGTCCTTAATTCAAATTTATTTTCCATGAGATAATGCCTCCACATATTTAATACATGAATTATGATGACAAGCTCCAAATCATGTGTGGCATAATTCCTCTCATGTTCTTTAATATTTTTTGACTCATAACTAATGATATGTCCATTTTGAGCGAGGAATCTACCTAGTCCTTCCTTGCATGCATCTGTACATACCAAAAAATTATCATTTAGGTCAACAATATTCAAAATAGATGCACACACTAGTAAGTAATTCTTTCAATAAATTAAAATTTTCTTCACACTTTGTTGTCCATTCAAATTTATTTCTCTTATTTTGTAAATAATTTATGGGATGAGAAATATTAGGTAACCCTACTATAAATATCTTGTAGTATTCAGCTAATCTCATGAAAGATCCAACTTCTGAAACATTTCTTGGTGCTAACCATCCTCTAAGGGCTCCAATCTTCTCTAGATCTACTGTTATATCTTCCTATGGGATATTGTGCCCCAAATAATGGATCTATTTTTGGTAAAAAGATCACTTAACTTGGCATACAACTGATCCTCCCTTAGAACTTGCAACACCAACTTCAAGTGATGCTCATTCTCTTCCTCAGACTTAGAATAAATAATCATGTCATCCAAGAATACAATGACAAACTTATCCAAATAATTTATTAATATGTCATTCATTAAGAACATAAATATAGTTGGTGCATTGTGTTGACCACTTATTTCAACTAGGGGGTCAACTCCATGTGCCATGAATGTATATACCTGATGATGCAACAAAGTTGAAGACTTACTAGTTCTACAAGGCAATTTTGGTCTCAACACTTCTTTTTGTAACTGGAATTTCCGCTCCCCTGCATGGGATAATAATATAATGGGTTTGCATGGATCATAATGTAGGTTATTTACCTAGGAATTTATCATTAGGTTAATTACCCTTGAGTTTTTCACTCCCACAATAATCCTCCAAGGTGGTGAAAGACGTTCTAATGATAGAGCCCAATGGGTGACTAGGGTATAGGAATATTGTAAATGACCATGCTAGACATCTCCTAGAGTCTTGTAGAATTCCGTCGAGTCTAAGTTGTTTTTTTTTTGTTTTTTTTTTAAATTACCCATTTAATGGTAATTTTAATTAATCTTGATGTAAAAATATAAAAACTAGGTCCTAGGGGATTTTGATAGGGGTATGAGTACTAAAACCAAATGGAATGAGACCCCATACACCCTTGGACCAAGTTTCAGCTCAATTGGAAAAGTTTTGCTAGGTCATTGTTCATGAAGAGTCCAAGTCAGTAAAAAATCAATAAATAATTGGTTAAATCAAAAAAGCCAAAAATTGTAAAATGAGAAAAACGTCATGATAGAGAGTGGGAAATGTTTCCTAACCTTTTTCCTAAGTTGGAAAAATAATTTTCCACTTAAAGAACCCCCCCTTACTTAGCCAACAACTTAAAATGGTGTTCCCTTGCTAATTGACACGTGGGAATTAAAAAGGTTAAGTGAAAAAATCCACCTAAACCCTAAATTCGCCCTCCTTGGTGTTTAAATTAATGTTTGACCATAGGAAAATATGTTTTCCTCCTTCCCTCACTCAACCCTCAAACCCTAACTCACTACCAAAACCCTAAAAGTGACTCTTCCTTGACTTTGTCTATTTCTCTTGGATGTGTGACACTTGTCACTCATCCAAGAGGGGTCTTTCCTCTCTCCCGAGTATAAAAGAATGCTAACCCCCCCCCACCCACCCCCTCATTTCATATCTATTCTCATATATTATTACTATACTCAAATCTCTCCCATTCCTCTCTCTCTCTCTCTCTTCTTGTTCTATTTCTTTCTTCTCAAGCTTGTGGCAAGTATTTGTCCAAGCTTGCTTCTAATAAAATAATCTTTGGAGGAAATATTTGGAATTGAAAGTCTTCTTGGTTCTTGGATTTGGATTTTATTGGAGGTGATTTGTATCTTGGTTATTTGAGTTTTTAACTTCTAGATCTAGAGTAGGAGATCCAAGCAAATTATTTTTCTTGTATAGATCTATAGTAATATTGCTCTAGATCTTAGTGTAGTAGTTTCATTTCTTTAGCAAAGTATTTTGTTAATGTTTTTGGGATCTACTCACCTCCTTATTTATTTTGTAGCTAGAGCTCTGTTTTTGTGGGTCACTAAGGATTGAGGAAGGATAAATTTCAGATATGGAAGTTTATCCCTTCACCCACTTGAAACCCTCTAAATTTTATGTTCTTACATTCATATTTTTGCGACATTTTTGGGTATATTTCAACAGTAGAATAAGTCATTTAATTATATGTTGTTTTTATTGTAAAATTTTTTTGGTTTCTTCTAACATAAATTTTCCAAAGTTTATTGGTTTCTTTGTAACTTTTCCAACAAGTTTTACTTGTTGATTTTTTGCAGATCTGAACCAGTTAAGGGGAGTAGCTTCCCATTTGGGGCCTCAAATCATCAACAAACAACCTCCCAAGAAAGGGTATTGAATACCCCCTTCTTCTTCTTCTACTTTTTCACATTGTAATCAAGCACAAAGAGAGTCTCTTAGGCTTGCATTTCACAAGTTTACCAAAATTTCTGCATTTTTTATTTATGTTCGCCTACACCTAGCAAAGAGGCTTGGCTTTGCCACCCATGCTAAATCGTAAGGCCAAGATTTAGATGTAATTTTTTGTTTTAAGTTTTTATATTGTTGCCCCACTTGTCCTTAAGACAATGTTGTGTGGCTAGGTTTAATTGATTTCTTTTCAAATCAAGTTATTTGCTTTATTCATTCTTTTTGCCTACACCCTACAAAGAGGATTGGCTTAGCCACCCATGTAGTATTGTAAGGCTAGTTTAGCATGCTAAGTGGTTAATGTTTTTATTCTTCTAGTTTCATTTAATTTCCTTCTTAGTTCATGGTTTATATGTCATAATAGTTAGAAACATTTCCTTTTTTTTATTCTTGTATCTTGGAAGCACTTTCATTTCTTGTACATTTTCTTTAAGCACTTGTTATTTCATCTTCTTAATCTTTCGACACAAGTAATCTTAATTGGTTAAATCAATCACTTGCAGCTTTAGGAGGATCAATAAATCTATTAATTAGAGAACCCTCTACTGATACAACTTTCTCCACCAAAAATGGGGCTTTTGGAGGCTACTTTGGGTGCTAGATCAGGGATGATCTCACAACACTAGGTGTCCCCCTTGTTGAGCACCTAAGTTTTTCGAGTTGACCCGTGGAGCTAGGGTAAGGCCTTGTTTTCCTTGCTTATTGAGCACCCATCAATAATTTTTGCCAAATAGGTAGGAGTATTGAGGAAGTCACCAAGTCTAGGCTTGCAACTTCACCTCATTTAATTCAACTTTAAAATTTACTCACACAACCTAAGTTTTAATTTCATAATCTAATCTAAGTTGTGTTGTGCTATACTTTCATGCAAGTTCACTTTCAAGAATTTAATTTTCAATTGAGTATTTGATGGTTGGATGGTTCTTCCTTGAAGTTGCGCATTATTACCCTTGGTGGCTTTCTTGCCAATTTTTGTTCTTCTTGAAGTTGCGCACTAGTTCTTGAGTTGCCCTCCTTGAAGTTGTGCACCTCTCCTTTGGGGCATTCAAGCTTGTCTTGTGAGTTTTTACTTTGTGGTAAATGTATCTTTGAGCTATATCCTTCACTTATATGCAAAATCAATTGAGTATTTAGTTCATTTATTTCTTCACAAGTAAAATAAATCTAACACGTGCATATTTATTTTCTTTGTAAATTTGTAAGTAGTTGTATCTTTGTATACTGCTAACTTATCTAACTATTATTTATTGTTGTAATTGTATCTCATTAAATTTGTAAATTTATTGTTCATTTGTATTTAGATCTTTTATTGTAACTTAATTGAACCCATTGCCCAACCTTAGGCACTAGTCATAGTTGACTTAGGGAAATGGCTGATTTTCATTGAAGGTTTGCATTGCATTGCTTCCTCTCATATAGGATAGCTCCCCCTTCCTTTAACAAATTAAAATTAACTCCTATAATTCATTTAATAATTCACATAGTAACTAGGTTCTACCCCCCTTGGATTCCCTAGGAGTGAGCCTACACAGAAGAAATCCAAATCGAGGTGACATTGGGTTTGGATTTAGGCATTGTACCTCCAAGGACACACTAAGTGGATTAAGACTTTTTCTACGTTTGAAAGTGTGTATAAGGAAGAAAACATATTTGGTGCCATTGTCGGGGATAAATCTTTAATCCTTGGTCTTAATGACTTAACTTAATTTATTCTTTTAAAACTAAACAATAATTGTTTCCTAATTTTTTTTTTTAACTTGGGTTGGTCTTTCATTGTTTGCTTACTCTCCAAGTGGCGAATCCATTATAAAATTCTTTGAAGTATACTACTAGGAGCACTTCACAAGGATTGACTTACTCTTTTCTTGAACCTGAAAAGGTTTATAGGAGGAGACTAAATCGCCTTGCTCCTCGTAGGCTACTTGAAAGTCTTGGAGAAGAAGCAATCTATGATATCCAATTCTTGTTTGAAAAAAATAGTCAACCAACTATTAATACTATAGCAACTAATCCTAAATTAATGATGAATACTTTACTAAGGCCTTTGAATTTTGCAACCATTCAAGGTGCTCCTCACAAGCTATTGATAAGTTGCTTGCTTTTCAGGGAAACAATGTTGTTAGTGTCCATGCTCACCTTTTGCGTTTTGACTTATGTATTCAAAAGTGGTGTCATGCTCATGATGAAAAGGATGTGAAGGTGACTCTATTTGTATTTTCTTTAGAGGGGGATGTTGTTGAATGGATTTCAAAACAGGATCCTAACAAGTTTATCACCCTAGCCAAAATTTATCAAGCTTTTAGATAAATGTGGGGTGATAAAAAAGAGAACATATTTTTACTAGCTGCCCTTAGCACAAGTCAGAAAAAGGAAAATGAAACCATGGATGAATTCAATAAAAAATTTAATGACTTGGTTAAAAGTTTCCCTACATATATTAAGCCTCCTCCATCATCAATATTAATTCATTACATGTAATCTTTTGAGGGAGAGATCAGATATCAGATAAGGGATAAGGATCCACAAACTCTTGTGGAGGCACAAAACTATGCAATAAGGATAGATAAAAATATGCAGGATGCTAGGAAGTCTAATATTTCTAGCTTTTCTAGAGGAACTTCTTACCAACCTTATGAAGAGAAGAAAAATAAAATTGAAAATCAAGGGTCTTCTAATGATGGAATTAAGGCACTAACTCAATTAATTAAGAAGATGGAAGTTAATAATGCTAATCGGATTAAACAAATGGGGATTAACCAAGATAATCAAATGAGAGAACATGTTAATCAAGTGAGATAACATGCTAGTCAAATGATGCCATGCAAAACAATTTGATAAACATGGAAAGGGCTCAATCTAGTAGACCCCAACATAGGCCAAATGATAAATGGCCAAAGAGACCTCCTACTCAATATAAAAGGCCACCAAATCCACTAACTTGGTTGATCACCAAGTTATTCCTTATTGTATACCTTGTGGACAATTTCATGAGGAATCAACTTGCCAAGTCTTTCTTCAAGTTTGTAATGAAATGGGACCTTATAGACCAGAAAATGAACAAGTAAATATGTTTGGTCATGAGTATAATATTGGCATGTATGAATGGATGGATTTGATGGAGCATAGTGAGGGGGTAAGTTGCATGAATAAAGTTGTGGTGGATAAGGCAACATAAAAGTTTGGTCCTAAGCCTAATCCACAACAAGTGTCAGAAATGGATAGATATAGAGGCATTAATTATCAAAGGAATGGAAACAATAATCAAGATAGGCCTCAAGGAAGTATTTTAGGAATGCCTCCTCCCCCTCCTAAAACAATGGTTCGCACAAGTTCATATTTAAATATTGACTTAGGAGGGTGGCTCAATAATGAAAAGATGTTGGTACATGTATCAGAAATAATGAAGATTCTTTCTCAGAGGGATAAATTAATCAAATCCATAGAAAATCCTTCTCAGAAAAATGTTGACATTCCACCAGCAGTAGCTTACCAGGATGCACCCATTATTTTGTAGAATATGGATAGGGGAAATGAAAAGAATATACCTTTTTATCTCTCTTTGCTCATGAATGATGGTATTCTTCACAATTGCATGTTTGCCTCAAGGGAAAGCTCAAATGTTATGACTAAGAAAGTAATGGAACAATTGAACTTAAGGATATCAAGACCTTATCATAACATTTGTTCCATGGATAGCAAAACAATTAAGGTGCATGGTTTGATTAAGGGTTTACATGTACACTTGGCTGCATTCCCAGACATCATGATAGAAATGGAAATAGTTGTGATTGATGTACCTGATGCTTGGGGTATGCTGCTATCAAGAAAGACAACTGTAGATTTGGGTGGTAATTTGAAAATGGATTTAACTTATGCCACCATTCCAACTCCAAATGGTTCCATGTTTAGATTAAACAGGGAGTTGTAAAGAAAGTACCATGTTGAAGATCCTAAGAATCCCCCAAATAATATTGTGTATCATGAACTAGATATGGTATGTTATGAGATAGATTCTACTTCTCTAACATATACCGAGATGGAACTTAAAGATGAATCCCCAAACATTTGTAGTATTTGGGACACCATGGATTCTTTTGATGAGATTTTTCTTAAGGAAAATTTGAATAAAATGAATAATGACATGACTCCTTCATAATTAGAAACATAGTTGGATTTTTCAGTTGAAAATGTGTCATTATCTCACCAGTCATCAGAGGAATCAGTTAGATGTCAGAAAGAATCAGATGGAAATCTTGGGCCACATCCTCCTTATTTTTTAAAAATTGGAAAAATCAAAGGAAGAATATGTGATGCAAGTCTAGTGGAAAATCATAAGGATGATGAGGTTAGTAATGATAATGTGAGATATATCATCCCTATGAAGAGGTATGCCAAGAATTTCAAAGGAAAACTAAGTTCAAAATCTTTTCACTTGACACCTATGCAAGATCATCAGAATTTTTTTAAGGAGGGTTATCCCAAGTGGTCTAAGGTTAGAAATAGGGATTCACATGAACAACAGAAAACATGATAAGATGTATCAGTCTTCTAGCAACTTATCTCAGTCAATGGGATGATATAAAGTCAGACATGTTAGTGAGAAGACTCCCCCTTGAAGAAATTTTTCAACATGACCACTTGGTGTCCAAAGGGACACCCTTTGTAAGGTATTTCTAACCCTTCTCATTTCTTTCAGTTCTGTATTGTTTTATTTCATTATTTCATTATGTTATTTAGATTACTCATTGTATCATAGTTTCATTTTTATTGTTGTACAATAGTGATTTCATTTATGTGATTATGTTTATAGCATTTTATTTATTCATTTTATACGTGTATTTATGTTGGGTATTGGTGAGCACTTTGTTTTGTAGATTCAGAACTCTCACATTCTCTTCTTCCCAAAGAAAGATCGAAAACATGTCCCCATATGGAGCCAGATGTCGACCACCTATTTCAACTAGGGGTTCAACCCCATGTTCCATGAATCTATGTACCTGATGGTGCAATAAAGTTGAAGATTTGCAGGTTCTACAAGACAATTTACGCCTCAACACTTCTTTTCGTAACTGGAATTTTTTCTCCCCTGCGTGGGATAATAATGTAATGGGTCTGCATGGATCATATTTTAGGTTAGTTACCTATAAATTTATTATTATGGAAGTCCTTTCATCAAGTGTTTTTTTTCCTAAGGTAATTAATTTGGCCTAACCAACCTTTTTAATTACCCTTGAGTTTTTCACTCCCACAATAATCCTCCAAAGTGGTGAAATGCATTCTAATGATAGATCCCAATGGGTGACTAGGGTCTAGGAATATTGTAGATTACCATGTTAGACATCTCCTAAAGTCTTGCGGAATTTCGTCGAGTCTAAGTAGTTTTTTTTTTTAATTACTCATTTAATGGTAATTTTAATTAAATTTGATGTAAAAAAGTAAACATTAGGTCCTAGGGGATTTTTATAGGGTTATGAGTAATCAAAAGAAATGGAATGAGACCCCCTACACCCTTGGACCAAGTTTCAACTCAATTGGACAAGTTTTTCTAGGTCATTGTTCGTGAGGAGTCCAAGACAGTAAAAAATCAACAAATAATTGGTTAAATTAAAAAAGTCAAAAATTGTAAAATGAGAAAAAAGTAATGAGAGAGAGTGGGAAAGGTTTCATAACATTTTTCCTAAGTTGGAAAAGTAATTTTCCACTTAAAAACCCTTCATTTCTTAACCAACAACTTAAAGTGGTGTTCCCTTGTTAATTGACATGTGGGAATTAAAAAGTTTAAGTGAAAAAAACCACCTAAACCCTAAATTCGTTCTCCTTAGTGTTTAACTTAATGTTTGACCATAAGAAAATGTGTTTCCCCCCTTCCCTTACTCAACCCTCAAACCCTAACTCACCACAAAACCCTAAAAGTTATTTTTCCTTGACTTTGTCTATTTCTCTAGGATGTGTGACACTTGTAACTCATCCAAGAGGGGTCTTTCTTCTCTCCCGAGTATAAAATAATGCTCACCCCCCCTCATTTCAAATGTATTCTCAGCTATTATTACTATAACCAAATCTCTCTTTCTCTCTCTCTCTCTCTCTCTCTCTCATTCTTTCTTCTCAAGCTTGTGGCAAGTATTTGTCCAAACTTGTTTTTAATAAAAGAATCTTTGGAAGAAACCTTTGCCATTGAGAGTCTTCTTGGTGCTTGGATTTGGATCTTATTAGAGGTGATTTGTATCTTGGTTTTTTGAGTTTTTAACTTCTAGATCTAGAGTAGGAGATCCAAGCAAAGTATTTTTCTTGGATAGATCTATAGTAGTATTGCTTTAGTTTTTAATGTAGTAGTTTCCTTTCTTTAGCAAAATATTTTGTTAATGTTTTTAGGATATAATCACTTCCTTATTTATTTTGTAGCTAGAGCTCTATTGTTGTAGGTCACTAAGGGTTGAGGAAGGATAAATTTCAGATCTAGAAATTTATCCCTTCACCCACTTGAAACTCTCTAAATTTTTTGTTCTTGCACTCATATTTCTGCAACATTTTTGGGTATATTTCAGCAGTAGAATAAGTCATTTAATCATCCATTATATGATATTTTTATTGTCTAAAATTTCTGGTTTGTTCTAACAGAAATTTCCAAGGTTTATTGATTGTTTTGCAACTTTTCCAGCAAGTTTTACTTGCTGATTGTTTGCAGATCCGAACCAATTAAAAGGAGTTGTTGCCCATTTGGAGCCTCAAATCATCAACAAACAACTCCAAGCAAGAGTATTGAATACCTCTTTTTTCTACTTTCTCACATTGTAAGCAAGACCAAAGAGAGTCTCTTGGGCTTTCATTTCTCAAGTTTACCAAAATTTCTGCGTTTTTTTATTTATGTTTTCCTACACCTAGCAAAGAGGCTTGGCTTTACCACCCACGCTAAATCATAAAGCTGAGATTTAGAAGTATTTTTTTTCTTTAATTTTTTATCTTGTTGCCCCGCTTATCCTTAATAATAGGTTGTGTGGCTAGGTTTACTTGCTTTCTTTTCAAGTCAAGTTATTTTTTTTATTCATTATTTTGCCTGCACTCTGCAAAGAGGATTGACTTAGCCACTCATGCAGTATCGTAAGGCTAGTTTAACATACTAAGTGGTTAATGGTTTTATGCTTCTAGTTTCATTTAATTTCCTTCTTAGTTCATGGTTTATATGTCATAATAGTTAAAAACATTTCCTTTTTTTTATTCTTGTATAAGCTCTTGGAATCACTTGCATTTCTTGTAAAAAAAATTTAAGCACTTGTTATTTCATCTCCTTAAGCTTTCGACACAAGTAATATTAATTGGTTAAATCAATCACTTGTATCTTTAGGAGGATCAATAAATCTAGTAATTTGATCACCCTCTACTAATACAACTTTCACCACAAAAAATGGGGCTTGTGGAGGCTACTTGTGGTGCTAGATCAAGGATGATCTCACAGCACTAGGTGTCCCCCTTATTGAGCACCCAAGTTTCCCGGGTTGACCTGTGGAGCTAGGGAAAGGCCTTGTTTTCATTTCTTATTGAGCACCCAACAATCATTTTGGCCAAAGAGGTAGGAGTATAAGGGAAGTCACCTAGTCTAGACTTACAGCTTCACCTCATTTAATCCAACTTTAAACTTTACTCACACAACCTAAGTTTTAATTTCATCATATAATCTAAGTTTTGTTGTGCTATACTTTCATGCAATTTCACTTTCAAGATTTATCTTTCAAGAATTTATTTTCCAATTGAGTATTTGATGGTTGTGTTGCCATCCTTATACACACTTGCAAACGTGAACAAAGTCCATATCACTTAGTGTGTCCTTGGAGGCACAATGCCTAGGTTCACAACCCATGTTGTCACTTTGACTGGAACCTCTTCCTTCTAGGCTTACTCCTAGGGAAGCCAAGGGGGGTAGACCCTAGTTACTGGATGTGATTAAAGTTATGTTTTAGGAGTTGGTTTTAGTTAGTTACAAGGTTGGGGGGAAAGACTAACCTATGATGCAAAGGAAACAATGCAAGATGCAATGATTTACTTATGACAAACAAACATTTTCCTAGGACAACTAACACTAGTGCCTAAGATTGGATAAAGGGGTCAACTAATGTTTGAGGGGTTTAGATTACAATGATTACAAAATATTACAAATAAGTACAACTACTCTACAACAATGCTAGATACAAATACTTACAACTCAAAAACAAAATGATAGATGCTACCACAATTATGAACAAGAGATATACAACAAGATACAAAATTACAACAAGAAATTCTAAGAGTTGCAAGATACAAAAGACTTATTAACCATGTGCTTATATGTGCTATAAGTTAAATATATTTAAAGCATAAAGATTGTCAACACATCAAGCCAAGCATGCCCCAATAACACTTACTTTATTGGACTGCTTATCAATGGAAACCACAACACTCAAGACCCACCAAGAAAGTGCCTCCAAATGGGATGTGCAACCTCTTGAGGGATCACACCATAAAGAACACTAACAAATGAGATATACTTTAAAGAATAAATGCTCCAAAATACATAATATGACACTTAGATGATTAATCCACAAAGCTAAAAGAAATAGACTTGCATGTAAAATTAAAAAGTGAAAAGTGCTTGCAAGTATTACTTAGATGACAACCATAAGATATATCAATAATGAAGATGCCCAAATGCTTAGTGAGTTAATGAGTTACATAAAGATTATTAAATTTTGAGTTACTCCTAGCTAAATGTCAACCCAAAATTCTCCTCCCCCAATTACCAAATGGTTGTTGGATGCTCAAGAAGTGAGGCAACGAGGCCTACCCTAGCTTCACAGGTCAACCCTAAAGATTCGAGTACTCCTGCAAAGGACACCGCACGCCATGAGATCCTCCTCAGCCTAACACATTCTGTTGTCTTCCTCAAACCCCGTTTTAGATGGCGAATTAAGGTGCCCTATTAAGTCTAGTAAGTTATTATGCCTAAGGACTAAGTATTTTAGGGTGTTTGAGAGTGTTTAGGTGACTTTTACTTTCCTTAAAACAATGAAATAAACCCAAAACCAAAACTTTATCCAGCGCAAAATATGTGTTCTAAATCATAATATTGAAGCATGTAAACACATATAGAACATATAATGAATTGCTGAAATGAAAACATTACTCCTACACCATTCACTTAACCATAAATGTTTGCAAGCTTAAAAGAAATGAGTGCTTTAAAGGACAAGAACATCTTGCCAATGGAGAAGATTTAAACCATCACCACTTAACCATGTGTGTATTGCATTAAGAGCAAGTGATAGGAAATGAAACTTGGAAGACTTAAAGCATGTAATTAAATTTATGCCTCAATGGCTTAAGCTAAGATCTAGTTATGTGAGTGTGAGATCTACTTCTAAAATATTTTAACCATGAGCAAGAGCATATTAAAAACACACATAACTAGTCTAGCCTCAGGATTTTGAGGGGTTGTCTGTGCCAATCTCTCACCTAAGGTGTAGGCAACAATGAAATAAATGACTTGAAATGAAAAGAAAAAATTAAAAACCACTCTCAATGGCACAAGGTGGAGGCAAGACTTCTTTTTTTGTGCCAAGGGGGTTGGAAGCAAAAAAAAAAAGACTTTACAATCCTAGAGAGAGGTAAGGAAATGGTGATTTTTGTTACTCAATCAAAGGAGATGCCTTTGAAGTGTTGTGTGAACGAAAGTGGGCGGCATAACCCCTAAACCTGGTAAGAACCTGTAAAAACCAGCAAGCTATTGCTTGCTGGAAATGTTGCACAACACAAAACAAATCAAGATTTTTTTTTGTTTTTATGCAAAAAATTTTCACATACAAGTATCCAAATAAAAGTTGATTTAAAGTGACCTATCTATGATTGTTAGAAACTGAAATATGGAATGAATGAGCAGAAGAATCAGATCTGAAAAACAATGGAGTTTAGATTGGCTTTGAGAGTAGACTCTTCCTTGAGGCTATCCCAACAAAACCCTAGAGGTAAACCTGCAAATATTGTGAGGAAAACTACAAAAATAGATAGAATGTGAGTAGATATAAATGGTAAAACAAAATACTTTGCAATACCCAAATAAACAATTCACTAGATCTATGATAACACTACCACAAATCTGTCCAAGCAAAATACTTTGCTTGGAGTTTCTACTCTAGATCTATAAACTTAAAAGCATGCACAAGAGAGAAAACTAGAACAAGATCACCTCAATAGTTGCAAGAAGTAACACAAATACTCTTTGTTTCTTCAAATACTCCAAAGCCTTTCTATTACTCAAGAAAAGAATCTTGCGGCAACATGTTGCTCCAACACTCTCAAGAGCAAAATGGAAAGGAAGCAAAATGAACAAGAGAGGGAGAGATGAGATGAAAATTTAGTAGCATAAAACTAGCTCAAGATATGGTTTCAAATGAGTGAGGGAGGGGTTCTATTTATACTTGGGAAGACAAAGCTACCCGTCTTGGATGAATTACAAGTGTTACACATCAAAGAAAAGTCACTTTTAGGGTTTTGGCATGGATGGATGAAGTGAAAATGAGTTGGAGTGAGTTGGCAAGGCTTTAACAAGTCAAATGACGAGTTTTAGGGTCTAGGGAGGCACACCAAGGGATAGAATAAGTCTCCCATTAATTTTTTTATTATTTTTTCACTTTTTAGAGACTTTCTAGAAGGGAGGCACACCACTCTAGGAAAAATGACGTTTTTGTTTAATGGCTAAGTGAGGGGGTGATGTGAGGGTTAGGAAAGGTTAGGAAAAATCTCTCTTGCCTTTATCCATCTTTACTTTACCCCATTTGCTCAAAATTACAAAAATGACATTTTTCCTATGTCATGACTTAGCAATTAAAATTGTTGTTTTGACTGTCTGAGACTCCTGGTGGAAAAACACCTAGCAAAAGTTGATCGACTGAGCTGAAACTTGGTCCAAGGGTGTTGGGGGTCTCATTCCATTTCTTTTGAGCACAATTATCTCTAGCAAAATTACAAGGACCTAGTTTTTACAATATTTGCTCAAAAATAACTAGAATTAATTAATTAAATTACCCAACCTTAGACAATTTTAATTAATTAAAAAAAAACTATCTAGACTCGACGAAATTCCGTGAAACTTTCTAAGATGTCATACATAGTCATTTACATCATTCCTAAACACTAGTTACCAGAGGATAAATCCATTAGAACGTCTTTCACCACTTTGGAGGAATTATTGCATGGTGGGAGAGAAAAACTCAAGGAAAATTAACAAGGTTGAAAAAACAAATTAATAACATGAGGATAAAAAACCCTCAGTGAAAGGAACTCTCCTAATGAAGAAATACCAAAGTAACTAACCTATGATCTATGCATACCTATTACATTATTAACCCATGCAGGGGTGCAGAAATTCCATTTATAAAAATATGTGCTGGAGGCATAAAATGCCCAATAGAACAAAATAATCTTCGACATGTTTGTATCTGTTGATGCATATCTTCATGGTACATGGAGTTGACTCTCTATTTGAATATGCGGTCAAAATATGGCTCCACATGGGTACGTGTGTTCGATCTTCTCACATGGGACGGAGAGCATACAAGAATCCAACATCTACAAAAATGTGCTCACCAATATCCAACATAAGCATACATAAATACAATGAAAAAAGAAAATGCTATAAACAACATCTACATAATGAAATAACTAAAGTACAACATCATAACTAAACAAAATGAATCTATGACATAGAAATAATTCTAAGTACATATCAACATAATGAATTAAACAATACAAAATTGAAATACAAGGAGAAGGGTTAGAGATATGTTACAACCATCCATGCACTGGATGGAATGAAGCCACAATTGTCTGAAACATCCTTGTCCAGGATGACTCACAGAAGATCGATTCCCAAGTTTTATTAACTTGGAATTTTTTGTGAGGAAGAACCAATCAATAATCATGTTCCTTCTTCCCTTCAACCGAACATTGGAATATGACAAGTCGTGTAAACTTTCAATACTTTCCTGCTCATGACTATCAAGGTGGAAGGGAAACCAATACTCATAATGATATGACATTGATAAACTAGAGTTTCCTTCTATTTTCCCATTATTCTATACAAAGTCCTCCTTTGGCTGAGAGGTCGGAAATGAATATGTCAATGGAACCATTATACTGCTTTCCTCAAGATTGTCAAGGTTATCCTTCAAAGAGATTGGTTCCTCAGGAGGAGGGTGGGGACTTGAATTGTCTAGATACTCAACATTTTCAAACTCAAATTCCTTTACCTCCTCGAAATAAATGACTGACTCATCCACGGATTCATTTGGAGTTTCCCTATGAACTTCCTTATCTTTTTCACTGTCAAGCTCATGTTCATGGGGGTTTAGATACTTAATATAAGTCTCTGTGAAATTAGCTTCCAGGATTTCAAATTTTTCTTCCATGGCCATAAATTGTTCATTCATGGCTTTATACTGTTTTGTATGGGCATACTGCATATTCAAAATGATGTCTTTAATCTCCTCAATGGGATCCGGTGGAGAATCAACCTCTATGTCTGAATTAGTTGTTTTAATAGCTAGAAGATTCTTCCCCTCCATTTTTCCATAAAATCATCAAACAATTCAATGTAAATTTCATCTTGATCATCCCCAAATCTATCCAAAAAGTCATGCAAAAAATATCGTATGGTCTTGATCAATTTATCTTTGTGAAGAAGAAACTAATCACAAGCACTTCCCTGACCCTTCAAAAGAGTCCAGGAAAACAATCTCATAAGAACATATTCATGGATAGGTGGATCATACCAATCATCAATAAATTTTCGAAAGGATTTGACATGAGAACACGCATCACCACCATTATGAAATTCAATCACATTATCAACAACATCTTTAGGTATATCATTAGGATAACCAACTATTTCTGAAAAATCAAAAGGCTTATTGAGGTCGCTCATTGAAGAAGAAAAAATATGGGACCCAAAAGATTACTAAGGATCCAACAGGAAGGGAAACTTGCTAACTTCATCCAAAAAAATTTCAAGTTCAAGGATGAAGAAAAACAAGCCGTAAGTTCCTTCTTGAAGAATACTTTATCAAATTATTTTTAAAGTGGAGTCACCAGATGACCAAGTTTATCAAACAAACAAGAGCATCAAACAAAGCAAAAACCAGAACGAAAAAAAAAAGTTAATTTATTAAGTTGGAACAAGAATTAGATATCAGTGAGTTCTTCTTCTCCAAGACTTTCAAACAACCCACAAGGATTTCTCCTTGTAGAAAACTTGACAGATTTTTTCAATGGAGTCACCACGTGGAAAGGAACCACAAAAAATCAACCAATGAAAGTTCAAAGAATTTTAGGGATTAAAGTTTTTATTGTTTAGTTCTTAAAAATTAAGTTAAGTCGTTTTGACCAAGGATAAATGACTTATCCTCGACAAACGTGAGAAAAGTCTATCTCACTTAGTGTGTTCTTGGAGGCACAATGCCTAGGTTCACAGCCCACGCTGTCACTTTGAATGGAACCTCTTCCTTCTAGGCTTACTCCTAGGGAAGCCAAGGGGGGTATACCCTAGTTACTAGATGTGATTTACATTATGTTTTAGGAGTTGGTTTTAGTTAGTTACAAGGCTGGGGGGAAAGACTAACCTATGATGCAAAGGAAACAATGCAAGATGCAATGATTTACTTATGACAAGCAAGAATTTTCCTAGGACAACTAAGACTAGTGCCTAAGATTGGAAAAACAGGTCAACTAATGTTTGAGAGGTTTAGATTACAATGATTACAAGAGATTACAAATAAGTACAACTACTCCACAACAATGTTAGATACAAATACTTACAAATGAAAAAAGAAATGATAGATTCCACAACAATTATGAACAAGAGATATACAACAAGATACAAAATTACAACAAGAAAGTATAAGAGTTGCAAGATACAAAAGACTTATTAACCATGTGCTTGTGTGTGCAGGAAGTTAAAGATATTCAAAGAATAAAGATTGTCAACACATCAAGCCAAGCATGCCCCAATAGCACTTACTCTATTGGACTGCTTATCAATGACAACCACAACACTCAAGACCCAACAAGAAAGTTCCTCCAAATGGGATGCACAACCTCTTGAGGGATCACACCATAAAGAACACTAACAAATGAGATATACTTTAAAGAATAAATGCTCCAAAATACATAATATGACACTTAGATGATTAATCCACAAAGCCAAAAGAAATAGACTTGCATGTAAAATTAAAAAGTGAAAAGTGCTTGCAAGTATTACTTATATGACAACCATAAGATATATCAATAATGAAGATGCCCAAATGCTTAGTGAGTTAATTATTTACTTAAAGATTATTAAATTTTGAGTTACTCCTAGCTAAGTGTCAACCCAAAATTATCCTCCTCCAATTACCAAATGGTTGTTGGATGCTCAAGAAGTGAGGCAATGAGGCCTACCATAGCTTCACAGGTCAAGCCTAAAGATCCGAGTACTCTCGAAAAAGATGTTGCGCGCTATGAGACCGTCCTCGGCCTAACACCTTCCATTGCCTTCCTCAAACCCCGTTTTAGATGGAGAATATGGTGAATTAAGGTGCCCTATTAAGTCTAGTAAGTTATTATTCCCAAGGACTAAGTATTTTATGGTGTTTGAGAGTGTTTCAGTGACTTTTATTTGCCTTAAAACAGTGAAATAAGCCCAAAACCGAAACTTTATCCAACCCAAAAGATGTGTTTTAAATCATAAGATTGAAACATGCAAACACATATAGAACATATAATGAATTTCTAAAATTAAAAATTTACTCCTACACCATTCACTTAACCATAAATGTTTGCAAGCTTAAAATAAATGAGTGATTTAAAGGACAAGAACATCTTGCCAATGGAGAAGACTTAAACCATCGCCACTTAACCATGTGCGTATTGAATTAAGAAAAAGTGTTAGGAAATGAAACTTGGAAGACTTAAAGCATGCAAGTAAATTTATGTCTCAAGGGCTTAAGCTAAGATCTAGTTATGTGAGTGTGAGATCTACTTCTAGAATATTTTAACCATGAGCATGAGCATATTAAAAACACACATAACTAATTTAGCCTCACGATTTTGTGGGGTTGGTCATGCGAATCTCTCACCCAAGGTGTAGGCAACAATGAAATAAATGACTTGAAATGAAAAACAAAAATTAAAAACCACTCTCAATGGCACAAGGTGGAGGCAAGCCTTCATTTTTTGTGCCAAGGGGGTTGGAAGAAAAAAATAAAAGACTTTACAATGAAAGAGGTAAGGAAATGGTAATTTTCGTTACCCAATCAAAGGAGATGCCTTTGAAGTGTTGTGTGACCAAAAGTGGGCAACATAACCCCTAAACCTAGTAAGAACTTGCAAAAACCAGCTAGCTATTGCTTGCTGGAAACGCTGCACAACACAAAACAAATCAACAAAAAATTATGTTTTTATGCAGAAATTTTTCACATACAAGTATCAAAAAACAGTTGATTTAAAGTGACCTATCTATGATTGTTAGCAACTGAAATATGGAATGAATGAGCAGAAAAATCAGATCTGAAAAATAATGGAGTTTAGGTTGGCTTTGAGAGTAGACTCTTCCTTGAGGCTATCCCAACAAAACCCTAGAGATAAACCTACAAATCTTGTGAGAAAAACTACAAAAATAGATAGAATGTGAGTAGATATAGATGGTAAAACAAAATAATTTGCGATACCCAAATAAACACTTCACTAGATTTATGATAATACTACCACAAATCTATCCAAGCAAAATACTTTGCTTGGAGTTTCTACTCTAGATCTATAAACTTAAATCATGCACAAGAGAGAAAACTAGAACAAGATCACCTCAATAGTTGCAAGAAGTAACAAGAATAATCTTTGTTTCTTCAAATCCTTCAAAGCCTTTCTATTACTCAAGAGGAGTCTCGCAACAACATGTTGCTCCAACACTCTCAAGAGCAAAATGAAAAGGAAGAAAAATGAACAAGAGAGAGAGAGAGAGAGAGATGAGATGAAAATTCAATAGCATAACACTAACTCAAGATATGGTTTCAAATGAGTGAGGGAGGGGTTCTATTTATACTTGGGAAGGCAAAGCTATCCCTCTTGAATGAGTTACAAGTGCCACACATAAAAGAAAAGTCATTTTTAGGGTTTTGGTAAGTTAGGGTTTTGGCATGGATGGATGAAGTGGAAATGAGTTGAAGTGAGTTGGAAAGTATTTGACAAGTCAAATGATGAGTTGTAGGGTCTAGGGAGGAACACCAAGGGATAGAATAAGTCTCCCATCATTTTTTTTTATTTTTGTTTTTCACTTTTTGGAGACTTTTAGAAGGAAGACACACCACTCTAGGGAAAGTGACATTTGGCTAGGTGAGTGGGTGATGTGAGGGTTGAAAAAGGTTAGGAAAAATCTCTTTCAACTTTATCCATATTCACTTTACCCCATTTTCTCAAAATTACAAAAATGACATTTTTCCTATATCATGACTTAGCAATTAAAATTGTTGTTTTGACTGTCTGAGACTCCTGGTGGACAAACACCTAGCAAAAGTTGACCGACTGAGATGAAACTTGGTCCAAGGGTGTAGGAGGTCTCATTCCATTTCTTTTGAGCACAAATATCTTTAGAAAAATTCCAAGGACCTAGTTTTTACAATATTTTCTCAAAAATAACTAAAATTAATTAATTAAATTACCCAACCTTAAACAATTTTAATTAATTAAAAAAAGCCTGTCTAGACTCGACGGAATTCTGTGAAACTTTATAAGATTTCATACATAGTCATTTACATCATTCCTAAACACTAGTTACCAGAGGATAAATCCATTAGAACACCTTTCACCACTTTGGAGGAATTATTGCATGGTGGGAGGAAAAAACTCAAGGGAAATTAATAAGGCTAAAAAGCCAAATTAATAACCCGAGGATAAAAAACCCTTAGTGAAAGGAACTCCCTAATGAATAAATCCCAAAGTAACTGACCCAAATATGACCCATGCAGACCTATTACATTATTAACCCACATAGGGGTGCATAAATTCCGCTTGCAAAAATATGTGTTGGAGGCATAAAATGGCTAGTAGAACCAAATAATATTCGACATGTTTGCATCTGTTGATGCATATCTTCATGGTACATTGAGTTGACTCCCTAATTGAATAGGCAGTCAACAGGTTGGATGGTTCTTCCTTGAAGTTGCGCATTAGTGCCCTTGGTGGCTTTCTTATCAAGTTTTTGTCTCCTTGAAGTTGTGCACCTCCCCTTTGGGGCATTCAAGCTTGGATTGTGAGTTGTTACTTTGTGGTAAATGTATCTTTGAGCTACCTCCTTCACTTATTTTCAAAATCAATTGAGTAGTTAGTTCATTTATTGCTTCATATGTATAATAAATCTAACAAGTCCATCTTTCATTTCTTTGTCAATCTGTAAGTAGTTGTATCTTTTTATATTGCTAACTAATCTAACTATTATTTATTGTTGTAATTGTATCTCATTAAATTTGTAAATTTATTGTTCATTTGTATTTAGATATTTTGTTGTAACTTAATTGACCCCATTGCCCAACCTTAGGCAGTAGTCATAGTTGACTTAGGGAAAGGGTTGATTTTCATTGAAGGTTTACATTGCATTGCCGCCTCTCATATAGGCTAGATTCCCCCTGCCTTTAACAAATTAAAATTAACTCCTAGACTTCATTTAATAATTCACATAGTAACTAGGGTCTACTGCCCTTGGCTTCCTTAGGAGTGAGCCTAGATGGAAGAAATCCAAATCGAGGTGATAGTGGGTTTGGATTTAGGCATTGTGCCTCCAAGGACAGAATAAGTGGATTGAAACTTTTTCCACATTTGCAAGTGTCTATAAGGATGAAAACACATTGGTTAGTCCAAATGGCACCACTACAAATTCATAATGACCATACCTAGTTCTAAAAGTTGTATTACTGATGTATTTTTCCTTAATTCTCACCTGATGATGTCCTGATCTCAAGTCTATCTTCAAAAATATATTTTCTCCTCTTAGTCGATCAAGGAAGTCATCAATTTTGAGTAGAGGGTATTTGTCCTTCACAATGGATTTATTCAACTATCTAAATTCAATTCATAACCTCAATGTTCCATCGTTCTTTTTAACAAATAATAATCTTTCTCCCCTAAGGTGAAACACTTGGGCATATGCACCCTTTCTTCAACAATTCTTCCAAATTCATTTGTAATTATTTTAATTCTAGTTTAATCATTATGTAAGGAGTTTTTGACACTGGAAAAACTCTTGGTACTAAATCAATAGATAAATCTATATCCCTATTAGGTGGTAATCATGGTATTTTTTGAAATACATCTTCAAACTCTTTCAATATTAAATACTTTTCAAGACTTGGCCCTTTGATATTTTCTGGCTCCTCCACATGAACTGCATACAATTGACATCCTTTACTAAACCATCTCTTCAATTGTAATGCTGAAATATCCCTTATAGAAATGGGTCTTGGAATTCCTTTCCCAGTGCTCTGTTTTCATTCTTCATCAAGACACGTAAATGTTTTGTTATGAAAATCTAGGACAACATGATACTTGTCTAACCAATAAATTCCAACTAGGATATCATAAGATCCTAACGATATGATATTAAGATCAACATTAGTACTCACTCCATTCATATTTACTAGACGACTTTTGTTAGTCTCATTGATCCTTCTTTTGGTTCCAGTGGCTAGCTGAAACAAACTTGATTTTTCACACTTACTTTTCTTCAAACGAAAATTTTACACTAATTTAGGATCAATGTAACTATGGCTTGCTCCCAAATATATTAAAATAAAAACAAGTTGATTAACAATCTTACTTCCACCTCAATCAAATGGGATTGGTGTTTGGATTGGTGTTCTTACAAGGCTACATATATTATTGGAATAATATTTCCCATTTCTTATACTATAGTAGCCTCTTGGATGTTGTGCAATGTCCTCATATTGTCTTCTCTATGAGGAAAATCATTGTACATGTGATTTTATTTACACCCCCAACAATACTTTTGCAAAGATTCTCTGTCATTTCCTTGCTCATATAAGTACTTAGCCTTTCTAATGGTCTCTATCAAAGTTCTAGGTTCATCATATTGAATCTTATCTTTATAGAAATATGAAAATCCACTCAGAAACCTATGTATCTTCACCTTTTCATCCATGATAAACTCCACATAATTTAGCAATCCCAATAACTTCTTTTCATGTTCTCCCATTGTCATGCTCCCCAACCTGAGTTCAAAGAACTCTTGCATATTCTTTTCATAATAGTGCTCTGAAAAATACTCCTGGAAATATTTCTTGAACTTCTTCCAAGTGATCCTACTCTCATTAATGTGCTCAACTTGCTTCAACTGATCCCACCACATATCAACTTTTCCATGCAAATGATATGTGAAAATCTTATCTTCTAGGTTAGATGAGTAGTTGTGAAATTGAAAATACTTCTTGATTCCAAGAAACCAAGATTCAACATCATATTCCCTTTCTCTTTCACCATCAAAGGATGGTGACTTAATCTTCCTAAGCTCTCCTTGCAAACTATCCAACTCATATCTTCTTCTTTGATGCCTAGCATGAGACACTTCTAGACTTCTCCTTGAATCCTTAGATGCATAAAACTTCCTTGTTGAGTAATGAGGTGAGTGATTTATATGAGATCTACTAGCACTTCTTGAGTGAATGGGTCTTTTTTAGTTATCTCTTCTTTCATAATGTCAACCTTCCTCCTCAGGTATTAAGCCTGATCCATTATTCTCTTGCTTCTGCAATTGATTTAGCATTTTCACCATCTAAGAATTTATTTAACTCTACTCCTACTGTGCTCTCATTATATTCTTTTTGTTATCTCTATACATATGAACTTTCATTCTCATACTTTTCATAGTCTCCACCAATTTTGTTAGTTCCACTCTGCTCCTATGTGCATTAGATTATGTTTCAACACTATCCACATTGATATTTTGGCCTTCGTATTCTCTCTCATGACTGTAGGATCCATGTGCATACTACATGACCCTGTTATGCAATCCTATACTTGAATTTACCTTCTTATACCTCTAATTCTAAAAAATGTGCAAGTAACCATTTTAATTATAATAAATTTCCATTAATGCTACAAGTCATTTTTCTTCTCAATTCATAAAGAATTATATCAAAATTATCCAAATTCTAATAATTCCAAGTTATTATCCTATGAATAAACTTTCCAATGACTATTTTTATGCCCCAATTCAATCTCTAAGATGAAATTTACAGCTTCTTGAAAAAGCCATTTTCACCCCATTTATACACTTTCTCCACTGGTGAAATTTTACTAGAAGGTCAACTTCTGTCAGCTGCAAAAGAAAATCACTCAAGAACCAAGAAAAATTCTATATCATGAACTTATAACACTCATGATGATGAACACACACCAACCTTTATATTTTCCATCTCTTTCTCTAATGAGATTCTACAACAATTTGTAATTTGCAACTTTGTCTTTTTTCAAATTTTACAAACTTCAAAATTTTAGCAAAATTGACTATCTCTCAATCTATGCACTTTTGGAAAAACTTTACAAAACCAAAGTTGTGTGTCTTGATGAGTATGAAAAAGTTCGAGTAAATAAAAATTTCTATTTTTGTGATATGAAATCACTTTTCTTGTGAAAATCCCAAAAATCCCCAAAAAGTGGCTTGGAATAGTGGATTTTGGCCTATTTCAACATCCCCTCTCCAAACCCCTTATATTTTCTCCAACTACTTCACTGGGTATTTTCATGTCTTCTTTTTGGACTCACTCCAAAAGTCTTAGCTCAATCTAGATCTCTATCAAAGAACTAAGCTCATATCTTTAAGAACCAATGTTTTGAACTTTCTGAAAAATTAAAGTAGAAATTCTAAGTGTCCCTCCCTGGCACTTTTGTATCCCTCCTTGTTGATATTTTAGGTAATTTCAGAAGTTATTCTTAAGTGTAATTGTACTGGTCATAACCTTGATAAGGTTGAATTGGTAATTCATTGTGAAAGGGTTTATTATTAAGTCATTGTGAAATGGTTTATTGATAAGTCATGTTTTTTTAGGTATTTTAAAGTATAAATAGAGGTTATATCGAGTCATATCGAGATCACTCATTGAACATAAGTACAAGAGAGTAGTGTTCATTTATCTAGGAGGCTATTCTTGGTTCATGTCTAGGTCTCTTTGGTCTTGATTTTGGGAAAGATCATTATATGACATTGTACATGTTGGAGGAATCTATACCGAGGAAAGTTTGCAAGGTTTTCTCCCCCTTGAGGGTTTCCCTGAGGATATATCTTGTTGTTCTGTGGATATCTATCTTTTAGTTGTAATCCTTTTGTATATTAAATAATAATATTCACATACGATATCATCTCTCTTGAAAAATCAACATGGTATCAAAGAAGGACTGGGCTCCACCCCCTTACAGGAGGGCCCGGGTAAAATGAAACGGAAATGGAAACATATCCATAGAGAGGTGAGTTGTTGTTGTGAGGAAGAAGCTAACATTTAGAGAAGACTAATTTCCTAGAAGGATCCACATGAGGAGATAGAGAATAGTCTTCATATATGTTTGAAGTGTATCAAGGTGTTGGCATTGTAAAAAGTTGAGAAAAGAGATGGTGGATCAAAGGTATCGATGTGTTTACCAAACCTCGAAGTGGCATAGTTCATGACTAGGAAAGAGGTTACTACGCACATGGTGTGCATCGAGAGTCTCCCCAATGACATGCAGGAAATTACATGTGAATGTGTAAAGTGGTGCTATGAGGGACCACCTACGAGGGACCACTCTCACCTTTGTAGAGTTGACTGTTGTGATGCGTAGGGAGGAAGTGAAGGTGGAGAGGCTAGTTCCAAAGAGAAGAGAGGAATCTATGAGTGGCATCTTGGTAGTGGTACTAGTCATCGATGAAAGAGCAGAGAGGACTGATAGGGGTGTGTGGATCCAGGCGAAGTATAAATATTTGCATCCGTCCAATCACAATTGGGAAAGTTTTCAAAGTTCCATCCACTAGAGATGAGTGAGTGGTATTAGTCGAGCAACATGGTCTAACTTACTTTGTTCAACAAAATCTCTCTCCCCAAACATTTACTCTTCAAATAAATAAAGTGTCTATGTTTCCCACTACACTAATCGATGTCTCCAGTTAATGCAATGATGGCACATTCCATCCCTGCCTATGGAGGTGTTAGAAGTTTTTTTTAAGTCTGTCTAGAGAAGGCCGTGAGGCTAAGAAGGGTTCAAACAGGCTCACAGTGGCCTAAAGGAAAGACAGATAGTTGGAATTTTTTTTTTTTGGTCTTCTTCCGAATGATCGAGGCATAATTTGACCATAAGCCTTGCCTGTTTCACGGGAGGAACTTTACATAGTAGTTTGATTGGAAAGTCGTGGCGAGGGTTTCCCCTCCTTTTGTAATCTAAACAAGTGTTACCCATCCTCAATTGTATTTTAAGTGTAGACTTCACATAATTAAACTTCTTGGATAGTTAGTTAAGGATGTGGAAAAACATTCTAGAGTATTTGTGAATGTTTTATCATGTGGTTGACTGTCGGTGTCGCCATCCAGGTCGAGGTTGTCTCTCAAACCCAACACATGGAAATTCCTACCACAGGTTAGTACGTGAAGGATATTGTGGAAATATTGTCTAGAAAGGTCAATGAGGAGACACTATTATGGTATTGAAAAAACATTATTTATCACCTAGAGTGTTGATGGATAAAAATGGTTCATGTAGCCCATGGCATGGTCTCTGTGACCATGGCATAGTCTTATGACTATGGAGGTAGTCTGAGTGACTACATGGATACTCATAGCATGATCTGTGTGATTATGGCATGGTCTATGTGACCATGGTATATTCCATGTGACTATAGTAATGACACTTGTAGCATGGTCTGCGTGACCATGACATAGTCTACGAGACTATGCTGGAGATACTTGGAGCATGATCTACATGATCATGGCATGATATGAGAATCATGGTGAAACTTGCGTGACTAGGATGATGCTACCTGTAACATGGTCTGCGTGAAAATGGCATGGTTTGAGGACCATGTCTTATCTTGCAGGGCTTTGAGGACCAAAGGAGAACATTTTGGTGAATACCTTTCTAGTTAAGAGGGAGCATTAATGTTTCAGCATTGGGATGATATTCTCCCTGGATTGGTCATGGTAATTTGAACAATGGAGAATAGACCTGGAATAGTCTTTGAAGGACATACGAATCAAAGTGCGTGTCTTTCAACATCTAGAAGGATTGACATTATTCATGTGGCACAGATGGAAACCTGATCAGGAAGAATGGTCCTTGTAGTCACAGAACACTTCATTGAATGCGTGACAAATGCGAGACACTTAGTGTGTAGATTTAAGAATACTTTATATGGATTAAAGCAGGCGCCTAGAGCATGGTATGGCAGGATTGGCAATTTTTTGACGAGCTTAGGATTTACAAAGAGCAGTGCAGATCCTAACCTTTACTTTAAGGTTGTGGATGATGGTTTGGTAATAATATTGTTATATGTGGATGACCTATTTCTAACAGGTGTGGAAAATATCATCTCAGAGTGTAAGAGAAAAATTAATTCTTCTCTATACATCTACACTTTCATTCTCAGACTTCTCATAGTCTCCACCAATTCTGCTAGTTCCACTCTACTCCTATGTGCATTATATTATGTTTCAACACTACCCACACTGATATTTTGTCCTTCGAATTCTCTCTCATCACTGTAGGATCCATGTGCATCCTACATGACACTATTATGCAATCCTGGACTTGAATTGACCTTCTTATACCTCTAATTCAAAAAAATTTGCAAGTAACCGTTTTGATTATAAGAAATTTCCATTAATGCTACAAGTCATTTTTCTTCTCAATTCATAAAAAAATATATCAAAATTCTCCAAATTATAATAATTCCAAGTTATTCTCCTATGCATAAAATTTCCAATGACTATTTTTATGCCCCAATTCAATCTCTAAGATGAAATTTACAACTTCTTGAAAAAGCCATTTTCACCCTATTTATACACTTTCTCGACTGGTGAAATTTTACTTGAAGGCCAACTTCTGTCAGTTGGAGAAGAAAATAAATCAAGAACCAAGAAAACTTATATATCATGAACTTATAACACTCATGATGGTGAACACACACCAACCTTTATATTTTCCATCTCTTGCTCTAATAAGATTCTATAACAATCTGGAATCTGCAACTTTGTCCTTTTTACAAATTTTACAAACTTTAAAATTTTAGCAAAACTGACTATCTCTCAATCTGTGCACTTTTGAAAAAAAATTATAAAACCAAAGTTGTGTGTCTTGATGAGTATGAAAAAATTTGAGTAAATAAAAATTTATAGTTTTGTGATATGAGATCACTTTTTCTCCAAAAATCCCAAAAATCCCTAAAAAATGGCTTGGAATAGTGAATTTTGGCCTATTTCAGCATCCCCTCTCCAAACCCCTTATGTTTTATCCAATTAATACACCGGGTATTTTCATGTCTTCTCTTTGGACTCACTCCAAAAATCTTAGCTCAATCTGGATCTCTATCAATGAACTAAGCTTATATCTTTAAAAACCAATGTTTTGAACTTTCTGACAAATTAAAGTAGAAATTGTTAGTGTCCCTCCCTGACACTTTTGTATCCCTCCTTGTTGAGATTTTAGGTAATTTCAGAAGTTATTCTTACGTGTAATTATACTAGTCATGACCTCAAGAAAGTTGACTTGATAAGTCATTGTGAAAGGGTTTATTAATAAGTCATTACGAAATGGTTTATTGATAAGTCATGTTTTTTAGATCTTTTAAATAATAATATTCACATACGATATCATCTCTCTTGAAAAATCAACATGGTATCAGAGAAGGACTGGGCTCCACTCCCTTACAGGAGGGCCCAGGTAAAATTAAATGGAAATGGAAACATATCCATAGAGAGGTGAGTTATTGTTGTGAGGAAGACATTTCCATTTAGAGAAGACTCATTTCCTAGAAGGAGCCACGTGAGGACATGGAGAATAGTATTCATATCTGTTTGAAGTGTATCAAGGTGTTGGCATTGTAGAAAGTTGAGAAAAAGAGTTGTCTCAAAGGCATCGATTTGTTTACTAGACCTTGAAGTGGCACAGATCATGACCATGAAAGAGGTTACTGCACACGTGGTGTGCATCGAGAGTCTCACCAATGACATGCATGAAATTACATGCGAATGCGTAAAGTGGTGCTATGAGGGACCACTCTCACCTTTGTAGAGATTATTGTTATGATGTGTAGGGAGGAAGTGAAGGTGGAGAGGTTAGTTCCAAAGAGAAGAGAGGAATCTATGAGTGGCATATTGGTAATGGTACTAGTCATCGATGAAAGTGCAGAGAGGACCCGACAGGGGTGTGTGGATCCATGCAGAGTATAAATATTTGCAACCTTCCAATAACGATTGGTAAAGTTTTCAGGGTTCCATCCACTAGATATGGGTGAGTGGTATTAGTCGAGCAACATGGTTTAACTTACTCTGTGCAACAAAATCGCTCTCCCCAAACATTTACTCTGTAAATAAATAAATTTTTTGTGTTTCCCACTACACTAATCAGTGTCTCCAGTTAATGCAACGATGGAACAATCCATCCCTTCCTATGGATGTGTTAGCAACTTTTTTGTAGTCTATCTAGAGAAGGTTGTGAGGTTGAGAAGGGTTCAAACATGCTCATGGTGGCCTGAAGGAAAGATAGATAGTTGGAATTTTTATTTTTTGGTCTTTTTAAAAATGATCGAGGAATAATTTGACCACAAGCCTAGATTGTTGTACATGAGGCACTTTACATAGTAGTTCAATTGGAAAGTCGTAGCGAGGGTTTCCCCTCTTTTTGTAATATGAACAAGTGTTACCCATCCTCTATTGTATTTGAAGTGTAGACTTCACATAGTTTAACTTCTTAGATAGTTAGTTAAGGATGTGGAAAAAATTCTAGAGAATTTGTGAATGTTTCATCATGCGGTTGACTGTTGGTGTCACCATCTAGGTCGAGGTTGTCTCTCAAACATGACACCTGGAAAGTCCTGACACAGGTTAGTCTGCGAAGGATATTGTTAAGAAAGGTCAATGATGAGACACTATTATTAAATAATAATATTCACATACAATATTATCTCTCTTGAAAAATCAACACTCCTTACTACAATCAAAACCCGAAGTTTCATTTCAATATGACTTAATCTTCTCTAGTTATGGCCAAAATAAGAAAATGGCTCCAGACTTGTTTTTTTAAACATAGGCTATCATATGCCTATGTGGCAATATACTGACGTGACTGTTGATGTGGCACCATGGTTCCACATGGTGTTGAGATTTGGGTACCTTGGAAAGTGGTCCCCATGTGTTTATGAGTCTCTAAACACAAAGGGGGAGACTATTACCCTTGTACTTTACTTTATGATTCTAATTTCACTTTGACTTAGGAGATTTAAGTCAAAAGTGAAATATGTCACTTAAGTCATTAAAGTGACAATTAATTCACATTGTGGGTGAATTAATAGACATAAAACAAACTAAGGAAAGTGGGTTTCCTAAGTGAGATTTAGGGATTAAATCTCACCCATTGATTAGACTTGGCTAGATTGTATCTAGGACATTGATCTTTTAGGTTTTGGCCAAAGGAGGCTAAAGGAGGGTATAATGCATTTATGAGACTCATTCTTCACTTGTGAGAAGAGGAGAAGAGGAGGAGAAGCTCTTGGGCACAAATTTTGAGGAGGAGAGGCCGCATGAGGTTGAGAGCATAGGAGGATCCATAGCTTGGGTCTAGTTCACCATGGAGAGCAAGCCATGGAGTATGGGCTTCTTCTTCCTTATGGGTGCATACATCTACTAGAGGGTGCAAGTGCTTGTGGAGGCGCACATATTGAGGAGAAGAGGCACATCAAACAAAGGTTGGACACTCCATGTGGGTGGTTCCATCTTGTTGAGGAGAGGATTTCTTGATAGTAGATGGAGGGCGCATAACAAGGGAGGATACATTCTTGTGTTGAGTTATTTCTTGAGTAGGGGCGCATTTGCTAGGAGGAGAGGTGCATCCTTGAGAGAGGGAGAATCCTTCTAACTTATGGGAGGTTCTTACTTCATGGATAGGTCCACTTCAATTTCTTAGGCACACTCTAGGGAGTAGAAGGCGCAAAGGTGAAGGAGAGGGAGCTACTTATGGTTTTGCTTGAGGAGGGGGCGCACTATCTCTTTATGGGAGGCTTTCTTGAGAGGAGGTTACTACAAGGGCAAGGAAAAGACAAGCAAGAGGTCAAAGATAAATCAAGAGCAAAGGCAAATAAAAGGCATCAGGATAAAGACAGAGGCAAGCAAAGGAAGAAAGGCACACCAAGGCAAGGGGCGCCTTACTTCACAAGGCTTCTGGGGAGGTCTTCAAGTAACTCCAAGGCATCCGAGAGTGGTTGCTATTGTACCAGGTTCACTTGTATATGTTTCCTTTGTTGTACATTTTTCTTTGAGGCCTTTTATATATATCTGCTCCAAACTGGTTTTCCCCATGGGGGGTTTTTCCAGGGTCATGTTGACCAAAAACATGTGTGTCAATTTCATGCATTCTTAGAAGTGTAGATCAACATTTTAAATTCAAAATATCTAGAGGTAGTGTTATTTGTTTTGATGTGTATTGCATGTGCTAACATTGAGTAAAGAAAACACTTTCAAGGGCATCTCAAAAGGACACTTAACCATCAAAATATTGAGCTGAAAGTTGGTGACTGTTTGTTGTCCTAAAACAAAAGCAAGGGACAACCACAGAGTTGAAACTTAGAGCCAAACTAAGGTCAAAGACAAAACTTAGTTGGCAGCCTTATAGGACCTCAGAAAATCTACACATGGCACCTCAAGAGAATTCCATGTCACCTCTCCAACCACCTGGCCTACTCCGTCATCCTCCTATCATCCTCCCTTCACCTTTACCTTACCTTACATTTATTCTTTCTTTAACCTTTACACATCCATGTATAATTAATAAAATGTCATTAAATACACGGCCTCACCGTACCGACCACCACAGGGCACCACCGTAGTGTCCCATGTCACCGGAGGGGTCCATCTACCCTACCAAACTTTCATTTGACGCCCATTCATAGGCTGTGAGGATGGGCGGGTGTTATCCCACACCTTACCTTCGATGCACAACCTTTCCCCACCACAGATCTAATAGTGAAGATCAAGTGAATAGATCAACATTCCATAACTTATTTCAAATTGTCAACATGCATGCAAGTTAATAACCTCTCCACGATGCGATAATGAATATCTCCCACGACACGTGGCACATTCCTATTGATTTTGCATTGCCCAAACATATTTCAAAACCACCCTTTCCACCATGTGATACCACTTAACAATACCACTTGTGGTATCAGGCCACTACTCCACCAGTAACCTCGCCATGATGGTCTACCACCTTGCCATCAAGCCCTGCCACCCTTACGTCGTGGCCTACCATCGATTTGCCACCATGGAATTATACGTCACCTGACACATGGCTTCCACGTCATAGTGACGTCATCATACAAAAAAAATCCCAATTTTTTTTCCAATTTCCCCAAGTTTTCAAAAAATGCATATTTCCAAGAATGATGTTCAAGTGCCCAAGCACCTTCCGACTTGGTTCTGCACAAAAACAACCTGCAAGTTGTCCCATACATCTCAAGCACTGCAACCTTGCTTTGATACCAATCTGTGACATACCCTGTAGCAACAAAACGATGTTATTTGCTTTGATACCAATTTGTGAACAACCAATTGCCATGTCTATTGGTCCAATTCCCACCAAAATTAGTTACAAGTTTTTCACCCCAATATTAGTAAATCTCGTCTATTCACATATGGAGTTTGGTTGTCTATATATATTTTGGTTTGCAAGAAATGTAATATTAGTTATAATGATAATAAAGTAGGAACAAATGGAACTACACATACCAATTTGGTAATTATAAGTAGTAGTTTTAAACAATTTATAGTAGCACTAATAGTCATTGAGAATGCCGATTTTGTAACTCTAAAATAAGAATAGAAAACATGAGAAATATTATTAATGTTGATATGTGGCCACCATTTTGGAATTTCGATCGACAGAGATCTATAAATAGAATTTTGTTTTTTTATTTAAAATGCAATAAAACTTTATGTTAAATATTTATTGCAAACAAAATTTATAACAATATTAATGATTTCAATCATCTTTTATGAACTAACTAATTTATATTAATGTAAAATGGAAAAATTAAAATAAAAAAATTACAAGTGTTTTGTTGTTGGTCTGTCCCTTGGGAAATCAAGCCAACAACAAAATAAATACTTCTTTAGGCTAACTGCGGTCTGTCAAAAAACTTATCTCACTACTAATTATAGTTCTATCTTTAACATCCTAGTTTCTATAACTATAGAAACTATTAACATTTACAAAGTAAAGCATTACAAATTAAGTAGAAGAGGAGGTAATATCATCTCGAAGAACCTGGGGAGTATCCTCATCGAGAGCGCTGAAGCTGAGACTGGTCTAGGATGCCATGATAGTTATTTTATTATTGAACGCCTGGATTTGTAACTGTATATATTCCAGCTGCATGGAAAGCTCATTGTGGGAAACTACCCTTTTTGTTATGGCTTTGCTGAGAAGAGTTTTAATGTGCCATTGTTATGGCTGTGGCTGTGCTGCTGACAAGAGTTTTGATGTACCATTGTTATGGCTGTGCTGAGAAGAGTTTTGATGTGTCAATATAGATCGATGGTATATAAATAGATTGTCTCCTGAGCACGAGTGAAACCATAATAAATAGATTAATAATAAAAATAATTCATTTTTAAGGTCAGGGTTAATTCAGTACATCAAATTGGTGTATGAGACCCCTTTGTTTGTGGGACAAGGGACCCCCTTCCGTTCAGCAAAAGATATACATACCCTACTTCCTCTGGATTTGAATCTGTAACCTCTTAAGAGAAAACACATTTTCTTAACCATTAGATCAACATCAAATTTAGCATCAATAGTCTTGCTACTTTATTAGTGAACCTCATCTTCAAGATTTTCCATAGCGAACCGAGCCTTTAAGGTTGTGTGAGTTGAATAGGTCTCAGCAGCTGTTACCGCCTCATGTTGAGCACGAGAGAGCGAAAGTTGAGCATGTTGGGCTCTTCCTCGACCTGTCGCTCTGGACCTTTCCATTTTTCCTGATCTGTCTTCTTTTCCTTCACTTATCTTCCAATGAGAGCGACAACTTGAGTTGGTTTTGCACCTCGGGGTTATCTGGTCACTAAACTGAATGTTGGAGCTGCGGAGTTGAAGAACCAACAGGGTCGAATGCCGTCTTCTTCATCTGCTATCCTCATTTTGCTCGTCCCTCGATTGCTCGTACCTGCGTCGTTATGATGCCTTGAATTACTAGGCGTTCAGACTTCTTCCTCGGATTTAGGGATGATAGGGTGGTGGCTACAGTAGGCCGTCAGCTTCATCGCAACATCGGTACGACCAGGAAATATGACGCTGTGAGGTAACCATTCTTGTGTGATCGGATCTACTCGTTGATAGCTATATTTATTGAGGTTTAAACCGTCTCTGATTGCTAGCTCGATCCGAGTTAATGACCTTATTATCTCATTAAAGCTCTACATGAGGAGGGCGGTGGGTGCTTCTACGTGGTGCTTAGGGACTTGCGTCAGGTCTCTCCATGTAATTCATGGGCAATCAAGGTCTCTCCATGTAATTCATGGGCAATCAATATATAGCTTGTTCTTGCTGTAGAGTTTTTAAGACTAAGTCAGTTGATATATACATATATCAAGACAATCCAAAAGTATATATATCAATTGTTACAGTCTTAAAGACTCTGCAAGCAGGCTGTATATTGATCGTTGTAATCGAAAAGAGATCACTTCTCTATCATCTGTTACTTGAATCTTGAGATTAATAATTTTTATCATTAAAAATAATACAAAACAAATATAAAAATACATATATACAAATTTCTAAATGCAATACACAAAATAATAAAACTAAAAACACAAAAGAAATTACAACATTACAGATAGTATTCATTTTAAATTAAAAAAGTGACAACACTACAAACAACATTCATCTTTAAATTAATGAAGACCAATTTAAAAAATGACACAAACAATGTTTCTTCAAATTCAATGCTTCCGAGTTTATTGGAAAATGAGATGGTCACAATCATTTCCATATATGACCTAACATTGAAAACATATACAAATAAATGCATGAACAACGATAACAATCTTAAGCATAAATGACAACATAACTAACAAAAGATCTTAGTGTGTCATATTTTGTGTCACCTTGGACAACATAAATGTAAAAAGTTTCTCAACTTCAAATTATAACAAAAATGCGATGTTAATTTCAATACTAATTGCGACACTTATGATTTTTTCTATTTTAGTGTAAACTAGTTGAATGCAACTTTTATCTCATCACATTATTATCTAGAACTTTATGTTATTTTTATTTTTTAATCTATTTTTACTCCTATTTAAAACATATAATAAGCCATAATGTCAACAAATGCTTAAATGCTTAATGATAAATATGTCAAAAGTAAATAATTATGTAAATAATTATATGTTTAAAACATTTACAATGAATAAATTTTTAAAAATTTAATTTTTTGGGAATTCAACTAAAAGTATTCTAATATCACTATACTATATGGGGTGCTCTCTCTCTATCATAGTAACTACTTGAAATATTATAATATAATCAAATAGAATTAACATTATGTCACTACAAATCTAACATTAATGTTATGTAATTTCAATTTATATTAAACAAAACGTTCATAACATTTAAAATTTAAAACTAAATGATGTTATGCAATTTCAATCCATATTAAACAAAAGTTCATAACATTTAAAATTTAAAACTAAAAATAAAAAAATTGAAGTGAATTTATATTTGTTTAGATTTACAAGTATTCTAATATCACTATACTACATGGGGCTCTCTCTATTATAGTAACTACTTGAAATGTTATAATATAATCAAATAGAATTAATTTTATGTCACTACAAATCTAACATCAATGCTATGCAACTTTAATCCATATTAAACAAAACATTCATAGCATTTAAAATTTAAAACTAAAAATAAAAAGATTGAAGTGGATTTATATTTGTTTAGATTTACAAGTATTCTAATATCACTATACTACATGGGGCTCTCTCTATTATAGTAACTACTTGAAATGTTATAATATAATCAAATAGAATTAATCTTATGTCACTACAAATCTAACATCAATGCTATGCAACTTTAATCCATATTAAACAAAACATTCATATCATTTAAAATTTAAAACTAAAAATAAAAAGATTGAAGTGGATTTATATTTGTTTAGATTTACAAGTATTCTAATATCACTATACTACATGGGGCTCTCTCTATTATAGTAACTACTTGAAATATTATAATGTAATCAAATAGAATTAACCTTATGTCACTACAAATCTAACATCAATGCTATGCAACTTCAATCTATATTAAACAAAACGTTCATAGCATTTAAAATTTAAAACTAAAAGTAAAAAGATTGAAGTGGATTTATATTTGTTTAGATTTACAAGTATTCTAATATCACTATACTACATGGGGCTCTCTCTATCATAATAACTACTTGAAATGCTATAATATAATCAAATAGAATTAACCTTATGTCACTACAAATCTAACATCAATGCTATTCAACTTCAATCCATATTAAACAAAACGTTCATAGCATTAAAAATTAAAAACAAAAAGATTGAAGTGGATTTATATTTGTTTAGATTTATAAAACTTGAAATTAAAAGAAATAACACAATAATGAAAATGAAATAACATAATAATGAAAATTTTGGTTAAAAAAAGAAAACATAATGTATGATCCATCAAAACTTTGGAATGAAATACTTATAAAACACAACTTATGACTATATGCACAATTAATGACGAAAATAAATTTGATTTGATTATTAAATATGTTTTATAGTCAATAACATTATAGATGCTATTAAGAAATGTTATAAATTAGTGATAAATGATAAGACGAAGATTACGACATATTAGATAATATACATGAAGCAAGGTAATTCTCTGTTGATGCAAACATTAATTTATCAAAAGAAAAAAATGGAGTCACTTTTCATATTAGAGGAAAATAATGAAAGATAAAAAAATCTCAAAGAAATCTGCAATACACATGCTCAAATAAAAGGGGCGTTATAAAGGAATTAGGACTACAAAGAATGAGGCCCATGCTTTTACTATAGCTAGAGTTCAACTACACTGAAAATAACTAATGATTAAATAATAGCAAGTAGTACTATTGAAACAAACGTTGAGAAAATAATATAAAAATAAGTAAATATGCCAACTGAATAGGTTTCTAAGTAGATTCAACAAGGTATGGAAAGGGATAATGATACTTTTTAAGATACTAACTTATGGAACATGCGATAAGTAAAACCATTTCATGTTAATTGTAAACAATTATGATATGCATGGCTAAAATGTTATTTAGCTCTCTATGGTTTTTAATATCACATGATTTCAATTTAGTGGAATGAATAGCTTTATCTTGATTGAAAAACATGCACCATTGTTACTAGTGAGACTATTTTAATAAAACACAACTGGAAAATTCTTAAGATGCCCAATGGGCATCCTCAAGGGATGGAGTATATGTTATCTTTTGAGGTTACTCCAAAAGGGTTTCCTAGCTAGGAGAGCACTAGGTCTACTAGTCTCTTAGCAATGATTCATAAACATATGGATGGCTTAGTTTAGGTGGATTATTGAACTTAGTTAGAATGTGAGCATAGTGTCCTTACCTAGGAGGTTGTTATCCTAATAAACATGATGTCTAATCCACTGGGTGTACACAATGCGGGGAATTGGTTGTTGATTAGGAGTGGAACCTACCTGGGAGGAGGAGCATTGGACACTTGTAAGAGGGCACTTAGCCTTAATATCTTGGGACAATGTGACATACACCCAAGAGGTTGGACACTTGACTTGAGAGCTCTTGGTTGAGGAGCATACTTCATGAAGGTTGGTTGTGGACTTGAACACATATGTTGAGGAGAAGCATTGAAGCACAATAACAAAAAAATCGTGGCTCCATAAATATTAGTCTTAAATCTACATGTATTTGTCCCAAAATATTATAGGCATTTTAATTAAACCACTACATGATCTACAAAAAACAATCACATTAATTACCAAACATTATTTTATGTTTGCTAGTTTGTCTGTGAGGTGTGAGACTAGCCTGTGGCTGAGAAACCACGATTCAGGGGCATCTAATCTGTCAAAATAACCCAAGGATCACACCCGGACTGAGCCACACAAATCCTTAAAATGGTTGGATTTTTTTTCCCCGCAGGTTTCGAAATGGTGACATTAACATCATGGAGTGCCTTAACAACACACTTCGTCACCGACTGTCCTACACCTCAGAGACCCTTAATTACCAAACATAACAATGATGCTCATTAATAATTATAGGTAACCTTCCTCACAAATAAGACATGCTTCGCCTTCATGGATACATGAGGATTCCACACTAAATAATTGAAGCATTGGTTAATTGAGGGTGCATATAATAATGGTATGCCATCTTCCTCACAAATAAGACATGCTTTTCCTTCATGGATACATGAGGATCTCATTTTCAATAACTCAAAAAATTGTTGACTAGGAGCATGTGCCATTTTTCCTGATTCACCTTTTCAATCCACAACATAAGCCTTCTCCACAATGGCACAATTAAATATTTCCCATTGGGAGAAGCCTTACAATGATAATAGTTGTATTTATGTTATAGGATAACTAAACTAGAGGAAGACCAAAACCTTTCACCTTCCCTCCATTTCTTTCTTTATTTGAGGTCATCTCTTGAAATAATACTTTATTATACAATGCCTTTTATGGTGGGCCCCACTTCCATGTGGAAATGTTCAATTGGTCCACATCATGGACAACTACTGTTGAATTGTGCTATTGTGACCTTGATATGCAGACCATGTGGAAATATTCGAGTAATTATAGTTGCGAAGATGGTCTCATGGTCCATGCAAGAATTCTTAAATACACCTAACTATCCAATTAGGCTTGAAATATTATAAAATACAATATATTGGGTGTGAGGTCCATGAGAGACTTTGTCCATTCATCAAAACATAAGAGCTTATATGAACTCAATTCACTGTATTCGATATTTTATGAAATATAGTTGATTCTAGTATTGGGTCCATGATAAGATGTTGTGCAAGTTCTAGGACATGAAGGACCAAATCTCCACACATTGGTGGACCCAAAATATCATAGATCATGCTTGAATCTTGCTTCAGTTTTGTCCCCAACACTTTATTTTTTCAAAGGGAAAGTGATATTTTCTTCTTTAGGAACACAACACTTAGCATTGCCACATGACATACTCTGGAGTTGTCATTTGTTCTTTCAGTCCTCAATCAATAATGTCATGGTGTCATGTGCTAGCATCTAATTGGTTCATGTACTAAAAAAGTTAGTGATGTTGATGCCATCACAATGATGTGGTGCTTTGAATTCACCATCTGTTTGTTTGATCTTTCTTTCATTATCCATGTAAATACTCCTGTTTCTTCCCTGAACACATGACATTCTCTAATTGGTCCCAGACTTGCACTAGACGTGTTGACATGGCATTAAGACCCTAAATTTTTTTTATTTTTTGTCTCTATTGCATAACCATTTGATCAACCTAGCAATATCTCATATCTGTAATGTTATAGAATGCATTTAATCCTAGAGCTGGGTCTTCGGTATAGATGTGTGCAACAAAGTAGAACATAAGATCTCAAATATGCCTAGTTAACTGGACCCAAAATCATTATAGAATGCAAGTAAATATGACATTGGATACATAGGACTTAAGTAAATCAAGCAACATATAAGGTAAAATCCCCTTGGCCCAACAAACCCAAAACGTCTTCGAAATCCAATTTATTTTTGTCAAGTCTTGTGCCCAACACTTAAAAGATTTTTTGTAGAAAAAGGAGCACTAAGAGATGACATGATAACCCATGTGGCACCTAATGATTGGACCACATAACATAGTGACCATGCTAACTAGATGAGACCAATGTCCTTGATTGGTTCATATGTCCTACCAACTATGTATTGTTGACGTCTTCATGTTGATGTGGCACTTGGTATTCTTCTTTATGGTGTTGAGTTGGCACTGGATGTTTATCTAGTGTTGACATGAAGAAGGTATTGTTAACTTGGGTATTCAAGATGTCATTGGGTGTTTGGAGGATTTCTTGCATTACTTAAAACAAAAGTCTTTGAATTTGTGGAGAATCGACCAATCATACACATTATAGAACCCAATCTATTCTAGTAGCAGATATGTGAGGCAATTTGTGCAATCTAAGGGACATAAATGCTAGAATTCACTTACCTTCTTGAACTCACAATATTTATGAAATATAATTAGGATAAGGTATTAGGTTGGTAAATAAGTTGACAAAAATAAAAAGGATAAAGGAGTAAAATTCACTTGGACTAATGGACTTGGAAATCTTTCTCCAATTATCTTTTGAACATTTGAAAACTAGAGATAAAACTAACTAATGATTAAACCCTTGACCTCTTTATGTGCCAACATTTTTAATATATTTCTGCTAGTCAATAATCCAATAGTAAAACATTTTATTTGAATTTTAGATAAGAATACTTTGGCTCCTCAATATGATAGAAATATACAAAGGCTATAAGAAAATGTCCATGCATTTTACTAGAGGATCACCATAAAGTTTCTTGTTTTCTCCTTTCGATGAACATTAAACCTTAACAAAGTCAAGGTTGATTGGAATCCTTCACTCTTGTGCAACAATATAACAAAGGGGTTGTGAAAATGCAACTACTACAAGGATTAGGGCATGAAAACAAAACAATGTAAATACAAACTCTAATAGTGGTTCTATGTTGTGAGATGTTGAGAACTCCAAAATCTCCAATAATTGAACCTGTTATTCCCATTTTGTGGATAACTAAGAAGATGATGTCTCGAGGCCCTCAGGTTACAGATATGGAGTGTCGAGAGACTACATGACCAGAAGTACCCTTTGCATAGATGGAAAACTCACTCACCACCACAGATAGTCACAGGTTTGGAGATGGAATCCACCACACCAGCTGACTTCTGGAAGGCAATGGACCTTGCTCCATGAGGTACAAGTCAGTATTATGGTGAGCATGATTTCAATATTTATCCATTTGATTATGTTGTATCTTAGGTTGATCTAGATCTCATGATATGTGATTGGACATTCTTCCTTTTGCCCTGCTTCGCCTTGGTGGTTTCCATTGTGCCCTAGTAAGTGGTTTTCCTTGGGGATGGATTTTCTAGTAAGTTCCCTTAACAATCGATCATACCATTCTCGACCATACTTACCACTTTCCATCATTATTCCCCTCCATTTCCTTATCTCTTAGGATTTTAGGGTATATTGACCCAAGAAGGGGTTGTTCCTCATTCTATGGGAAGAAGGGGCTAAAGGCCCCGAGGGGTTGGTGTTGGGTAAAAGATAAAATCCTTATATGAACCTTCCAAATGATTCGCCCAAGGATCACCCAAGAAAGTAATGAAATGATCATATTTAAATAAAGGGGACCCACAATATAATAAATAAATTCTTCAACAGTTAGTTCAAGGATAGGAGGTCTCATCACGAGTCGACCTATCATGTCCATGGATATCTAGTGGTATGGCATTGTCATCATCTGGTCACCAAACCAGGGCAATGACTCTTAGTTGCATGGCTGAGAAAAAGGGGGTATCATCACGATCCAACCTTCTCATTTCCATTAGGTGTTTGTGGGTGACATTTCCATCACTTGGTCACCACGCTAGGGAAGTGACCTTCAATCTCTCATTTTCTATCATGAAAGAAAATACAAAGAAATAAATATAAAAGGCAATTGATGGGCTTGGAAAAAGTGCATTGCAGATGAAGCTACCACACCCTCTACAAAGGCACCCATGAATGAGACACTACGACCCATTGTATGTCATGACCCCTATTCCCATTGAGTCTTGACCCCATCCACTTCATTGAATCTACATGGCTTAGAGAGGGATCTCTTGGAAAATCTCCTGGACCTCGAGCAAGATCTACCCAATAGGACACCTCGTCAACCCTCCCATATTCAAGCTTGACAAGTCACATAGTTTATTTGAGCTTTTAATTGTTTGATATAGTGATCTTTGATGCACATGCTTGGATGGATTATTTATTGATTGGATTCACTTATCATGATGTTATGACTTGAGATCCTTGGAGGGTGTGTTCATTTGTCTTTGCAGGACCTAGTTGGTGGACAATTTTGGGAGAAAAGGCCTAGCTTGGGGTTCCATGGGGCTACAAGCCCACAGGTTGGATGTTAGGGGCCCGCATGTCGAATGAGAGAGATCAGACTTGGAAGGTATTGATGATGACTTGGACATCCTATCCTAACCCTTACTTGCCAAACGATTTTCCCAGGAGGGGAAAAACGTTCTACTTTTTAGCTTGACGTCATGCTTTTCAGGCTAGGGCATGGTGATGAGGTGCCACTCTTTTGACACATGGACGTTTGAGAAGGACAATGGTCTTCACCATGATGAGAGTGATTAGAT
Source organism: Picea engelmannii (assembly GCA_009831015.1). Taxonomy (NCBI): domain Eukaryota; kingdom Viridiplantae; phylum Streptophyta; class Pinopsida; order Pinales; family Pinaceae; genus Picea; species Picea engelmannii. Next base: position 34,845 of record ML795594.1, on the reverse strand, counting down.
TTTTGACATGTGGCCTTTGGAGGCCTATCCATGCTTCTCCAACACCAACGAATTCCTCAAAGTGGAAAAACGTCCCCTGAAGGGGTGACGTCCTCCTAAATTAGGGTTTATTTGTGCAAAAAGTGAAATTTTAAGTGAATTGTTTAATATTAATTTGTTAAGTGGGAAAGATTAGTGTTGTTGATCCCTAATCTTTTGATTTACTCCTTAATTCATGGACAAGCCATGTTAGCTACATTTTGTATAAATAGATATCATAATATCTCATTTTAATCATAACTCTCCCTCTTATGAGAGGCCTTGGTCTGAAATTTTCGGCTATCTTGGTTCTTTTATCTCTTTTTCACTTGTGTATGGCTATACTTATGAATGGTTGATGGAGGAAGTGATGTACTAGCCTTGTAAGGCTATTCTATTGCTATTGTGGTGGATTATCTTGGCATGTTTCCTTGAATTGGTATGGTTTTTACTTTCTTGCTATCATTTGTTTCAAGTCAAGGTTATTGTGCTAGGAACCAGGTGGGAAGTATAAGGGCATACACCCCCACCTTAGACTTCATCACTTTATGCTTCATATTATTGCTTTAACAAGGGTTTTCTAAGAGAAGTATAAGGGCATACACCCTCTTAGCTTAAACCCGATCTAGAGAAACTTGTCTTGGGAAGTAAAAGGGCTTACACCCCCAAGGAGGTATTTTCTCTAGCTCTTGTTTATTTGACTCCATTAACCCAATAGTAAAGGCAATAGTCATACTATTTTTTTGCATTGGAGAAATGAATCATTGCCTTGGGAAATGCATTTTTTGGTCTATTGAAAGGCTTCTTGCTTGAAGTTGATTTGTCTCATTGAGAGGAGTCTTCCCCCACTAGGGAATCCCCCCTCTCCCAATACTCTAATTGTTGTTAAAAACTTTAACCTATAGCCATTAGGGATGCATAACCCTAGCTACTACCACTCTCATAACTCCTAAACTAATCCTAGACTAACTCTCTAACTTTTCTCATTTACTATACTAACTCGGGCTCATATTTTGAGCTACTTCTTGGCACCTTTCCATGGTTGATTTTGATGTTGCATGCCACTAAATTCTATAGCCATAAGGTTGCAATTTTCTGCAGAAAAATACATGTTTACAACAACCATCTTTTCTTGCTTCTTAAGTGCCAATTGTTAGCCTATATTCATTTCTAAGTTTGAGGTTGATTTTGTTGATATTATGGTAGATGCGGGAGGTATTAAACCTCCATGTGTAACTTTGACAAGAATAAAATATTCTGGGAAGCAAGAAGAAACCCTAAAGCATTGGACATAACCCTAGAAGACAAGTCGACTAAAGAAAATAATTAATATTGAGATTTTATCCTCCAGAAAGATAAGTCGGCCTAGACATCTAAGGAAGAGCAGTATAAATATAGGATTCCAGAGCTCATTTGGACACACACAACTCGAAACTGTGGAAATTCAGTAAGTGCGCAAGTTTGGAGAGTAGTTGCAGTTGCAGCTACTGCAAATAGTATTTTCAGTTTTAGGCTTAGAATTTTTCTTGGTTATGGTTTTGATCCAGGTGGATATTGGTGGCCACCCACCTTCTCCAACTGGCTCAAAACAATTTTCTAGCAATTTTGGCAATTTACTATTTTTAGCAGTTTTTAACTTCGGGGGCCAGTTTGAGGGCCTAAACGAAGTTTTTTCATGATCAGGCCACTCAGAGCAGTCTACTCCTTGTCGTTTTTAATGCATGTCTCCAACGAGGTCAGGGTACAAAGAATTGGGGCTTGAGCTTGTTTATCTTGAGGACAAAAGCTCTCGCACACTCACGCGACCTCTCATGGCGGGTGAAAATAAAGACGACGGGACATGAGATCCTTTCAAAATGTTACTCGAGGAATCCCTCACGCAACATAGGGAAGAAATGATGGATAATTTTGCGCAAATCCTTTGGCAGCTACCAATAGGCGACACATCTTCCTCAAGCGGTAGCGCCGCCCCTTTCAAGGTACAAATCAACTTTGATATTCCTATATTGGAAGGACAGATAGACGCAGATGTTGTAGACAAATGGTTGAATTTACTAGAAGGGTATTTTTCTATTCATAACTTCTCAAATAGATAAAATATTACTTTTGTGCTCCTCAAAGTCGTTCCCCACATCAAAGATTGGTGGGATACTTTCTGTGAGCAAAAGGAAATAGAAGAACCCTCATTATTTACAGTCATGGTCACTTAGGAGTCATTCAAGGATGTTATTAAAGAACAATACTACCTTGTTGGAAGTTATGACGACCTATATACAAAATGGACCACACTGTGGCAGGAAAGAGACCAAGTCGTGCCAGAGTTTACAAATATCTTCCATACCTTGCGCACCAAGATGGGTATCAAATATTCTGAGTGACATCTGGTGCTCAAGTATTGTGGTGGTCTGCACAGATACATCAAGGCCAAAATGGATTTTCTGGACATCTCTTCCTTGGGCGCGGCTTACCGATATTTCGTCAAAATCGAGTAGAAGCTGAAACAAAAGACGCGGCAATTTGGGCCAAGAAACCCCTCACAAAAAAAGAAGAGAAAAGGTATCCCTAACCCGCAGAACAAAGGACAGAGCAAATATGGACAGCTTCAGGACCACTAGCCTACGCTGAAAGCAAAGAGGGACACCAGAAAGACGAAGAAAGGTATCAGAAAGTGGTGTGACTTTCATAAGAGCCCCTGGCACAACATTGTTGATTGCTACTCAAAGAAGTCATTGGTGACTGAGGTGAAAGCCTCTGATTTAGATGCGGGATCAGAATCTAAGTCTGAACCAAAAAGGGGAAAGCAAATCATCAATGCAAAACCCAGTGCCACCATTGCCAATACCAAGGTCCATCCTAGTGAACCGGACGAGCCAAAGGAAGGTGAACACCTTTTTCATTCACATATGTGGGTGAAGGGCACCCTTCTACACTTCATTGTTTATAGCGGTAGTTAGAAGAACCTCATCTCAGCAGATGTCGTCAAGTGGCTAGTCCTACCGAAAACACCGCACCCACAACCCTACACCATTGGATGGATCCGCCAAGGAAGCGACCTCCGCGTCAGCTAACAGTGTCGCTTGTCGTACGACATCAATCCCTTCAAAGACGAGGTAATATGTGATGTTTCTCCTATTGAAGTTTGTGATGTTCTTTTGGGACAACCTTATTTATGGAAACGTCATGTTGTATATGAATCTAGACCTCGTAGTGTTATTATTACTTTGAACATGAAATTGTATAGGATACCTGAGGCCATCCCACCTAGTGTTATTTCCTTGATCTCTACCAAGTAATGCAGGAAGTTCATCTCAAAAACCAGGAAGTTTGTCTTCTTCGTGATTTTCTCTCAAAATGAGCGGAATATTGCAGCCACATCGAGGACCTCCATGGTCGACCTCTCCACACAACATAAGAAAGTGGATAAGGTCATGGAGGAATACCAAGATATCTTATCCTCACCAACTGGGGTACCTCTTCATTGTCAAGTCAAGCATCCCATCTATTTGGCCCCCGGCACACCACTACCAAACGGGCTAGTATATCATCGCTCCTTGTTAGATAATGAGGAGATCAAGTGATAGATCCAAGAACTGCTCCACAAGGGCCACATATGCCCCATCTCATCGCCTTGTGGGAGCCCAATCGTGCTGGCACAGAAGAAAGACAGGACTTGGAGACTCTGCATTGATTACCAGGCCCTAAATAAAATTACAGTCAGGAACCGGTACCCGATTCCCATAATTAATGATCTCCTTGATCAACTCAAGGGGGACAAATAATTCAACAAGATTGATCTGAAGTCTGGCTACCACCAAGTCCCAATCGAGCAGATAGATGTATGGAGGACCTCCTTCAA